>CM046666.1:104117827-104708194 GCA_025594165.1 Tamias sibiricus
GGGGACTTTAACACACCTCTCTCACCAATGGATAGATCATCCAAACAAAAGCTAAATAAAGAAACTTTAGGCCTCATTAAAACAATTAATAACTTAGACCTAACAGACATATATAGAATATTTCATCCCTCAGTAAGCGAATACACTTTCTTCTCAGCAGCACATGGCTCCTTCTCCAAAATTGACCATATATTATGTCACAAGGCAACTCTCAGCAAATATAAAAAAAATAGAAATACTACCTTGCATTCTATCAGACCATAATGGGATGAAATTGGAAATCAATGATAATACAAGAAATAAGAAAGAAAAAAAAACCTACTCCAACAGCTGGAAGCTAAACAAAATGCTACTGAATGAACAAGGGGTTGAAGAAGACATCAAGGAGGAGATTAAAAGATTCCTAGAGGTAAATGAGAACACAGATACATCATATAGAAATCTCTGGGACACTATGAAGGCAGTAGGAAGAGGAAAATTCATTGCACTGAATTCCTTCATTAAAAGAAAAAAAAAAAAACAACAAATAATGACTTAACATCACACCTCAAAGCACTAGAAAAAGAGGAACAGATCAACACTAAGAGCAGTAGAAGACAGGAAATAATTAAAATCAGAGCTGAAATTAATGAAATTGAGACAAAAGAAACAATTCAAAGAATTGACAAAACCAAAAGTTGGTTCTTTGAAAAAATAAATAAAATTGACAGACCCCTAGCAATGCTAACGAAAAGAAGAGAAAAAACTCAAATTACTAGCATCTGTGATGAAAAAGGAAATATCACAACAAACACCTCAGATATACAGGAGATAATTAGAAATTACTTAGAAAACTTGTACTCTAATAAAATAGAAAATACTGAAAGCATAGAAAGATTTCTAGAGTCGTATGAATTGTCCAAACTGGAACAGGAGGCTATATACAATTTAAATAAATCAATTTCAAGTGAAGAAATAGAAGACACTATCAAAAAACTACCAACAAGAAAAAGTCCAGGTCCTGATGGGTTTACAGCAGAATTCTACAAGACCTTCAAAGAAGAACTAATACCGATGCTCTTCAAATTATTTCAAGAAATAGAAAAAGAGGGAGCTCTTCCAGACACTTTCTATGAGGCCAATATCACATTAATTCCAAAGCCAGGCAAAGACAAAGCCAAAAAAGAAAACTTAAGGCCAATATCTTTAATGAACATAGATGCAAAAATCCTCAACATAATTCTGGCAAATTGGATACAAAAACATATCAAAAAGATAGTGCACCACGATCAAGTGGGGTTCATCCCAGGGATGCAAGGCTGGATCAACATTTGGAAAATCAATAAACATAATACATCACATCAATAGACTTAAAGATAAAAACCATATGATCATCTCAATAGACACAGAAAAAGCATTTGACAAAATACAACACTCCTTTATGTTCAAAGCTCTAGAAAAATTAGGAATAACAGGAACATATCTCAACATTATAAAAGCTATCTATGCAAAACCTCAAGCTAACATTATCTTAAATGGAGAAAAATTGAAAGCATTCCCTCTAAAAACTGGAACAAGACAGGGATGCCCCCTCTCACCACTGCTATTTAACATAGTACTTGAAACTCTGGCCAGAGCAATTAGACAGACGAAAGAAATTAAAGGGATCCAGATAGGAAAAGAAGAGCTCAAATTAGCACTATTTGCTGATGACGTGATAATATACCTAGAAGACCCAAAAAACTCTACCAGAAAACTTTTACAACTGAGTAAATGAATTCGGCAAAGTAGCAGGATACAAAATCAATACCCATAAGTCAAAGGCATTTTTGTACATCAGTGACAAAGCCTCTGAAAGGGAAATGATGAAAACTACTCCATTTACAATAGCATCAAAAAAAAAAAAAATACCTGGGAATCAACTTAATGAAAGAGGTGAAGGACCTCTATAACGAAAACTGTAAAACACTAAAGAAAGAAATCGTAGAAGACCTCAGAAGATGGAAAGTCCTACCTTGTTCTTGGATAGGTAGAATTAATATTGTCAAAATGTCCATACTACCAAAAGCATTATACAGATTTAATGTAATTCCAATCAAAATCCCAATGACATTTCTCAAAGAAATAGAAAAAGCAGTCATGAAATTCATCTAGAAAAATAAGAGACCCAGAATAGCTAAAGCAATCCTGAGCAAGAAAAGTGAAGCAGGTGGCATCACCATACCAGACTTTAAATTATACAATAGAGCAATAGTAACAAAAACAGCATGGTATTGGCACCAAAACAGACTAGTAGACCTATGGTACAGAATTGAGGACACAGAGACTAATACATATAATTTCAGCTATCTTATATTAGACAAAGGTGCCAAAAATGTACAGTGGAGAAAGGATAGCCTCTTCAACAAATGGTGCTGGGAAAACTGGAAAGCCATATGCAACAAAATGAAATTAAACCTGTATCTCTCACCATGCACAAAATTCAATTCAAAGTGGATCAAGGACTTAGGAATTAGACCAGAGACAATACACCTAATAGAAGAAAAAGTAAGCTACAATTTCCAACATGTCGGATTAGGCTCCAAGTTCCTTAACAAGAATCCGGTAGCGCAAGAATTAATACCAAGAATTAATGAATGGGATAGATTTAAGCTAAAAAGCTTCTTCTCAGCAAAAGAAACAATCAGTGAGGTGAATAGAGAGCCAACTAACTGGGAACAAATATTTAATACATGCACATCGGATAGAGCACTAATTTCTAGAATATATAAAGAACTCAAAAAACTTGACACCAAAAAATACAAATAATCCAATCGATACATGGGCTAAGGAATGGAAAAGACACTTCTCAGAAGAAGATACACGATTAATCAACAAATACATGAAAAAATGCTCAACATCGCTGGCAATTAGAGAAATGCAAATCAAAACTACTCTAAGATTTTGTTTCACTCCAGTCAAAATGGCAGCTATCAACAACACAAACAACAATAAATGTTTGAGAGGATGTGGGAAAAAAGGCACACTCATACATTGCTGGTGGGACTGCAATACAGTACAACCGTTATGGAAAGCAGTATGGAAATTTCTTGGGAAAATGGGAATGGAACCACCCTATGACCCAGCCATCCCACTCCTGGGCCTATTCCCAAAGGACTTAAAAACAGCATATTACAGTGACACAGTCACTTCAATGTTTATAGCAGCACAATTCACAATAGCTAGGTTGTGGAACCAACCTAGATGTCCCTCAGTAGATGAATGGATAAAGAAAATGTGGTATATATACACAATGGAATTTTACTCAGCAATAAAAGAGAATAAAATAATGACATTTGCAGGTAAACGGATGAAGTTGGAGAATATAATGCTAAGTGAAATCAGTCAATCTCAAAAATCCAAATACCGAATGTTTCCTCTGATATAAGGAAGCCAGTTCAAAGTATTGTTGGGTCGGGGTACATAGGAGGATTAGAGGAACACTAGAATGGTCAAAGGGAAGGGAGGAGAAGGGAGGGAGCAATAGGGGAAGGGGGAAAAAAGTGGTTGAATAAGATGGATATCATTATTCTAAATGCATGATTGAAGACTTGAATGCTGCGAATATACTTTGTATACAAACTGTTTTGTGTAAAAAGATGCTATATATGTATAGTATGAACTGTAATACATACTACTATAAATAAAAATTTTAAAAAATCAGCACACTACAATGACACAGTCTCATCAATGTTTATAGCACCTCAACTCACAATAGCTAAACTATGGAACAAACTAGGTGTCCTTCCATGGATGAATGGATAGAGAAAATGTGGTACATATACACAATGGAATATTACTCAGTCTTAAAGAAGAATGAAATTATGCCATTTGCAGGTAAATAGATGAAGCTGGAGAATATCATACTAAACAAAAGAAGCCAATCCCAAAGAAGCAAAGGCCTTGTTTTCTCTGATATGCAGATGTTAATTCACAGTAAGATGTGTGGGGGGTCTAGGGAAGAATAGAGTTCCTTTGGATTAGATGAAGAGAGTGAAGAGAGGGAATGGGCATGGGGTAGAAAAGATAGTAGAATGGATTGGACATGATTTCCCTATGTGCATATATGACTATACAACCAGTGTGATTTTACATTATGTACAACCAGAAGAATGAGAGTTATACTCCATTTACGAATGATGTGTCAAAGTGCATTCTACTGTCATGTGTAACTAATTAGAACAATATTTTTTAAAAAATAAATATATGTATTTTGGCTTCTCATTGTACAAAATTTAGGTCACCTATTCCAACAGAAAATACTGTGGGAAAAGTTTATTTAAAGACACCAGAGAGCTTATCATTTAAAAAAATTATAAGTCAACTATTTTAGGACAGAAACTAAAAGAGGGTGCCTGGTCTTGGAACACCCATGTCCCCTCTGCCTTTAGAGCTAACATTTCTGGAAGGAAGAACTCAAAGGAGGAGAAGCTGTACAGAGCTTTCTTACATATATGAAATTAGAGCATGGGTCAGCAAAATTTTCCCATGAAGGGGCAGATAACAAATAATTTTGGCTTTGAAGGGTATAGGGTCTCTGTAACACTTACAAAATTCCACACTGTAGCAAAAAAATAGACCTAGGCAATAGATAAATGAATAGCCCTGTCTGATTCAATAAAATTTTATTTACAAACTTATTTATTTACTAAATTTGGTTGGTGGGTCCTAGTTCGCTAATCTCTGAAGGATGAAGTAAAAATATTCATAGCTTTCTCAGGAAGGGAAGACCTGGTAAAAGCCTCTGACTTTAGGTTGGGATTCTGTTGGGTGAGCCAGATATATACTGCTTTTCCAGCAGCTCTTCTGGGATTCCTCTTTTTTTTTTTTTTTTTTAATATTTCTTAGTTGTAGGTGAACACAATACATTTTTATTTTATTTATGTGGCGCTGAGGATCAAACCCAGGGTACGTGCTCTATGGCTGAGCCGTAGCCCCAGCCCCTCTTCTGGGATTCTTAATCTATGTCAACTGGCTCCCCATTTTCATTAAGATGATTTGAATTCCTAGCACCCCTAGCCCTAGCAGAAGCAAACATAAATTCTACCTGGAATAATGTAATATTATTTAGAGCCGCAAATTATGTCCATAATATTATCATGTTCAATGATCCAATTGCAATTAAAAATAACCAAGCATATGAGGAAACAAAATTCTAGTTAAAAGAAATGAAGAGAGAAAACAGACAGTAGAAACAGACTCATTGGGGGCACAGATAACGGGTTTTATAGTAGTCAAGGTTCATATGCTGAAGAAATAAAAGAAATTTGAGAATGTTACCAGGTGTTTTAGTCAGATTTTTCTCTGCTGTGACTAAAGACCAACCAGAACTGTCGGGAATGGTGAATGAATCATTGCTTTGAACTGACTCCTAGACAGAGGTGACACCACTTTTGGGAATTTCTCAGTGGGAAGGCACTGATTGAAAACTGCCCAGTTGATGGTGACCCCTGTTATGAGGGAGAATTCTGTACCTGCCACAAAATTCTTCAGCTTATACTTTGAGTTCAAATAACAGCTCCCAGGGATAGAGGATTCTGAGCATAGCTAGATAACTACAATATTTTACCAGTGCTGTAAACTTGAATCCTGCCTGCTTAGTTGAAACTTTGAACAATGGCTCTATAGTCCTTAATTTCTCAATTATGAGACCCTATATAAACTTACTGGGCCAGTTTTTCAGTCACTATTTCTCCATTAGAGTGCCATGTTCCACCTGATCCCATGTTTCTCTCAATATCTCTGTGTGTGTGTGTGTGTGTGTGTGTGTGTGTGTGTGTGTTTCTTTCTTTCTTTTTTTTTTTTTTTGTGGTACCGGGGATTGAACTCAGGGGCACTCGACTACTGGGTCACATCCCCAGCCCTTTTTTGTATTTTATTTAGAGACAGGGTCTCACTGAGTTGCTAAGTTGCTTCACCATTGCTGAGGCTGGCTTTGAACTCGTGATCCTCCTGCCTCAGCCTCCCAAAGTGCTGGGATTACAGGCGTGCGCCACCGCACCCGGCTGTGTGTGTGTTTCTTAATTCCCCATCACCCATTACTGGTTTCTCAGGTTCAGCTTGCAGATCATGGCAAGAACAATTTTAAGAAAAATAAGTTTTTTTTGAGGACTCCTGGTTTCAGAGGTCTCAGTCCATAAACAGCTGGATCCATTTCTTAGGGCTCTAGTTGAGACAGAACAACATGGCAGAAGAGTATGGTGGCAGGAAACAGCTCACATGATGATCAGGAAACAGAGAGAGAATCTACTCACCAGATTCAAAATATATACCCCAAGGACATACCCATGTGCCCCACCTCCTCCAGCCACACCCCACTCACCTTCAGTTACCACTCAGTTAATCCCATGAGGGGATTAATTAACTAATTGAATTAAGGCTCTCATAACCCAACAATTTCTCCTCTAAACCTTCTTGCATAATCTCACACATGAGCTTTTAGGGACACCTCACACCCAAACCATAACACTGAAAACTGAAAATTCTAGGAAAGTGTCAAATGGAAATCTAGAAATAAAAGATACACTATTTGCCAATGACATGATTCTATATTTAAAAGGGCCAAAAAATTCCACCAGAAAACTTCTAAAACATATAAATGAATTCAGCAAAATAGCAGGTCATAAAATCAACATCTATAAATCAAATGAGTCCCTATACATCAGTGATAAATCTACTGAAAGAGAAATTAGGAAAATACTCCATTCACAATACCTTCAACAACAACAACAAATACTTGGGAATCAAGCTAACAAAAGAGGTAAAAGACCTCTACAATGAAAATTACAGAACACTAAAGAAAGAAATGAAAGAAGATCTTAAAGATGGAAAGACCTCCCATGATCCTAGATAGGCAGAATTAATGTTGTCAAAATGGCCATACTACCAAAAGTGTTAATCAGATTTAAGGCAATTCCTATTAAAAGCCCAATGACATTCTTCATAGAACTAGAAAAGACAACCATGAAATTCATTTGGAAAAATAAAAAACCCAGAATAGCAACAAATTAAAAAGCTTCTGTGTAGCAAAGGAAACAATTAGGAATGTGGAGAGAGAACCTATGGAATGGAAGAAAATCTTTGATATCTACTTTTCTGTCAGAGGATTAATATTTAGAAAATATAAACAACTAAAAAAAATAGCATAAAAATAATAACCCAATTAATAAATGGCAAATGAATGAAATAGACATTTCTCAAAGGAAGAAATACAAATGGCCAAAAAATATGTTTTTTTTTTTTTAAAAAGTTCAACATTGCCAGGTGTGGTGGCGCATGACTATAATCTGAGCACTTGGGAGGCTGAGACAGGAGGATCTTGAATTCACAGCCTGCCTCAGCAATGGCGAGGCACTTAGCAACTCAGTGAGACCCTGCAAGTGCCCCTGAGTTCGATCCCCAGTACCAAAAAGAAAAAAAAAAATCAGCAATTAGGGAAATGCCAAACAACATTACACTGAGATTTCATCTCATACCAGTCAGAATTGCAGTTATCAAGAATACAAATAATAAATGCTGGAGAGGATGTGGAGAAAAACTAACACTTTTACACTGTTGGTGGGACCATCCAACCACTATAGAAATCAGTATGGATGTTCCTCAAAAGACTAGATATTGAACTACTGTATGGCATAATTATACCACTCCTCAGTATTCTGAGGAATTAAAGTCATCATACTACAGTGATACATACATACCCATGTTTATAGCAGCATAATTCATAATAGCCAAACTATGGAACCAGCCTTGATGTCCATCAATGAATGAATGGATAAAGAAAACATGGTACATATACACAATGGAATTTTATTCAGCCGTAAAGAAAAATGAAATTATGTCATTTGCAGAAAAATAGATGGATCATAATGTTAAACAAAATAAGTCAAACTCAGAAGGTCAAGGGTTGTATGTTTTCTCTCTGAAGCTATTAGAGAAAAGGGGTCAGGGTAGCAGCAGACTTCATGAAAATCAAAAGGAAATCAGTAGAGGACAGGAACCAAGAGGTGGGAGGTGGGAAGTGATGGGGAGTGATATTGGCCAAATTAAATCATTATATTATTTGCATGTACAAATATGTAACAACAAATTCTATCATTATGTATAACTGTAATGCATAAATACAAAATGTGGGGAAAAATACAATAATTGATTTAAGAACTCAGATGGATTTTACAGATAATTAAATATAACCAAAAGAATGAAAGAAAGAATTAAAGATCAATCAGAAGAGAAAATTCAGAATGAAGGAAAGAAGATCAAAAGTGCAACAAAAATATAGGGAATAAAAATGGAAGATGTATAACCGCAAGAATGGAATCTTAATTAGAAAAAGTTATACTCCATGTATGTGTAACATGTCAAAATACACTCTTCTGTCATGTATATCTAAAAACAAATTAAAAAATTAAAAAATTAAAGATACATATAATTGGAGACACAGAGGGAGAGGAAAAAGTGAGACTAAAACAATATTTAAAGGAATAATAACTCACAAATTCAAAGAGTTGAACTCAATCAAAATAGGAAAAAAAAAAAAAAAAGAATAAGTCCACTCTTCGGTGCATGCTAGTAAAATTCCTGTAAAACAATAAAAGTATGACTTTGTATTTATGACTCCTGTCATCAGAAAATCTCCATGCCTTTCATGGGAAAGCCTGAAAAAAAGCTTATAAGACAGACTTAGAAGGCAGAAGTCTCCATGTTCTAGTCAAAGGATCCCTTGTATTTATAGAAAGTTTTTACCTAAAAGTCCAGTCAGCATATTCTTGTCATTGAAAATTCAGGACAGTGAGGCAGTAGGAATTCAATTAACAGCATGCAGTAGGAATACATAAATCTTTTTATAAAAAATTTATTTCTCTGTAAATACAAATTCCAACATCAACAAACAATAATCCAGTGGAAAAATACTAGCCATTAACATTGAAAACTTTTTTCTTATTTTAATAAATAGAACTTTGGCATTCAAAATTCTAGCTGTAAACCCTATTAAAAGATAAAACCAAAACCAACCCCTTTACAAAAAAGGAGGCAAAGTGATAGGTCAGAAGGCATAAGCCAGCCAGTGGCTTCACATTCTTATTTTACAATAACTGCATTTTAATTGTTATGAACACTGTATTTACACATGAGGTATTCTGGATGGTTCAAAAACTGAACCTAGTTTACAAAAAACACCAGTCACAGTGACTGATTATGCACTCTGCTGTGCTTTTAATGTAACCACTTAGCACCTTACTACTTCTTGCCATCACACCAACATGACACTGAACTTTACATTTATATATTTAAATAACTACTCATATATGTCTACGTACACACATATACACAACAAATGAACACATTCTATAGGAATTCCTCACAATATACAGAGAGGCTGGGCTCCAAGAACGTAATACTTCCTTTCATATTCACTAAGGCAGCCACCTCCTAATGACATTCCTCGCTCAAAAAAAAAAAAAAAAAAAAGATCCTTAATCAAGTCTATTTAAAAAGAACAAGGTGCAACAATCATCACCATTCTTATAGCTCATGTAAGACAGAGTGAACACTTGCTGCAGGCAAAAAGGCACAAAAGGTTCTCTCTGAACATGGCTGCAACAGTGCTCCTAAAGACTTACTGATTTGAAACCATTTGGATTATATTCAGTATTTCTTTTAAATTAGAAAATATTCCCAAATCTTTCCCCTTCATGATTAAATGTGTGATATAATCATATGGCAATTACTATGAATGGCATTTTGGGGCAAAGTTGGAAAGTTTACTTTTTATAACAAATAGGAAATAGTTCTTGTTTTGTGAACACTGAAAAGAACTGTTCAAAATGAAAAACAAAATGAATTAACTTTAGCTCTGAGAGCTATAGCTATTGGCAGTCTGAGCAAGCATGGTTATGAGAATCACTTATTTCTGTAATTACATATCTACAGTGATAGAAATCTAAATAACAGAATGCCAATAATCCAAACTCAAGTTATGCCTGAGCTGAACTTGCTATTGTAAAAATACAGTCCAGGTGTTCAGTTACTGTGACTCAATGAAAGGACATTTTCCCATTAAAGTAGTTCCTTTAAAAATATTTTCTAAAAGATTTCTATTGAGTTTTGCACAATGACAGAATTAATTTGCAAGCTTATTAGTGAATCAGAAATGTACAGTTTTCATTTTAGCTAACACTTTCCAGCCCTTGCGATTGTCTTTAACAAGCTACTGAAAGAAAGCCTATTTCAGTTTAATAAATTGTTACAACCAAAATAAATTTCACTAAGATATAATACTGTTAAATTGAAGTATTAAATCCTATTTCAAATATAAAATGGGGCCACGTTTTAAAAAAATAAGTTCAGGCATATCTTACCTAGTCAATACTTAAAACACTTTTTAAAAATTACAGGCCATTAAAGTTTTATTAACAATTTAAAGTCATTGTATTTTTCTGACATCAAATGAAAACAGCTAGTGTGCCCTTGACTCAGCTAATGTTATGTGCACAGGCAAAGTGGATATGTTATCGAGATAACTGTTGTTTCATCCGTGCTGAATGTGACTGAATTAGAACAGGCTTTACTTAAAAGCCCAAAAGACCAATAATAAAGTTAATACTGCATGACACTTCCTAAGAAGACAAGCATTTAATACACAAAAGCATAATTAAAAAGAGGTTTCATTATCTAAAGAAATTTTCAAATAGATTGACTTTAAAACTTAAATTAATTTTCACTTCAGGCATGTGTCACTGTAATAACTTCTATCAACACCCTGGGGCAAGATACCATAGTGTTGCTATGTCTGTCTTAGCTGGCCTAATAGTAAAATGTTTGTTTTTAATGAGACACCAATATTATTGCTGACTGCTCTAACACAAGATGGTATGGGTGTCTTGAGGAAGGGAAGTTTTCTGAAAAATAAAAATAAAAAATTAAAAGCTGACTAATTAGAATATTACTAGTTTCATTTTTTATCAGAATTTCCTCCAAAGTTTCTTATTTTCTAGGACCCTTTACAAACTTCAGACTCTAAGAAATTATATTTTATAATTTATAACTATCATATCTTCATGCTTTTTTAAAACAAGAGTATACAACTTCTAAAGTGAAATGCATCAGCAAAAGTTCCTGTTACGTCATAGTTTTTACCTTAAGATATGTGAACTAAATTCTGTAAGTTTGAGAAAAGAAACTTTACTAAAACAAACAAACAAACAAACAAACAAAAAAATCAATTCATCCCAACCAGGCTAGGGAAAAAAACAAAACAAAACTGTACCTTTAGGAGATTAAAACAAATGATCATAAGTTTGCTTGAAAGAATAATAACCACAAAACCCCACAACATAAACTATTAAACTTAGGAGACCTACTGACCCAAATCAGTGATTGTTTGTTCATCTGTTCTATTATTTTAGGGTACCTTGTTTTTGAAATCATGGTAGAATGGTGTAAATTCTATTCAAAGAGAATGTAAAAATGTTATTTGTTGCAATTGTGGCTGAACTGTGGTAGACACTATGATCCACTTTTCTGTAAAGGGCCATCTTTCACAGATATTAATCCTTGTAAGGCAGAATTCTTTGCATCCATTTTTTTTTTGGTACAAATTTACTATTTCTTGATTGTCTTCAAAGAACTAACTCTAAAAAACCAAATGAATACATTAGGAAACCAAGTTCTGACAGTGACTAAGTCCTTTCTGAGGTCAGGGACCTGAGGATGCAGAATCACTATTATGCACTGATTTCTTAGTGGCCAAATCCTATGAAGAGGAGCAGCATGGACTCAGGTACTGAAAGAAAGAGAGATCTGATGTCTTACAGTGTATTATAGTGAAGTGTTGAACTATATGTAACAATTTATTGAGAGCTATAAATAAGCCAACATTCTAAACTGAGTTTCCCTGGGTATCTCCTTGAAGGCCTTGCTTCATTATGCTTTCTCTGTTGAGAACAGAAAATAAAAATCTTTCCTAGGAGCAGCCTTTGTATAGTACATATGCCTGGCAAGAAAACGGGTATATGATCTGCTCTCAATCAATGACTGATCTATGCACACCTTATTCCCCACTTGTTTAGTCTTGCCTAAGTAAACCTTGACAATATTGAAAAATCAAATCAATTTATAGGGAATAATAGTTTACTATAACTAAGTATATTCAAAATAATATGATCAATGCTCTGAAGAACTAAAACATAGATAATACTCACTTAGAAGTTTAAATGTTGCGTGTCTATTTAAAAATCAGTTTATTTCATACTAATACCCTGTCCTTCAGATGAAGAACTAACCAAGCCAAGTTCATATTCTATGACAATCCCTGTTATTAATGAAATATATCTAATAAAAGGAAATAAAATTATCATCTAGGTTTAGATTTTGTTTTATGTTAATGTTAGTTCAGATATAAAGAATAAGAGTTGGCTTTCTCTTAATATAGTTGCAAAATTAAAACAGGTACAAAACTGTTAAAATGTAAATGCTGAGACTTTGATAAATAAACTATTATTCCAGAGTCAGTGTGTCAATCTTTGTTTAGCAATGATCTGAGGCCTTGTTTGCATTAATTATATATGGCTTTGTTTATACTGCCATATACAATATATAAACAAAAAATTGTAAATAGTAAGAAATATGATATAATAAGTTCAAGTTATGTTAAACTTTCTTGTAATGCATAAATTATAGTGCTGATGAAAAAGATCATTGCATCAGTATTTCACACTAACTTACAATCAGTCTGGTGAAAAAGCTGACCTATCTACAGTACTAAAATCAACCCAAGTCCAGAATCTCATCATCTCAGCACAGTGATTATTTAAATCACAAATGGTTTTGCCTGCTGTACTTCTATTAGAACACTTACCTACTGTTGGAACTCTTATTCAGCTTGCCCCTGAAAATATCAAAATACAACACAAGTTTCCATATGAAAGAAATATAACAGTGTGTGCCTTTCTTAGAAGGTTTGATTTGATGCTCGAAATCCTTATAATTATGTGAACTTAAAAGCACTCACACACACAAAACCTCAAACACATATGCATATGCAAACAAATAAAACCTACAGGAGTAAACACAATCCTATCCCTTTATCTGAAGGGCACTATTCACAAATTGGTCCTGTAATCAGTAGTTCAAAAATTTGCTTTTTCTTGTTGACTTTATCATATTTTTCAAATGATAATTTTTTTGCCTGATTAGATAAGCCCCTTAAAAATTTCCTCACATTCCTCCTTCCTCCAATAAAACAAATCAATACGAACACACACAAAAATAAGCTATGTGCAAGTCAAATGTCACTTGCAATTTTCCATTATAACTCCTAAAAAGAAATATGAAGAAATGTAACTCAGCAGCATTTAACAATGGGTCATTATTGCTGTGGGACCAACACTTGATCACTGGGTTATGCAGTTATCTCCCATGTCCTGAGCATAGCGGTCTGATATTGTAGTCCTTAATTCATCAATGTCCCTCCGTAACTGGCATACATCTGACAGTCTTTTAGCAAGTGTTTCTGAGCTGTGGTCATTTTCAGTCTCTTCAGATGAACAGTTCATTGCTGTGTAAATAAAGCATGGAGAGAATGACTCATTTTGCTTTGAAAAATGACATTTTAGGATTTTCATCTTAATCATCATGGAAACATAATATGCATTGAATAACAACGAGGCTCAGATTTAAACTATGCATCATTTGATATTATATAGGTCTTATTTATCTGGTCCTTTAAAATTTTTGTTCATTAATATGCATTAAATTCATACAGTGATACATACAAATTCTACATATTTAATCAGTGACAACATTCCAAAAGTGAAAAAGAGCATACTCAAATGTCTCTTTCCAAGTTCAAATAGAGAACTCAGTTCTTTCCTTTTGATAAAATCTGAAAATCATTTGCAGAGGAAGTAGCTTCAAGTTTTATGATTGCAAAATGGTTTTTTATTGGCATGCAAATATTGGTTTTCAAAATATATAGAGGTTTGGGGCCCTCTAATCCCAAACAACTGAATCAAGTTGATAGCTAGTTGTCCAATGTCCGAGTAACTAGGGGTAAATCAGCTAGCTTTTACTTATTTACTTCAGTATCTCTTTGTGAGCATGTCACACATAAAATCAAGCAGAGCCAGTGACTGTGAAATAAACTTTTCCTTTTACCTTCATTAGCCCTGGTAGTTTATTAGAGACATAAGGTCAGATAACTGTTATTTTAACAAACATAACTGGACATTTGCCCTGATTCAGGGGTCATGCTGGATGTTGAGGTCAGTGTCTTGTTCTCAATGCTTTACACATGATTTCATAAACAAATGAGCACAGTGAGTATTGTGATAACCTGACCTACAAGCTATAGAGATACTAAAGGAAGAGAACTGCCAGGCCTAACTAAAGTATCAGTCGCTTATTCACTGAGTGGGCCAAGAAAGCAGAATAAACAAAAGTATAGAGGAAGAAAATAAAACAGTCTTAAATAATTTGACAAACTTCAATAAAATTAATGTCCAGCTCTAAATAGAGTACAAATCATGAGAGAGAAGAATGATAAGAAATAAGGCTACCGAAGCAGGCTGTGCTATTTCTCTCACAGAGCAGCGTAAGTATTAGGAAACCAGATTCGAGGTTTAGAAGACAGATCACTCTGTGAAAAATGAAAAATGGACTGGGGAAAGGACTTTGAGGAAAATGGGTGACAGACCAATTCACGTGAGGGGTCATGAAAACTTGAATTAAATCAATACAACAATGGCGATATAACAGGAGGAAAAAATGTTACACATAGTACAGGGATGACAGATCTCATAAGGAGCAATCATCATCAATTTGGGTGAGGGTCAGAGCTTGGGGAGTTCACAGATGAAGGAAAAAGCAAGATGAAGTATAAAATCTGGGCTGGGGTGACAGGTGAATGGTGGCACTACTTATGCACTTCAAGGAGAAGGTTTAGATGGGTTCTGCTTAAGCCATGTTGAGTTTTTGATGCCTCTGAAACAGCCAATTCTCAAATACATACAGATGAACTACAAGGAGCCCAGAAGAAACGTTCTAGGCAGGCAAAGAGATAAACATCTTTTTGGTGGAAAAGGTTTAACAATTACAGACACCAACAGGGCACAGAAAGTATTAAATAAAAAAAGAAATAAATAAAAAACCAACAACAAGAGGTTGGGGTTGTGGCTCAGTGGTGGTGTGCTTGCTTTGCATGTGTGAGGCACTGGGTTCAATTCTCAGCACCACATAAAAAATAATCAAAAGAAAAGTTATTGTGTCCATTAAAAAGTGCTATAAAAAGCTAAACAAAACCAACAACAAAAAGTTCCTGGAAGCCCTAATACACAAGTGGTAAGGAAATCCATGGAAGACTCAGATTGAGCAGTCACAAAGGCAAAAGCAGAACCTAAAGAATGATGTCATGGAAACCAAGGTAGTAAGAGTTTCAAGAAGGGTGGGAAGCAGTACCAACAGATAACTAAAGGAGTCATGAGATAAAAAAAAAAAAATTCAAAAGAATCCATTGCTCCTGGCAAAATAGCTGGCTGGTCAAATTTTCACAATACCAAATAAATATAAGGTAAGGATTCCATGTTTGAACTTTAATGATTGGGAGAAGTATACAGTGGGGTGTGGGGTGAAAGAGGTAAGATTCCTGAATCTCCCTTTTGTTCATATTAAGATAGTTCTATTACTATATTATGGAAAACATTAACAAATGCTATAGTAAAAAATGTAGGTTACAAAATGATTAAAGGGGTAAGATTCCTAAATCTCCTTTTTGTTCATATTAGGATAGTTCTATTACTGCATTATGGAAAACATTAACAAATGCTATAGTAAAAAATGTAGGTTACAAAATGATTAAAGGGGGGAATAGCTCTAAAATGGTAGACAAAAATAAGTCTTCTGTGGGTGAGCCTTTACTTCTTGCTTCCAAAAGCTCATTCCTAATTAAGCCACCTCATGTTCACCTGGCAACCTTCTCCTTTTCCTCTTCAAGATACACACCAAAATCCACCTACTCCATGGAACGAACATTCACAGCCATTCCCATGTAGATGATTTAGTTGCTTTTCTCCCTTGTGCTCCTATTGTCATTTGTCCATGTCTCCATTACAACACTTATATCAATGCTCTGATAATTTGTTTAATGTATGGGCAAGGGCTGTATTCAATTTATCTGCAGTACCAGCACCTAATTTAGTGCCTGGACCACTGAAGGCATCTGGTAAGTATTTGCTGAGTAAGTGAATATACTTAAAACATGAAGTGTTTTTTAAATACCTATACGCATATATGGATATATATACATATATTTACATCTATATAAGTAGAAGAGAAAATCCTGCTGACACTGCTAAGTACAGATACTTGTTAGTTTCACTTAATCAAGTGATATACTTGATTAAAAGCATTATTTATTTGCCAAAATAATTATGTTGAGACAAGATGCTGGAATCTTTTTAATGGAACTGGAAACAGAACTAGTTCTCTCTTTGGTCACATATGAACCATTCCATGAGGCAATATAACAAGTCCATATATAAACCTTATTTGTGGTTTTGTTCTGTTCTTATCTTTTCACTGAAGTTTATTTCTTTTCTATTAAAAAGATATAAACATGCCAATATCTATTAATTTGGAACCATATGCAGAGAAAAGCATCCCTGCCAAAGTAGCACAAAAGGGAAGGCTCACAATAGGATTTTATTGTAGCAGTCCTTACAATTATGTGTGGAGGAAGATAGAACTGAGGCAGAAAGTGGGTGGGTGTCACATGGAAAAGGGCAAAGACAACAGGTATGCATGACAAGCACAACAGATCTGTGGGCTGTGAAAGCTGGCTCATTTGAAAGTACTGGCACTTACATTAAGCAACTGCCATGTAACACACACTGTATCAAGGAAAAAGTATTATCTAACAAACATTTTACCAGTGAATACATCACTGGGCATTATACAACCACCATATGAAAAAAAATTATTACTTTTATAGAAGAGTAATTAGGAATTCACTCCTACTACTACTCCAAGCACACATTTATAGATTTGGTATAGGAAAAATCTCTAGGCATTCTGCCCAGGGGAAGTCCATATCAACCATGACCTGCTCACTTCTGTAATTTATATACTGAGGTCAGTTATAGTAATGAAGTAATAACAGGTATACCTAAACCCATAGATTGAGTCAGAGACTTATAAATCTAAGTAGGAAAGAAGATAACAAAAATAAACAGAGAAAAGGCAGTAAGAAGTTCCTGATTAATGAAGACAGGTTTCTAATTGTTAAGCAATAAAATAAAGACAAGTCATCAGCCACTTACATCTGATTCCCAGTAATAATGAAAGATTAGGCTCCTTGCCCTGAGCTCGCTGATTAAGAATACTGCACAATGCTTTCAAGTCAAGCAAACAATAGGACATTTCCTTGAACAGCTGATCAATCACAGTCAAATCAAATAGTGGCCGTTTGGAAAGAACTGTCTGCTGCCTAGATTGGTCTGCTTCCTCGCCCTGATTCAATAAAGAGCATGTCTCTTCTGTTTGTCTTTGGTTCTGCAATGGCTGAAAAAAAAAGAGTTGTTAGAGGAAAAGTACTCAAAAGCAATACAGGTTTAATGTTTTTTCTCCAAGTCTATAAACAAATCTGTATTATCATACTACATGTCATATTATATGCATATCAACCAAATTCAACAGCATATATGCAGTGTAAAAAAAAAAATATATATATATAGTGAACACAGTTCCTCTGATGCCTTAGGATAAACCTGAGAGAAAACCAAAAACGTATATCCAAAACAGCCTTAGGTTTTAGGATTTCTTACATAATGAACATCTTGGTTGTGTATGTATTCTTTTATAATAAAATTTATTCTAAGGACAAAAAGAACTACAAAGAAACATTAGACTCATTCTAGCTCTTTTACTTTTAGTAATAATAGTTATTTTAATTACTTTGAAATGAATTTTTCTATATTGAGAAAAAAAGGCATATGTTATTAATGTTGACAGAAACCAAATATCTCAGTTTAATAAAAAAAAAAATACAAAATCAAAGATGGGAGAAAAACTCAATAATTCTGAATTGTTAAATTTGAGTTGGAAGCATTAATATGAACTCTTGACTTACTATATTCAGAAAATGCTACCCTTATCTCCAAAATTATCACCTCCTTATCCTGAATATTGCTAATTAAAGATAAATTTAGCTAGGCATGATGGTGCAATGCCTATAATCCCAGTGGCTCAGGGGCAGGAGGAGTTCAAAGCCAGCCTCAGCAACTTAGTGAGATCCTGTTTCAAAATTTTAATTAAAGGGCTGGGGGATGTGGCTTAGTGCATCTGGGTTTAATCCCTGGTACACCCGACCCCCAAAAAAGATAAGTTTAAAGCATTGAGGATTGCCAAGCATGTACAGGGCTCTGGGTTTTAATACTCAACACTCCAGAAAACAATATAAAACAAAAATTAGAAGTAGTAGTAGTAGTAGTAGTTTAATTATCTGTCCATTTAGAACTGTTTTTCAGAATAATCAAATAGCCTGGGATGATAAAAACTTTAACTGGTGAATGTCAACTAGTAGGTATAAAAGGAAGGATATAATTGGGGGAAAATAGCATTTTCAATCATCTCATGCTTTAGGCAATTATGGGGAAAGGGTGCTGGAAAATTGCATATTCACACAGTCCCACAGATCCTTTGCTGTTTGCAAGGCCTATAACTTTACAATGCAAAAAGTCAGGCTGGGGCATAACCTTAACCCAGAGAAATCAGTTTGTCATTTACCGTGGAATAATCATACATTGCATGTTCACACAAAAAAAATTTGACATGAATTTTATATCTTTACCTTAATTTCTGGAGATGCATTCTTAAATATATAGGGGTGAAATATAATTATGACAGTTAAAATATGTTTTTCATAATAGGTCCTTAAACACAGGTCAAACGCTTTATCTCAACCTTAAGTGAGAAAGCATGATCTGTTCCAATGATGAACTGCCAACAATGCACCTTCCTTAAGGATTTTCAAAGGTAATATTGTTTTGTTTTGTTTTTGTGGTGCTGGGGATTGCCTTGTGCAAGGCAAGCACTCTACCAACTGAGCTATATCCTAGCCCAAAGGTAATTTATATTCAATTTATGCCTGATTTATTTTTCACTTTGGGACCAAACATTTACACAGCATTTGACTTTGCCTTAGAATACCATTTTACAGATTTAACTATAAGAAAAATAAATCTGTCTTTAATTTTCATAAGAAACATAATGAATTTAATTAACTGGCACATCATAGTCAAGTCTCCTTGAAAATGTTCTATTAATTAATATGTACAAAATCAACATAAGCATTGGCTTAAACTTAAATAGATTATTAATCATACTTTCAAGGCAGTCTGAATTCTGTCTACTCACTTCAAGCAGTGCTTTCGTTAATCTTTGCAGGTTTCTCTCTTTCCTCTCCAATTCTTCCATCATCTTTTGTGTGTTTAATTTTTCTTTAGAAAGTTTCCCCTGCATAGACTAGAACAACAACAACAAAAATTGTAAAGCAAAGCATGTTAACACACATACAGGTAACAAGGAATATTGACTCTGAATGATTTAGATTTTTTTTCCTTCCTGGTTTCTGAGAAGATTAAACCTTCACTTTAAAAATGACTCATTACTGATAGAGTGAATGGCTGCAAGAAAAAAGTAAAAAATATTTTTATAAGGAAATGTTTAATCTGTATAAAACACATCAAATCTGAAGCTGTTATTTAATGTTACATTACAAATAATTCTTATTTTTGGAATTTCTTTTTTGTATATTGGCAGTATATTAGCACAGTCTCCCTTCTCTATGTTTACCATGTTAAGTAGTGAACATGGTGTTGATCTTAAGCCATAAGTTTATTGGGAGACTTCAATAAATTAATCTCTTTCTTACTCTATTATAAAATTACAAATCATCTAGATACGACACTATTGTAAGAAAACCCCGAGTTGACCAAAGCTACAAAGAGGACATTTTTAGAATACTTAGATTATTTGAGCTGATTAGTCTGATTTTTAACTATACACTAAAGAAAACCTTGCCATAAATTCTATAGTTACTAGTGAATTTTAGGTATTTCTATCAACATTTTTTCCCTTTGGTTAGACCACAAAATCAACAAACATATGACCAGGGAAGGATATCTTTTTTTTTTCTGTCCAGGTCTGTATTTATTCTCAATTCAAAATATTCCAGTATAATGACCACCCAAAACATAACAATCTATTACGAAGAGTTTTTTTCCGCATTATCTCTGGATGGAACAAGAGAGACAGCTATCACCAAGTACAGAGAGAAGGATAAATATAGACTTCTTAGTAACAGATGTTCAAACTTACTGCTTTTAAATTTCATTTACTAAACAATGAAAAATATATTTAATAACTCAAAAGTTGGATAAAAACCAATAAAATCATGTAATAATACATTTTCTTCCAAGGAAAAATTGTTCTATATATGACAAAAATGCAATTCACAGCACACAGATGTATGAGGCTCTCTGAATGTGCATATTTTTAGACACCGAAATTCCTTCGTAATTTCATTTGATTCAATGACATATGGAGAATTATTTATCCTGCTGAAGATTTTCTGGCCTGACAAGATTATCTGGCTATAATCCAGAATCCAAACTAAATTTTCTTAAATTTGTGACTGTTTATTAGAATTACAGAAGGAAAGCATCACAGATAAACTTCTCTAAAACTCATATCTTAACATAGAAAATTGAACCGAAGAGGGATGTTTTCATAATGTTGTAATATAATTCTTTAAAAGCTAACAGTGTTTTATATTTTAAGCAATTCAGAGTCACCTTGAATGCGACTAATAATTATCTAGTGACTCATGTTTCTATGTAAGACTAAATTTAAATTGATGATGGATGACACAGGCAGCCTTCTTCATCAGAAAAGCAGAAGTGTTTGGCAGTAGTGCTATGTGTCACAAGAAGGAAAATTGGATTTGGGAAATAACATCAAGCTTAACATGTAAGATTGGGTGTGTTTAAGCCCCTTACAGGGGAAAGAGCTCACAGATAGGCTTTCCTAGAAGGTTCAAACTGTACCATTTCTAGGATAACATCAGACATGAGTGCTGCTGCTGTCAGGCAGCAACCTCTCACCACAAAAACATTAATTACCTCTTTATCCTAAATTGTATGAAAAAACACGTTTTCAGTATTTGAAGAAAAAGGGAGAAAAAAATAAACTATTCTTATGGGCTCATCAGATTCAAATTAAGACAAAATAGAATAAAGTCTGATTATTAAACTACATCTCCAAAATGAAGTTCATAAAAAACATAATACCATTTCTTATTTTATTTGTTTACTACTCATCACTGAGCTATATGCCTAGTACTTTTTTATTTTTGAGGTAGGGTCTTGCTAAATTGCCCAGGCCGGACTTGATCCTTCTTAATCAGCCTCTCAAGTAATTGGGATTATAGGCATGCCCCACCACACCTGGTTCTTGTGGGGGTTGGTTTTTGTTGTTGTTGATTTTTTATAACCATTCTATCCTTTAACAACAGAAGGAGGTTTTGGTAAGTAGCTCCTTTTGGCCATTTTAACCTAAAATCATATAAGCTTTTGAGATGTGTTAAGTTTTTATAAGTGCAAAGACACATTTTTGACATATAAATCCATAATACCAAGTTTATACATTTTATCTGTAAGATAAAAAACTCTATAGAAGTTTCAGTTTTTAATTCTATCAAGAATGAATAATGTAAGTTATTTTACAAAGAAATTTGCAAAGCAGTTTTTGAGGTCTCCTAAAGATTTTTAAAATACAATTGCTCAAAATGGTGGCACAATCACACTTTTATTTACTGAAATAAACATTTGGCCTTGTGAAATTCAAATAACAATATAATTCACTAGACACATGAATTAGACACATGAGGGCTCATTAAAATTAAAAATTTGAATTAGGTTCAAATGTCTACAATCTCTTAAATTCCCAGGTAAATAATATTTTTAAAAATTCTGCTAAGTTACCAACCTACTATTATCTACTATGATCATTTCTGAAGTTGGAGATACTTGTAAGCACATACACTGCTTTGATGTTAAATATTTTGGGAATGTCCTATATGCAAAAAGCTCAAATGAAGGAAAGCCTGATGTACCTTAGCTAACAGATTTTATCTACTCTATAAACAACTTAACAAAAAATACTTAGTAAAAAAAATATTAGTTTTACGACACACACACAAATATATGCACATGTTCATGCATGCTCAGATCTTATAGAGTTAAATAAAGATATTCCTTTATGCAATTACTCATAAAAACACAATTCTGTGAACAGTCAAAACTCTTGGTCTTCATAAATATTTTATTAGGTAGAAAAAGACCAAAGAAAATAAAGTAAATATATTTATATCATAGTTTTGTGTATTATAATTTGATTACTACTGTAGAGAATAGAGTACTGTAAAATCTTAAGGAGGCTAGAGAGCAAGGGCTTCTGGAAAAGGTGACACTTAAGCAAAGGTCTGAGGTAAATGAGAAACCAGGTTCTCCAGATATCTTGAAAGAGTGTTTTAGTCAATGCAAAGGTTCTGGGGCAGATCTGTGTTTGCTACACAGCAAGACAACCAGAACACTAAGAACAGTGGAGCCTATAATAAGGTCAGAGATGAAGGCAGCATGGGAAACAGAATGTGTAGGGTCTCCTATGTCAGTGTTATGACTTTGATTTTTTACTCTGGGAAAATAAGGAACAGTTGAGTTCTGAGTAGAGACATGATATATTCTGATTTTTGTCTAATAGGATTACTCAGATGAGAACAGACTGTGGGCAGACAAGGATGGAAGCAGGAAGAAATAACATAGACAAGAAACAAAGATGGCTTAGAGCAGGGTGGCACTGGAGGTAAATCTGGAAGCAACCAGATTCTAAATATATTATGAAGGTAACAGAATTTGCTGACAAATGTGAGATAAGAGAAGAACTAAGGATACTTCTAAGATTTCTGGACTGAGCACAGAGAAGGCAAATTAGCTATTAACGAGTAGCTTCCAAATTCAGCACAGTGGATGAATTTTCTTGTGAGCAAACGCTTTTGCATATTTTGTTCACTAGTTATCCCCTAGAAAAGTGACCCATCGTACAATCTCAGCGAACAATTATTGAATGAGCTAAACTACTGAGTCAATGCAAAAGTAACCAGTCAATACCTAATTAGTTTTTTGTCTTAATAAAAAGGCTATGTTCACTCATTCAACAAATATTTACTGAGCATCTTTTTCTGTGCAAGGCACTGTGCCAAATGCCAAACTGGATAAAGACTTTCCATTATAAAGCTCCTAAAACAAATGTAACAGAAAATATGATGAAGCATTTTATTTGAGCTCAAGGAGTTACTAATACCATCATCATACTGCAGACTGCAATGTATTAAAAAATATATTTTACTTTGGATACAAATTTCTCAATTATACTTCTAGGTAATTGAACATAAGGTGTTTTCCACAGAAGATCCTGGTTTTCTGATGTGCAGCAGTTTAAAAATCATTATGGAAAAAGACCATTCATTTAAAATGATTTGTCCTTAGGGCCTCCATAAAGAAGGAAAGAGACAACATTTTTTTTTTTTTTTTTGGTGCATTTTTGCCTTTCTTTTGGAATTTTCACTTTGAGGAAGCCAAGAGTAATATCAAGAACATAAACATTTGAAGTCAAAAGGATATGAATTAGAATCTTAGTTGTAATGTTGGGTAAACCTCTCTAAGTTCAGCTCTTCCATGTGTAAAAAAAGTTTTCTTATCTTGTAAGATGATTAAAGTTTAGAGATAACAAATATTAACCAGACAGCAAAGTTCCTGTAACATATAATATCATCATTACTTCACCGACACCTTAACAAACACTGTGCTTGGCACCAGAGGCTTTATTTCTCACTTTGGCTTAAGTGTGGGCAAATATTAAATCCTTTTTTTCCTGCTGGCACATGCCTGTGATCCCAGCAACTTGAGACACTGAAGGAGGAGGATTACAAATTCAAGATCAGCTTCAGCAAGGTAGCAAGGCCCTAAGCTACTGAGCAAGACCCTGTTCAAAACAAAAAGGGACTGGGGATGTGGCTCCGTGGTTAAGTGCCCCTGGGTTCACTTTCAAGTACCCCCATGTCCCTCCTGCCAAAAAAAATCCTTTTTTTTTCATTCCTCCAGACTCATAATAGGGCAAATTTTCAAAATATGTGTAAAAACTAAAAAAGCAAACAAGAATTATGCAAATGCCATTATTTAGTTTCCTGTTTATAAGACTCTAAGATAGTCCACAGCTCTTAATTCCTTTCTTCAGTTAGCTATCATTTTGCATTCTGACGTAACTCTGAAAACAATTGCCTGAGAGTTCTGCTTTCATCACTATGACATGAGAAACTCTGCAGACTTGCTCCCCTACAAAATGGGTGAATATTAGAAAACATTTCAAGTTTCTGGAAATGGCCCTAATAACAGGCAACAAATGAAGAAACATCTATTTGAGAAAACTCAGGAAAGCAAGAGAGACTGATTTGCAAAACAAGACTCACCCTATTCCTCTTTCAAGCTTGAGATAGAACTTCCACCCCAGACTCCCATTCAATAATACAGGGCTCCCTCTGTGCTCAGCAACCAGGAAAAAAAAAAAGAAGAAGTTTTCTTACTTTGTAAGATGATTAAAGTGAAGAGGAAGAAGAAGGAAGAAGGAAGAAGGAAGAAGGAAGAAGGAAGAAGGAAGAAGAAGAAGAAGAAGAAGAAGAAGAAGAAGAAGAAGAAGAAGAAGAAGAAGAAGAAATCCATTTGAGATTTGTTCTTATCCCAGGAGTACTCTTCCTGGGATAAGAACTATCTTCCCAGAAGAGAAAGGAAGGACATCAATGTTTATAATCCTGCCCCAAGTTACATGTTTCAGGCATGAGTAGCCAATATGTGGGGGCTCCTTTCTTCCATTCAGATCACTGCCTTGGGTGTGGCACCATTAAGAATACTGGGGTCCTGATTTTTCTTGCCCCAGCTTATGGGGTGGTGAATGGGGTTAGGAGTGTTCCATGTTGGGCCAGGCAAGTTAAGGAGATAAAGAGATGCTGTCCAGTAGACCTCCACTGACTGTTCAGCTTCTAAAGTAAGGGTGTCACTCAGAAGACTGCCATTGTCCCCACCCCCACTGATCTGGCTTAAAGAGATTTTGCCTGAGAAGCAGACCATAGAACAGAGAGTTCCAAATGTTATCTATAAAGGAATTGACTTCAACTGCAACATACTATATAGAGAAGTTCAAGCCTATGGGTACCCTCAAAAACATTGGAGGTTGTGGCAACAGGCATGTGGTAGCTTACTTTTAAATTTATGGGTTCTTCAGGCTAGGTTACTTTCCCAGAGAGAAAAAAATAGCTGGAAGAGTACTCCTGGGATAAGAACAAATCTCAAAAACTAACCTAAGTAACAAGTCCTTCAAAGGAGGCAGAATGGATTAGCCTATGAAGCAACTTATACCATAGTACGTGGTTGAAAACAAAGTATCAGCTGGCAATTAGTGGAGTTTACTAGCTGAATATGGGTCAGAAAAAGAAACACAAAAGACCATGGATACATCTATATGAAATGTCCAGAATAAGCAAATCTATAGAGATTTTTCCCTATAGAACATAAAAATGTCCTAGAATTCATTGTGGTCTTTACTTCACATATCTGGGAATATCCTAATAATATTGGAGCGTACACTGTAAATATGTGAACAGTATGTTGTGTGAATTATATCATAAGACTGATATGAAAAAATTAGCAATATAAGGAAAAAATAATCTGCCTCAAATTCCTTTCTGTCTAGCTTCTGATCATGTTCTGGTTTGTAAGTAAGATCTACCAAAACAGCTTATATGTGTATTCAACAACATACCCAGGTGTCTAAGAAACTAAACCTTATTCTTATTTAAGCCTGTCTTGCCATGAAGTTCCCACTCTGTGGTCCACCAAGCACAATAAGGACTGTAAAACTTTCCAAGGACTGTAGAAATAGGACCACTGCCTGGATATAGTTAAGGACTGCCTAGGGAACTTGTTAACAAACTTCATCCTAGAGATAGTGATTCACTAGGCTCACAACTGGGACCCAGAAAAATATATTTTAAAAAGCATCCCAAATAATTCAAATATCCATATAGTTTGACAGAGTGAGTACAAACAAGTCCAAGTACATTCTTTCACAATTCAGGTGAACTGTATCCCCCTCCTTGATACTTCCCATTCCAAACAAATGATTTTTCAGAAGTTAAACACACACACTCTTTACACATTTTTCTGACATAATTATACAAAAACTATAGCATGTATACATCAGACCTGTAACCAGTAATGTTCTCTTTATAAGAACAAAGAGTGGAGTAAGCACGTTTTTTTAAAAGCTGCTTTATTTTTTTTATAAAGGACATTTTTTGGTTGGTAGTTTCAAAAACTATTAACATGTAATGAGAATGCTTTTAGTTTTTCATTCATCAAAAAGCTATTTAACATGTGTAAGTGTTATAAAAATTAAACTTTAGGAAGAAAGAACTTCATCTTAGGACACATTACAACAGTATAATAACAAAATAAGGGAGACAAACTTTATGCAATAATGAGGCAACCTTAAAGAAATTGATATCTATTAAGTGAGAAATATTTTTTTTAAATCTTCAGTTGTAGATGGACACAATACCTTTATTTTATTTATTTGTCTTTATATGGTGCTGAGGATTGAACCCAGAGCCTCATACATGCTAGTTAAGCACTCTACCACTCAATTAAAACCCCAGCCCAAGATATTATATTTTATCCATTAGGTATTCTTTTGGCTTATGATGCATTTTCCCACCATTTCCACCAAGAAAATCTAGCAGATGAAGGCTTATGAGACATGCAGTAAAAATTGTAATAGAATCCTCTGAGAATGTGGACACAGACTTTCAACAGTTTTGAAACTGTTGGCTACAATCATTCCTATTAAAAATAACAAGTCTTAATGACTTCTGAACTCTCATTCTGGCCTTTTGTGGTATCATAATAATGCACTAATAGTTGTCAATTCAGAAAGACCATTTAAATAAATGTATAAGTGCTTGTAATGAGGAAATATTTTAACTTAGAGAAAACAGATATACATTTCTGAAACATTTTGCTATATAACCTCCTTTGCCAAAAGATTACAATATATACAAGACAGTGATAACAGCTAACAAGAAATAGGCTTATGAAGGTAAAATGTGCTTTTGAGGAAAAAAATAAGAAGGAAAGTAATGCCCAATGTAGAACTCAAATCACATTCTGAATGTAACATTTATGGAAATGACAGAGAAGGTTTTATTGCAAAATATCTTTTTGTATCTTATATGGGCAGAAGAAAAAAAAAAACCCTTTAGGAGAAGAAGCCAGTTTAGCTACTATACTAGTTTCAAGAATATAAAGATATAAAGAAAGGCACCATTTCTAAAAGATCGTGTGTAAATGAAGTATTCATGCCTGTTAACAATTATCTCAACAATGAAAAAAACAGTACATAAATTTGTATTTTTATAGCACTCAATTCAATTTTAAATTTAGCATTTACTTCTACTTAACGAAGTACTTTTTCTATATTCAACAACAAATACAGTATTACTGGTAGGAGACCAATTTTTCCCCAAATTACAAAGCTGTGAATCAAACTTGTCTATAACCTACACCAGATAAGTATTCATTGACTTCTAATATGAGATAGTAAACTATAGCTATACTTAAAACACAGAATTTTCACTAGGAAACAATGTCTTATTTTTTGTATCTCCTACAAAATTGGACATAAAATGTACATGGCATGGGATTTTATTTTTCCCTTTTGGGATTAAATTTAAACTGCTAAGAACAACTTCCTTATACCCAAAGAAATGCAGTATTCCAAATCAGTTAAATGATCACTGAACAAATCTGGTCTTAGTAGTTTACAGGGGCACAAAGAAGCAGAAAAAGCAAAATTCAAATGCTATGTATCTGGGCACTGTGGCACATGCCTGTACTGTGACTCAGGAGGCTGATGCAAGAGGATCACAAGTTCAGGGACAGCTTGGGGAATATAGCAAGAGGAGACCCTGTCTTAAATAAATGAAAAGGGCTGGGATGTCACTCAGTGGTAGAATGCCCCTGGGTTCAATCTCCAGTAAAAGACACAAAAAAAGATATTATTTGTTATTCAAATATCTTGATAAATATAGCTATATTGTCCATAATCAACTTTACTGTCTGTGTCTCTAAGAATACTATCATCTATCAAACATAACTTTCTTATGTTCATATATGAATAAATGACCAGTGTAACTTCATACCATGTACAATAACAAAAATGGGAAGTTACACTCCATGTATATATAATACATCAAAACATATTCTACTGTCATGTATAACTAAAAAGAACAAATAAAGAATTAAAAAAAAAGAACAAAAACTGTCATGTATAGACCTACATGGTCCAAAATGGACAAATGAGGTGGTAAGGTCAAAAAAGAAAAAGAAAAAGAAAAAAAACTATTGTTTCAAATAATAAGACAACAGAATTAATGAGTATATTGTCCGGGCCCAAATATCTGGAAATAAATGTACAAAAAATTAATTTGATTTCAATTCTATAAATAGTTTGAAGAAATAAAAGAATGATTGCTCAAACATTTTATGATCGAAGACCCAATGGCATAAAATTACATATTCTTCTACATATTAACTGCAAATAATAATGACATACATGTTACTGCAGACAATATACAGGAGTAAATTACATTAAAATACCTCCACAAATAAGATAAATAAACATCTGAATTAATACAAACATACACTGAACACCTATAACACAAGGGATAGTATGTGACCAACATAATCTTACCAGTCTTACAATTCAAGTTTCACGACAAGGTTTATGTGTTGATTTTTCTTAATTTAGATAACTTTTATTAAATCTACTTCTTGGAAAATGTTACCAAATGAAGTAGAAATTCATTTCTTTATGTATGTACTATAAGAAGTCAGATAATTATGATTGAGAGAACCTAACAATCTTGTGATTCTAATGGCTTATGGAAAATTTAAAGTTATAGTTTGTAAGACTATAAAATAAAGGTCATAACCTCTGTAAATTAGTCCATCAGGCTCATCATATACTTGTTGAACTGGACTGCTGTTTGATTAAATTGGTAGATCATCTAGTACAATCAAATTCCTAGAGGTGAATGAGAACACAGATACATTGCATAGAAATCTCTGGGACACTATGAAGGCAGTATTATGAGTAAAATTCATTGCATTGAGTTCATTTCTTAAAAGAAAAAAAAAACAAATAAATGACTTAACATCACATCGCAAAGCCCTAGCAAAAGAAGAACAGATCAACACTAAGAGCAGAAGACAGGAAATAATTAAAATCAGAGCTGAAATTAATGAAATTGAGACTACGGAAACAATTGAAAGAATTAACAAAACTAAAAGTTGGTTCTTTTTGAAAAAATAAATAAAATTAACAGACCCTTAGTGATGCTAACAAAAAAAAGGAGAGAAAAAACTCAAATTACTATCATCCATGATGAAAAAGGAAATATCACAACACACACCTCAGAAATACAGAAGATAATTAGAAATTACTTTGAAAACTTGTGCTCTAATAAAATAGAAAATATCGAAGGCATTGAGAGATTTTTAGGTACTATGAATTGCCCAAACTGGATCTGGAGGCTATACACAATTTAAATGGATCGATTTCAAGTGAGGAAATAGAAGACACCATCAAAAAGCTACCATCCAAAAAAAGCCCAGGACTGGAAGGGCTTTTTTTGGTTGGTAGCTTTTGGGGAGCTAATTTTCCGAGTTCTACAAGACCTTCAAAGAAGAACTAATACCAATATTCTTCAACTTATTTCAGGAAATAGAAAAAGAGGGAGCTCTTTCAGACTCTTTCTATGAGGCCGATATTATACTAAATCCAAAGTCAGGCAAAGACACAGCCAAAAAAGAAAACTTAAGGCCAATATCTTTAATGAACATAGATGCAAAAATCCTCAACAAAATTCTGGCAAATTGGATACAAAAACATATCAGAAAGATAGTGCACCACGATCAAGTGGGGTTCATCCCAGGGATGCAAGGCTGGATCAACATTTGGAAATCAATAAACATAATACATCACATCAATAGACTTAAAGATAAAAACCATATGATTATCTCAATAGATGCAAAAAATCATTTGACAAAATACAACATTCCTTATGTTCAAAGCTCTAGAAAAATTAGGAATAACAGGAACATATCTCAACATTATAAAAGCTATCTATGCAAAGCCTCAAGCTAACATTATCTTAAATGGAGAAAAATTGAAAGCATTCCCTCTAAAAACTGGAACAAGACAGGGATGCCCCCTCTCACCACTGCTATTTAACATAGTGCTTGAAACTCTGGACAGAGCAATTAGACAGATGAAAGAAATCCAGATAGGAAAATAGGAGCTCAAATTAGCCCTATTTGCTGATGACATGATAATATACCTAGAAGACCCAAAAAACTCTACCAGAAAACTTTTACAACTGAGTAAATGAATTCGGCAAAGTAGCAGGATACAAAATCAATACCCATAAGTCAAAGGCATTTTTGTACATCAGTGACAAAGCCTCTGAAAGGGAAATGATGAAAACTACTCCATTTACAATAGCATCAAAAAAAAAAAATAAAATAAAATACCTGGGAATCAACTGAACGAAAGAGGTGAAGGACCTCTATAACAAAAACTATAGAACACTAAAGAAAGAAATTATAGAAGACCTCAGAAAATGGGAAGACCTACCTTGTTCTTGGATAAGTAGAATTAATATTGTCAAAATGTCCATACTACCAAAAGCATTATACAGATTTAATGCAATTCCAACCAAAATCCCAATGACACTTCTCAAAGAAATAGAAAAAGCAGTCATGAAATTCATCTGGAAAAATAAGAGACCCAGAATAGCTAATGCAATCCTGAGCAAGAAAAGTGAAGCAGGTGGCATCACCATACCAGACTTTAAATTATACTACAGAGCAATAGTAACAAAAACAGCATGGTATTGGCACCAAAACAGACTAGTAGACCTATGGTACAGAATTGAGGACACAGAGACTAATACATATAATTTCAGCTATCTTATATTAGACAAAGGTGCCAAAAATGTACAGTGGAGAAAGGATAGCCTCTTCAACAAATGGTGCTGGGAAAACTGGAAAGCCATATGCAACAAAATGAAATTAAACCTGTATCTCTCACCATGCACAAAATTCAATTCAAAGTGGATCAAGGACTTAGGAATTAGACCAGAGACAATACACCTAATAGAAGAAAAAGTAAGCTACAATTTCCAACATGTCGGATTAGGCTCCAAGTTCCTTAACAAGAATCCGGTAGCGCAAGAATTAATACCAAGAATTAATGAATGGGATAGATTTAAGCTAAAAAGCTTCTTCTCAGCAAAAGAAACAATCAGTGAGGTGAATAGAGAGCCAACTAACTGGGAACAAATATTTAATACATGCACATCGGATAGAGCACTAATTTCTAGAATATATAAAGAACTCAAAAAACTTGACACCAAAAAAACAAATAATCCAATCGATACGTGGGCTAAGGAATGAAAAGACACTTCTCAGAAGAAGATACACAATTAATCAACAAATACATGAAAAAATGCTCAACATCGCTGGCAATTAGAGAAATGCAAACCAAAACTACTCTAAGATTTCATTTCACTCCAGTCAGAATGGCAGCTATCAACAACACAACAATAAATGTTGGAGAGGATGTGGGGAAATAGGCACACTCATACATTGCTGGTGGGACTGCAATACGGTACAACTGTTATGGAAAGCAGTATGGAGATTTCTTGGGAAAATGGGAATGGAATCGCCCTGTGACCCAGCCATCCCACTCCTGGGTCTATTCCTAAAGGACTTAAAAACAGCATATTACAGTGACACAGCTACCTCAATGTTTATAGCAGCACAATTCACAATAGCTAGGTTGTGGAACCAACCTAGATGTCCCTCATTTGATGAGTAGATAAGGAAAATGTGGTATATATACACAATGGAATTTTACTCAGCAATAAAAGAGAACAAAATAATGGCATTCGCTGGTAAATGGATGAAGTTGGAGAATATAATGCTAAGTGAAATCAGTCAGTCTCAAAAATCCAAATACCGAATGTTTCCTCTGATATAAGGAGGCTGGTTCACAGTATTGTTGGGTCAGGGTACATAGGAGGATTAGAGGAACACTATACTGGTCAAAGCAAGGGAGGAAGGAGGGGAAAAATAGAAAATGTGGTTGAATAAGATGGATATCATTATTCTAAATGCATGATTGAAGACTTGAATGCTACAAATATACTTTGTATATAAACTGTTTTGTGTAAAAAGATGCTTTATATGTGCAGTATGAATTCTAATACATACTACTACTATAAATAAAATTAAAAAACAAAATAATTAATATTAAGAATCAATAAATGGGATAGATTCAAACTAAAAATCTTCTTCTCAGCAAAAGAAACAATCAGGTGAACAGAGATCCAACTAATTGGGAACAAATTTTTACCACATGCATATCAGATAGAGCACTAATATCTAGAATATATAAAGAACTCAAAAATCTTAACACCAAAAATCCAAATAACCCAATCAATAAATGGGCCAAGGAACTGGAAAGACAACTTCTCAGAAGAAGATACACAATCAATGAAAAAATGTTCAACATCTCTGGCAATTAGAGAAATGCAAATCAAAACCACTCTTAAGATTTCATTTCACTCCAGTCAGAATGGCAGCTATTAAGAACACAAACAATAATAAATGTTGCAGAGGATGTGGGGAAAAAGGCACACTCATACATTGCTAGTGGGACTGCAAAATGGTGCAGCTATTATGGAAAGCAGTATGGAGATTCCTTGGAAAACTGGGAATGGAACCACCTTATGACCCAGCCATACCACTCCTGGGTCTATTCCCAAAGGACTTAAAAACATCATTCTACAGGGACACAGCCACATCAATGTTTATGGCAGCACAATTCACAATAACTAGGTTGTGGATCCCCACAGTAGATGAATGGATAAAGAAAATGTGGTATATATACATAATGGAATATTACTCAGCAATTAAAGAGAATAAAATAATGGTATTCACAGGTTAATGGATGAAGTTGGAGAATATAATGCTAAGTGAAGTTAGCCAATCTCAAAAATCCAAATGCTGTATGTTTTCTCTGATATAAGGAGGCTGATTCACAGTGGGGTTGGGTGGGGGACCATAGGAGGATTAGAGTAACACTAGAAAGGTCAATGGGGAGGGAGAGGAAGGGAGGGAGCAAGGGGGTATGAAGGGAAAAAAGCAAGATGGTAGAATGAGATGGATATCATTATCCTAAATGCATGATTGAAGACATGAATAGTATGAATATATTTTGTATACAGTGTTATGTAAAAAGGTGCTCTATATGTGTATTATGAATTGTAATGCATGCTGTTATATATACAACTTCAAATTAAAAAAAAAAGACAATCAAAGCAGACTGTATGTAATTCTGACATGCAAATCATTTACCTTTTTTACTTTCACTTAAAGAATTTTAGAATTATAAGCTGGGTGCTGTGGCACACACCTGTAATCCCAGCAGATCTGGAGGCTGAGACAGGAGGATCTAGCGTTCAAAGCCAGCCTCAGCAAAATCGAGGTGCTGGGGCTGGGGACATAGCTCAGTTGATACAGTGCTTGCCTCACATGCACAAGGCCCTTGGGGTTCAATCCCCAGCACCACACACACACACACACACACACACACAAAACCCAAAAAACCAAAGTGAGGTAAAACCAAAGTGAGGTTACTAAGCAACTCAGTGAGACCCTGTCTCTAAATAAAATTCAAAATAGGGCACTATATGTGGTTCAGTGGTCACATGTCCCTGAGTTCAATCCCTGGTAGCCCCCTTCCCCCCCAAAAAAAGAATATTAGAATTATAAGGTAAAAAACTAAAACTTTATTCCATAAAATCCACCCAAAGGCTTTTTATCACTCAAAATAAAATATAAATACACCCTTCATGATCTGGTCCAGGTTACTTTTCAGCATTACCTCTCATCTCTTGGCCTCTAAACTAATCCCTGCCCTCCAGGCTCACAGCCTTCTTTCTGGTCTTGAAGCAGGCACACTAGGCAACATTCAGAAGATTTGTTGTTCTCTTTGCCTAGCATGCTGTCCCCCCTGGATATCTTCAAATATTTCTGTTCAAATATTTCCTCCTTTGGAAAAACTTCATGACCACATTATGAAATGCAGCATTTTCTGTCACTGCCTTCTAGTCTACTTAATTTAAAAAAAAATTTTTTTTTTCTTTTTTCCTTCTCAGAGCCAGCGTTTGAACCTAAGGACTTGTGCATTTGAGTCCTAACACTGAGCCACATCCCCAGTCCATTGAATGGCAAGTTTTTAACAGAAAACAGTTTTAACAGCCTGTGACATTCATTTTCCATTTTCTCCAACTCAATCACACTAGAATTGATAAAGACTTGTTTTGTTCACTGATGAATTACAAGTGCCAAGAACTGTGCCTAGCAAATAGGTAGCTCAGTAAATATCTGGCAAATGAGTAAGAGAATGAATATCCTTTTAGTCTCCAAATTTTGGGACTATGTATTATGTGTCAGGCACTCTGCTAAGCTCAAGATGAGCTACCATAGCCTCCATCCTCAAGAAACTTGGTAAAGATATAAATATGTAAATAAAGTGTTATAGTTCCATACTGTAGACAGAGTAATATGTAGCTTATTAGGAAGGGGAGCAAAAGTTAAACAGAGAGTAGGCAGTGCTACCTAAGAGGTAGTAAAGATCTGTGCAGGTTTTATAAAACAATGCTTCTGCAGAATCTTGAAAGTTGAGTAGATATTTGCCAGAAGAGCATGCCAAGACGGACACAGGCACTCTCAGGAAGCTATAAGGCAGGTAGGGAGGTACTATGAAAGTTGATTTTGTGTTGATGCATAGACTTTAGTGTTTTGCCCATAGGTAATAGAGATATTCCACAGATAAGAGCTACCAGATTATCTTTATACTTGAGACGTATCACAATAAACAACATCAGAGGGCTGAGACAATGGTGGTGTAGAGGGTAATTAGAAAATAAGGAAAGCCAATTAGAACAAGAGAGAATAATAAAAACATTAGGCAGTATCAATGGGATATGGGATACCAAGGAGTAGACAGAGAAATGGTTGCAGGATCATCCATATTTAAAGGATGGAGCAAGAGAAAGGCAGCTCATTATAAAACTCTGAAGAAAATTTGAAGGAGGGAAAGAGCATAAGATGGACAGAGTGGGGCTCTGAATGCATTTTCAGGTGGAAATAATATATGAAGATCAAATAATTGGACTATAACAGTCCATGGTCTCTTAACTACTTGGTTATGGATGATCTAAATTAAATATGTTCAAAGTCGTGGATATGTACTACATCCAAATAAAGAGAGGGAGAGGTGAGGAACAGAGAATAATTTTGGAAAAACTGATTTATTAAATAAAATTTTCTTTCTAAAACTGAAAGATTATTCTTAAAAATTTTAACCTTACCTCAAGTAGTATCAGCTTTTCATACAAATACATATATGCTTTAACAATTTTAGGTCAGCATGTAGCTAAATTAAAAGAAGTATAAAATATTCCTTACCTGAATCTCTAAAATCATTCTGTTAATTTCATCTTGTTGGCTGTCTATTATCTAAAACACAGGAAATAAATCAGTCTTAGTAAATGAACTAGTTTTTCCCAACACTGCTTTTTTAAAAGTACCAATATTTCAAGATGAAACAAAGGAAAGCACAGGGACTTATACATTTATTTAAAAGGGGTCTTTATAAGCTCTCAAAAACCTTTACACCAAAAAAACAAACAACCCAGTCAATAAATGGGCTAAGGAACTGAACTGATACTTCTCAGAGGAAGATATACAATCAATCAACAAATATATGAAAAAATGTTCAACATCTCTAGCAATTAGAGAAATGCAAATCAAAACTCACGCCAGTCAGAATGGCAGCTATCAAAAACACAAACAACAATAAATGCTGTTGAGGATGTGGGGAAAAGGGCACACTCTTACATTGCTGATGGGGCTGCAAATTGGTGCAGCCAATTTGGAAAACAGTATGGAGATTCCTAGGAAAACTTGGAATGGAACCACCATTTGACCCAGCTATCCCATTCCTTGGTCTATACCCAAAGGACTTAAAAATAGCATACTACAAGGGACACAGCCACTTCAATGTTCATAGCAGCACAATTCACAATAGCTAGATTATGGAAACAACCCCAATGCCCATCAATAGATGAATGGATAGGGAAACTTTGGTATATATACACAATGGAACACACTACTCAGCACTAAAAGAGAATAAAATCATGGCAGTTGCAGGTAAATGGATGAAGTTGGAGAAAATTAATGCTAAGTGAAGTCAGCCAATCCCAGAAAACCAAAGATTGATTGATTCCTTTGCTATGATGATACTGAATTATAGTGGCAAGGGAGGGGGGGATGAGAGGAATGAAGGAATGTTAACTAGAAAAAAGGGGGGGAGGGGAGGGAAAGGGGCAAGGTGATAAAAACAATGGCAGAAGGAGTTGGACATCAATATACTAAGTGCATGTATAAAAACTCAAATGGTATGAAAATACTTTGTGTAAAACCAATGATTTGGAAAACTGTACTCTTTATATGTAATATAAAATGAATTGCACTCTAAAAGCATGTATAACAAATTAAATTAAATTTTTAAAAAAGGGGTCTTTATAAATTTTACAAAAGTATTCATAATAAGTATCCTATAAATAGCAATATGACTTAGATCACACATATTTAAACTACAAAAGTCTTCCTGTAGTTCTCAATAAAACTCTATGCAATTTGTAAAAATAATAATAATAATAATAACTTTGAGACAGACTTTGAACAGTTTAGGAAAGAAAAAGATATTCTTTTGCTTTGGCATTTATTTAAATTAAAATTGTTTACACTTGCCTTAAATGGCTATTTCTTTCCAAATAGAAACATTCAAACTCAAAATTTTATAAGCTATTAAATATCAGCAAAATCACAACTCACATAAATATCTATAAATTATATATCTATATACTCACACCATATAGTATTGATTTCATGTTTATTATCAAAGGCATCTACTGACCTTACAAGCAGTCTCATTCTGTTCCCTCAGATTATCATTTTCATTTTGAAGCTGTTTTGCATCCAACATGGGAAGGCGGATTCCATCCTCGAGACATCTTTCTACTTTTTGTTGCAAACTGTTCGTTTTAGAAAAACATAATTAGATGAAGAAAATAAGCTGTATTTGCTGATTTGGGCTGATGGCTTCAACATAAATGCTGTCCATCTTAGAGTCTATAACATTTCTTTTTTTTTGGGTACCAGGTATTGAACTCAGAGGCACTGGACCACTGGGCCACATCCCCAGCCCTTTTTTGTATTTTATTAGAGACAGGGTCTCACTGAGTTGCTAAGTGCCTTGCCATTGCTAAGGCTGGCTTTGAACTCGCGATCCTCCTGCCTCAGCCTCCCAAGTGCTGGGATCACAGGCATGCGCCACTGTGGCCACTCTATAACATTTTTAATCAAGCAATAATCAAGACTCACAGAAAGTATATGACTATTTTATACAAATAAGAAAGGCCCATTAGCTAGAGACTTATCATCTTCTCTAAAAGGAAAATGTGAGACCAGAGTTGCTTAGTATGTGACAACCTTAGGCCTCAGTAAAGTTCTTCATTATCCAAATCCGAGCTCTCTAATCTAATACTCTGTTCTTTCTTACTTCTCTAAAAGCACAGCTTTCCAACTAAGATGATTGCAGCAGGGAGACTATGAATATGAATACACATCTTTTGCCCTTTTTTCTAAGTTGAGCAAAAGTTTGCGTGTAAAGATAGTTTTGTTGCCTAAACCTACAGAATTACATTCTCCTGCATTAATAAGAGCAGCATTACACTATGTTTGCAATTTGGCCAGTTTATCATGCCATCTATGGCAAAGAGTAAACAACAGAAGAAAGCCCCTTTGGTACATTTAAAAATACAAGTTTAAAGGGGTAGTGGGGGAGATACTGTCCTTGAGAATGGAACAACAGTAATGTTTAGGTTAAAAGAATCATACCATTAACAATAATGAACAAAATCAAAACAAAAACAACTACATGAAAGCTAGAAATAACTCTAGTTTGTCATTCTCTAGTTGCAGAGTCCTAGAAGAGAAATTTCTTATAATTTGGGTTTTGATATTTTCATTCTTTTTCTTTTCTTTTTTTTTCCCAAGTATTATGGCTACCCAAAGCTTTCTCTCTTCCAAAAGCAGACAATGCCATATTTAGATTGCAGACAAAGAACTGACATTCCTAGATGGTACAATAAGCACTTCAGACATGTTTTATAAATAATGTCAGCAGAGACATTTTTATGTATTAGCATGTAGTCTACTGCTTTGTAATACACTGTTACTTCTAATGAAGGTACTTTTCAATCTATAAATGAAAAACAAATTTTATTTCAGAATAAGTTCTTTCACAATTCAATGTCAAGACACTACCTTGCATCTATCTACTTGTAACATTTCAAGAGAAATAAAATGCATTAAAAATATTGAAGTCTTTCACATTAAAAAGGGAGCCAGGAATGCAGAAGGGAAAAAATGTACTGTGTTATAATAAATACCAAGTAAGTATTTTTCCATGCATATATGTTCAGGAAATGTAGATGCTGATTTTGAAAGTAATAATTCTCTTGAAAAGCAGAGAAAATTATTACCATATATTTTAATTTCTAATGGAAAGGTTTTCACATTTAATTTGTAAATTCCAAAAGTTCTTAAGAATTAAAAAAGTTTAGAAATATTATATAAAATAGATAAAAATATGACATAATTCATGATCACATATACATCTGAAATTCTTTTGAAATTTAAGGACTATTACACAGTTGAGGAAACTGAGGTTCTATACCCAAAGTCAAGTAACACCAAAACCATACAAGTATTGAAGAATATTAACAAACTTTGGTTCTTTATATCTACTTGAAAGCAGGAGAAATTTTCTAGGATAATATTATCTCAGTATAAATTTAAAAAATGGAAAAGGTTTTCTGAAATGCATTATACTACATCTTTCCAAATCAAGAATAATAGGTACAGTGTTCTCCAAAAACCCAATAAAAGAGAAACCCTAAATAAGAGAAGGCATAAAATCATATGAATATATAAAAGCACACAATGTGACAATATGCAATTATCTTCAGGTGTTGTTAATTCTGCTCTTAAACTACACAGCTTAAAGTTTGTGATCATAGTGCTGTATGGTTGAATGAGTAAAGATCATGAAGGCATTCTTTTATATACATACATATATTAGTTGTAGTTGGACACAATACTTTCACTTAATTTATTTATTTCTATGTGGTGTTAAGGATCAAACCCAGTGCCTCACATGTGCTAGGCAAGCGCTCTACTGCTGAGCCACCCCCAGCACATGAAGGTGTTTTGAGACTAAAGAATACGTATAAGATATGGGGTTATCAGATGCCAATGTCTTCTCTGATATAAGGATGCTGGTTCATAATGAGAATGGGTGGGGAGCATGGGAGGAATAGACAAACTTTAGATAGGGCAAAGGGTAGGGAGGGGAAGGAGGGAATGGGGCATAAAAGATGGTGGAATGAGACAGACATCATTACTAAGTGCATGTATGAAAACACAAATTCAACTAGAGACATGAAAAATTGCACTCTATTTGTGTAATATGGATTGAAATGCATTCTGCTGTCATATATAACTAATTAGAATAAAACAAAATAAAAATTTTAAAAAGATATGGGGTTATAAAAAAGGAAAATTAAAGTGCAAAAAAAAGCAGCAAATACGACAAAAATAAAGGTAGAATCAAAAGTATTTTTTTTTTTTTTTTTTGAGCTGACATCAGGAAGACTGAAGACTGAATTATCTCAGCAATCAGATTTTTCTGCTTTAAATCCAAGGAAAAAAGTAGGCCAGCCTATATTCAAGACTTTGAAAGGAGTAGCAAAGCAATATTAACATGGAATTGATATGGAATCTGATAGATTTTTATTTAAAAGCTGAAAACACTGAGTTTGTACTTGATATAAACATGGAATGTTTTTCTTACATTTAGTTTTTTATTGCTTTTTTATTTTATTCTTGAGGATGCTTTTATCTATTTCTAGTTCATATTAAGTATTATGGTTTGGATGTAAGGTGTCCCCCAAAAGCTCATGCGTGAGACAATGCAAGAAGGTTCAGAGGAGAAACAATTGGATTTTCTTAACCTAATCAGTGAATTAATCCCTCATGGGATTAACTGAATGGTGACTGGAGGCAGGTGGGTGTGGCTGGAGGAAGAGGTTACATGGGGGTGTGGCTATAGGGTATGTATTTTGTATCTGGAAGGTGGAGTCTCTTTCTCTGCTTTCTGATCAACATATAAGCTGCTTCCCTCTGCCACATTCTTCCACCATGTTTTTCCTACCTTACCAGGAGCCCTGAGGAATGGAGCTGGCTCTGAAAACCATGAGCCCTTAAATAAACCTTTCCTCCATTATAATTGTTCTGTCAGATCTTTTAGTCACAGTGGTGATAAAGCTGACTAATACATTAAGGTTTAAGTTAAATAAGAAAGAGAATTATTCTTTAGGCATATAACATAGTTCTCTAGGTGTTCTAGGAATCCAATATTAATTTCCAAGCTTAACCACACAATCTGAATATGATAGTCTATTTTCAATATGATACAAATGATATTCACTGTATTTCTAGCTGTAGTAATTTAAAGAGTTATATGAGGCAAGATATGTGAATAGAATTGGAAGGTACATGTCAAAACTGCCATATCTGTTATTTGCATTAAGGTGAAATGGGAGCCCATTACTTCCTTTTTGACATAGTCTATTAAAGAGTACAGTGAGAGTATTTTGCTGGCCCCCATTTTTTTTTTTTTGTTATTTAGAATTTGTACTTATGTTTTGACAAAGCTAACATAGGATTTTCATTTATATTCTCAGTCTTCAATTGTTTTTGTGTTTATTATTTATTAATCTCATCTAAAGCAAGATGTTGGTATATTGCTTCAAAATGTTAAATCACATCTGAAACAATCTGTTCTAGTGAAATTATACTTCTTATTCTTAACAGTCCATTTATAGAGAGAATAATAAAGTAATAATTATAAAATGAATATATTTTAAGTGAATTGCTTGATTAATTATAAATAAATTAAAAATAAAATAATGTAAAAAAGATTTGGAAAGTTTTTTCTTACCTCTGAACAGAAGATACTAACTCCTTTTCTTTCTTTTTCTGGCAAATTAACTGTGCTTCTTTTTCTTGACATTGTTTTTGAATCTCCTCAAGCTTTTTTTCTGCATCTAACAAAGTCTCTTGCAAATTCTTATTTTTTTCTTCTAGGACCTGAAGCTAAGGAGAAATTTTATAGTCCATAACACATGAAATATTTAAATGTTTCTTTTAGAAATTACTACTGTTTCTCAAGGATTAACACATTGCTAAAATTATGCTATCTACATTTCACTTAGAATTCTTAACACTGTCTCTCCTTTGAGTGGAAGAGACTTGTGAGAATGGGACTGTGGAGAAGAGAATGGGATTGGACATTTCTAGAAGACAGAAAGGTTTTTACTTAGTATTGTGGTAAGATATATATAACAAAATTTACCAGGCTTAATCATTTCTAAGTATATAGTTCAGTGTGTTAAGTACATTCACATTGTTGTTCAAAAGCAATGTCCAGAACTCATCTTGCAAATTCAAGCTCTATATCCACTAAACAACTCCCCTATCCATACTTCACCCATCCCCTGGCAATCAGCTTTCTACTTTCTATGATTTGACTACTCTTGGACCCCATATAAGGAGAACAGTATTTATCTTTTTGTGAATGATTTATTTCATTTAGTAAAATGTCCTCCGATTAATCCAGTTTGTAGTGCCAGAATTTCCTTTCTTTACAGGGATGAATAATTTTTCACTCTATGTATACATGGTTTATAAACGATCTTTTGCTTATATCCTCATCCACCCATGTATACTTGCACTGGTTCCATCTTTTGGAATATTATGAATAATGCTGTTATAAACATAGGTGTACAAATCTGTTCAAGATCCTTGACAGTAGCTATCCTAATGTTGTAAGATAGTGTTATCTCATGTTATTTAATTTATAGTGCTCTCTGTTTCGGCTCATGCAAGCTCCTGTGGTTCTTAAATTACTTCCTGACCTTAGTCTTGTTCAGTTTTACAACTTGTAAATTAATACAAAATAAACAAAGACTGCTCTGTAGATATGAGAATATGCAGAATAATGGCACTCCATGGGTTAGATCAATGATTCTCAACTGGGAGTGATGTTTACCTTCAGGGAACATTTGGAAATGTCTGTTAACATTTTTGGATTTAGAGAGAGGGAAGGGAGCAGTGTTACCAGCACTCAGTAGGTAGAGGCCAGAAGGACAAATTCAAGAAATGTGCATCCATCAATGCACAGAACAGACCACTATAAGAAAATATTTTCTACCCCTACCTGTCAGTAGTGCCAAAGCTGAGAAGCCCTGCTTAGGAAGACTTTGAAAAAAAACTGAAGAGTAGATTTTATGGATTTCTAAGTAAGATTTCAGGCAGGTAGGCTTCACCAGAATTGATAGGAAGACTTTGAATTGAGGTATTGTTAAAACAGGAAAACAGAAGACAGAGGAGTGAACAGAAGTCAAATGAAGGTCTAAGGAATAATTTATGGAAAGCTTAAGAATAATGAGGAAAACAAACATCTGGGAAGATACTCAAAAGAACATTGTGAAGAGTCTTGAATCTCAGAGAATACTGGAGAAATTCAGAATTTGGGTACATGCATGAGTATCTATGGGGCAGGTTTAACAGACTGGTTTAGAAACTATCTTTTGGAGTAGGACATTAAGTGAGAGGGTTATCACATAGGTTAATTAGTAATGTAACCACATATTATTTAACAACTAGAGAGTTCTATTCATGCTTGGATGAACAAAGTTTCTGATTAAATTAAATCCTAAAACAGCAATTAGATACTAATTTATAATTAGTGAAATTTCTAAAGAATCAAATTTAAACTATCATGTTTTCATGGAATTTAAAAGATGAGACTATTATTTCATATTACCTGTAGACTCTGACTCTGTACATCATCTAGAGTTGGAAGATCAGCCAGATACTTCTCCAAGGTCTCAATTCTTCTCTGCTTTTCTTTGTTTTGTTCAGATTCCTTCTGGCATTTCTTTTTCAGGCTATTGATGTATCTATCTCTAGTTTTAAGCTAAAGAAAAAAAAATTATGAATCTTCAGTAGTTTTGAGTCATTAACAAAACAAACATTACAATCTTGAGCATCACTGAATTCATCCATAGTTCTAGGTTATAGTGAAGACCACCACCGCCACCTCAATTAAGATTTACCTTATTTCATTATAAGATTCACACATTTTTTTCAAATTTTTATATCACTATAATCATGACTTTTGGGGGTATTTGTTTTTACTAGTGTAGCGTCCTATAAATTGCATTCAGGTGGCAGTAATGATGTAGTTTTTATTGCCTACACATATACAAATTTGTCCAAGATTGTTCACATCTTTGTCATTTCAATAGTGTAATAGTTGTCATTTCATAGTTCATGTTGAAATTATGTGTTGAGTCTAAAGGATGTTTAAAATAACTTTAAAAACATTACAGTACAACTTGGAATTTTTAAAAAAACTTATTGCATACCTAGAAAAGCACAAAAATAAAGTCACAGGACTTAAATTTGTCTCTGGAGTAATAATTCCAGTTTATTTTTTATAAAGCTATATCCAAATACTTTATGTGAACTCATGAAGGAAGACATCAAAAGTAATCAAAGCTGTTGTGCTACTAACAAATCTTCAAAAAAATTGCCTATCATGTTCTAAGCAATGCAACCAGAGCCAGGAGACGTTACCAAATACTTAGGAACAGATGAGACCTAGTGTGAACAATTTCACATCTCAATCAAGACTATTTCTAATGCTCTGTGTCATGATTGAATTTTTTAGCACATTTTCTTTCTTAAACAAACAAACAAACAAACATAAAGGTGCCTTACATTGATGTCACATTAGCACTGATAAATTGTGCAAATCAAATAAACATCTACTATACAATATACATTGAACATTGTCTTAGGAAATCCCAACTTCTACAAGCTAAACCTCAGATTTTTGTGTAATAATTTTTATTTTAAAACATGGAATATATCATTTTAAAATTTTACATCTCATATTCAGACTTTCATGCTTCAGATTAATTAAGAACAAAATGTGTACAAAAACTACTGTCTCAAAGATAAATTCTGGACTCACATTCACCAGTGTTCTACTTAATGCTCTTATAGAAACTTAACAGGGTCCTGAAACATTTTAACAGATGTTTCCATGTTCGCCAGGGAAATTGAGTAGTAGTATAACGGATTACTCACTGAAATTTTGGTAAAGCTAACACTTATACCTGGCCTAACTTCTTTTTCTTATCTTACCTAATTTATTTCAGGTCTAATGTGAATTTTTTTTTATCGAAACAACTTCAATTAGAAAAATTAATCACAGATCATTTGTTCTATTGATTTCATCTGTGCCTGGTGCTTTTTTTTTACTTTGGGTAAGGAGGATCACTGATAAAACAGGAAACCCTTTCATTTACTGGGGCTTTCTAGGATTAATGGTGAGAGCGCTGGTGGTATGACAGTTTAACCTGTGGTCTAAGAATAAATAAACCCAAGCTAGATAAACTCACAGACTGCTGACCACATAATTTCCATTAAAAATGAGGCCCAGATATCGTCAGTGATTTAATGACAGACCACTGAGTCAGTAGGGTTTAAATCTAGATCATAAAACCTATGCATGACTTTATAATTCTTCCATAGGACTCATCACCAGGTACTCTCTTAAATTCAATCTGTACTTGCATTCCCTATCAACAAAATTTGCTCTTGCCTTGAGAGATGACGCATAATAAGTAAACATAACTAACGACTATTTTTACTATATATTCTCTGATTTACTCTTAGTTGTTTAAGTGACAATGCCTCAAAAAGCACTTACTAAAATAGATCATCCATGCTGTCTGCATACAAAGTTGCCCAAGTTTTCTTCTTTTTTTTTTTTGGTTAGCCAACTGTCTTCTTTGCTGTCATATCAACCTTTCTGCCTTTGATCACAAATTTCTGCTAACACTCTCTGATGGGATATCATCTCTGTTATTTGTTAATCACATATGAGCACACATAATCAATGGATGTTGGTTATTTTCAGTCCTACTAACTTACTAGAAACTCTGTTTTGTTTGTGTTTTAACTGCCAAGTTTTGTACTGTTTCAGATTAACAAAGGTTATTAAAATCTGAACTCCAAGTAAATGAAGGATCGCTAATAAATCTTTTTTTTTTTTTTTGGTAGCAGGGATTGAACCCGGGGTACTTCACCACTTAACCTCATCCCTAGCCCTTTATTTTTTGAGATAGGGTCTTGATAAGTTGCTTAGGGCCTCTATAGGTTTCTGAGGCTGACTGAACTAGTGATTCTCTTGCCACAGCCTCCTGAGCTGCTGGATTACAGGCATGAGCCACCATGCCCAGCTAAATCTTAACTATTTTACTTTTAAAAGGCAAGTTTTTCCTTTCAAAGAGATATGATCCAATACTGAAATAACTCCTAGGATATAACAGCAAGGCAATATTTTAGAGAGGTTTAAAAGTCTATTTTTCTTTGTTTTAATTTATTAGAACTGAATAGGTTCATCAGAAAATGTTTTCCTATACATTGTTTTTAATATAAATCATTATTATTAGAACCAACATATCAATTGTAGAGTTAAATTGTCTTGAATTTTATTCATAGTTTTAAAAAATTTAGCTATAAGTATCTGGACAAATTATTTCACCTTTTTTCAGTTTTGGTTACCTCATTTTTTATTTAGTTTAAGAATTTTTTTTTCCACTTTTGAGTGATAGAGACTGAATCCAGGGTCTTGAGCATGCTGAGCACATGTGCTACTAGTGTGCTATACCCAACCAAGTTACCTCATTTCTAAAAACGGGGTATAGTATATATCTCATAGGTTTTTATGAAGATTAGACTTAAATGAGAAAGTGCAATAAATACACATTAACATCCTCTCTGGCTCATGAAAGAAAGTACATCAAAGGGTAATTTCTATTATTATTGTTGTTGTTATTCACATTAAGTTTTTCTCTCACAGAATAAGTCTTGATCATAGTTACATAAAATAAATGCAGAAGGAAATAATGTGATCCAATCTTGTGTGAGCCTAAAGTGCTGTTTATTGGATTTTTTAAAAAACCAATGAGCCTACTTTGAGATTCCCTTCAAAAACTCATCTTAATTTAAAAAACGAAACAAAACACAGGGGCTGGGTCTGTAGGCAGAGCACTTGCCTAGCACACATGAGGCACTGGGTTCGATCCTTAGCACCACATAAAAAAAGCTCGTCTTCCACATCCTCTAACACAAACACTACCTTTGATACTCATCCCTTCTCTTCACCCCTGGTATATACATTGGCATTTATAATTGCCTCGTTTCACAAAGAAGTGATTTTTCCATTTCTAAGAGTAACTGCCATCTTGGTATCTGTCATTGACCTTTCCCTGTGTCTCTTGGGGACTTGGCTCCATCATGTACCAACGACACTTTGATATCACCCCACTGCTGTATCCATAGTCCTCCTTTATTTGAGGCAACTTTGCTTTTATCTCCTCTCTTGGCAAAACTTACTTCAGAGCACTCATTCATCCAGTTATGTCAGGTACTGCAGTAGTGTTGGGTATGCTACAATGACACATTCATACACAATCCCTGACTTCATAGTACTTACAGAGAAAGATAGAAAAATAATGGTTATAAATTGTGCCTGCAATAAAGAACCAATTGCTATATACATATAAAAGGAGGGGTAGAGGTGGAAAATATTAAGCTGAAACTTGAAAAAATGACTAGGTAACTTGGAAGTGGAAGAAGATAGTCAAGTATTTTCCAGGAAAAAATTACTTTGTATAAAGAATCTGATGCCAGAAATAAACAAAAGCCTAACCTGTTTGATCAACTGTAAGACACAATGTATTAAGACACATTTTTCTAGAGTAAGATTGGCAGAACATAAAGCTATACATAGTTGAGGACTCCTCTTTTAGGATAGGGGATAATTTTGACTTATTTTGAAGACTATGGGAAGTGACATTAGTAAAAAGGCAGAATAGGGAGTGCTGGGTTCTCTTTGCTTCCACCAATACACTGATTCAACAACAACAAAACAAAAACAAAAACAAAGAACACCACACATACAAGTTCTCTCAGAAATCAGTTGAAAAGCGTCAGTACCCTAGGAGAATGTGAAATCAGCCCCATATAAAGCAGGTAGGGGAATTTGAGACATCTTCTCCCCATAATCCCTGTCTTCAGGACAGCATAGTAAAATTAGGAGGAAACCTGCTGGGGGAAAAAATAGTTGACTAGACAGTCCACACGCCAACTTTCCTGGGAACTGCTCAGATGACTGCTTCAGTATTACCTCTACTGGAGCACTAGTGGGACCTATTCTACTCTAGTTGCCTGGGGACCAGTGAGATCCCACATTGTAATTTTAGGGTGGCAGCTCCATAGTCCATTCTTCCAGCTCAGTACATAGCAAATGGGTTAAAAAAAAAAAAATCAGACCCCAGCTTCTCTCTAGGAAGAGAAATACTGGACAGAATATCTGACAGTTCAACTTTTCAGAAGGCTGCCCAAGAGACAGGCTACAGTCTTGCTTGTTTTAGATCCATGAAGGGACCCAGCATAACCTTGAAGCCTGGAGAATGATAAGAACAAAGAAAGCAGATTGAACTAGCACAATGGTATGAAAAGCCCCAAATCCCTGGCCAGGCTGATCAGATGGTGCTGTCCCATATGAGGCCAATTAAGGAAGAATGGAGGAGTAGCAGTTTTACTAATTAATTACACTGTTACCAAACTCAGAGTCAAAAAAAAAAAAAAAAAAAAAAAAACTATAGACAAGGAAATATGTGGAAAAGAAATCAAGCATCTTGACCAACCTAGTGAAACCAAGATATATGAATTAGTTGACAGAAAATAGACCTAAAAATGATCCACAAGATCAGAAGAATAATGTATGAGCAGGTGAAAATTTCAACAAATAAAAGCTGTTTGGAAATACTGAACAGAAACCTTGGAATCAAAGTATACAATAACTGAACTCAAAAATTCACTGAAGGGTTTTTAACAGCAGGTTAGAAAGAGCAGAAGAAAGGACAAACAAATGAAAGAAAGGTCTTTAGAAATTTTTAAAGAAAAAAGAATGAAAGTGGAATGATACATTCAAAGTAAAGAGAGTTTAAGGGACTGTGGCATGCCATCAAGCAGACCAAACTCTATGCATTATGTGAACCCCAAAAAGGGGGGGGGCGTTATTCAAAGAGCAAACAGCTGAAAACTTCCCAAATCTGGAAAAGGAATGGACATGAAGATCTAAAAGATTCAACAAATCTTAAATATAGTTAACCCAAAGAAATTCACACCAAAAAACATTAATAAAATTGCCAAAAGTTAATGAGAGAATTTTCAAAACTGTAAGAGAAAAATGACAAGACTATCACAGATTTCTCAACAAACAAACAAAAAACCCTTATAAGCAGGAGAAAGTAGGACGGTATATTCAAAATGCTGAAAAGAAACAAAAACAACTGCCAAGAATGGTATATATGGCAAAGCTGTACCTTAAAAAATGAAATATTTTTCAAAAAAAAAAAAAACACAGAGAATACATTACAAACAGGCATGACTTAAAAAAGAAATTTTCAAGTTGAAATAAAAAGATAACAGTAACACAAAAGCATAGGAAAATATAAAATTTGCTGGTAAAGATAATATAACAACAAATATAGAATAATGTAATACTGTTACACATTTTCTTTATGGTTACCAGGGACTTGCACATCAAATATATTCCTAATAGTTCTTAACCTGATAACAATGTTAGTGTCATCAAAAAAGAACCACTATATATTTAGTCTTTCTTGCACACACTGTTTATTGATATCACAAATTCCATTTTCTGTGTGTGTGTGTGTGTGATCTTCTTTCGAAAAGTTTCTTTTTATAAAATTAAATTATTTACTTATTCTAATTTGTTATACATGCTTACAGCGTGCAATTCATTTCCCATTACATATAAAGAGCACAGTTTTTCAAGTCACTGGTACAAATTCCATTTTTATACCATGTATACAATAGCATTTTTATATTTAATAGTTAATTTTTATCATTTTGCTTTTTAAACTTTTGTATTAGAATTAAAAGTGATTTACTCACCAGTACAGAAATAAAAAAAGACTCTGAAATCATTCAAAGTCTTTCCCAATCACACTGCAATAAAAATAAGACTCAAATAGTAGAAAGTGGGAAAATTCATAAGTATGTAGAAATTAAACAAGTCCTTAAAAGAATCATTGGGTTAAAGAAGAAATTATAACTAAAATTAGAAAATATCTCCAATAAGCCAAAATGAAAGAACAATATACCAAAATTTATGAATCAAAAGCAATACTAAGAGAGAAGTTTATATTTAAAAATGTTTGCATTAAGGAAGAAATTCTAAAACAAGAAACCTACCTTTTTATCTCAATGAAATAATAATATGAAATTAGCAGAAGAAAAATAATAAAATTTGGAAGTAAATGAAATAGTGAATTCAAAAACAATAGAACAGGGGCTGGGGTTGTGGGTCAGTGGTAGAGCACTCCCCTAGCATGGGTGAGGCACGTGGTTTGATCCTTAGCACCACATAAAGGTAAATAAGTAAAGGTACTGTGTCCATCTACAACTAAAAAATATTAAATAAAAAAACAATAGAACAAAAACCAATAAGACTAGTTATTTGGATTTTTGAAAGGAAAAAATAATTAACAAATCCCTAGTAAGACTGAGGGGATAAAAAGAAACTCAAATAAATAATATAAAAATGAAAGCGATGTTATACTGATGCTACAGAAGTAAAAAGGATCATAAGGTACTATTATGAACAAATTGAACAACATAGAAGAGATGACAATTTCTAGAACCATATAATCTATCAAAACTGAATCAAGAAGAAACAGAAAGCTTGAATGACCAATGACAAACAAGGAATTTGAAGTAGTTAAAAAAGAAAAAAAAAAAATCCCAACAAAGCCCAATTAATTCTACCAAACATTTTAAGAATAAATACTAATCCTTCTTAAACTATTCCAATAAACAAAACAAAAAACAGATTCAAAAATCCTCAACAAAATGCTATTAAACTAAATTATACAACACATTAAAAGGATTATATACCATGACTAAGCAGGATTTATTCCTGGCATGCAATGATGGTTCAATATATGCCAATTAATGTGATGGATATACCACATTATCAAAATGAAAAATAAAACTGATATAATCATTTCAAAAGGTGTATAAAATGTATTTGATAAAATTAAACAGCTTTTTATGATAAAAGCTCTCAATTTAACTAAGACAGAACTTACCTCAACAAACACACACAAAAAAATCATTTAGGAAAAGCCCACAGCTATTATCATACTAAATGGTGAAAAACTGAAAGCTTACCTTAAAAAACTCTGGAAACAAGGCAAAAATGCCCATTCTTGCCACTTCTATTAAACATAGTACTAGAAGTTCTAGCCAGAGCCATTAAGCAAGCGAAATAAAAAGCATCCAAATCAGAAAGAACTTAAATTGAAAAATGTCTGTTTGCACACATGAGCTTTATCCTAAAGGCTCCACCAAAAAAACTGTTGGAACTAAAAATGCACCAAATTTTCAGGGTGTGAAATCAACACAAAAATCAGTTGCAAGCCGGGCGCAGTGGCGCACGCCTGTAATCCCAGTACTTTGGGAGGCTGAGGCAGGAGGATTGTGAGTTCAAAGCCATCCTCAGCAATGGTGAGGCACTTAGCAACTCAGTGAGACCCTGTCTCTAATAAAATACAAAAAAGGGCTGGGGATGTGGCCCAGTGGGCGAGTGCCCCTAAGTTCAATCCCCGGTACCAAAAAAAAAAAAAAAAAAAAAAAAAAAAAAATCAGTTGCATTTGTGTACATAACAATGAACTATTTGAAGAAAAATTAAGAAAAAAATCTCATTTACAATAACATCAATAATAATAAAAAAAACTTAAGAATAAAATTAACCAAGGATATGAAAGACTTATTCACTTAAAATTATAAAACACTAATAAAAAGATTAATGCAGGCATAAGTAAATGGAAAGACATCCTATGTTCATACACTGCAAGAATAACTATTGCTTAAATGTCCATACAATCAAAGTGGTCTACACATTTAATAAAATTCCTACAAAAATCCCAATGGCATGTTTCAGAGAAACAGAAAACAAAATAAACAATTCAAAATTCATAAGAAACCCTGAAAACTAAAACAATTTGCAACAAGAACAAAGCTCCCAATTCCATTACCGGATTCCATCACATTATTACAAAGATTCAATATGGTAGTGGCTTTAAAACAGACATGTAGACCAATGGGACAGAACAGGGAATCAAGAAACAAACCCACATATAGATGGTCAACTTACTTTTGACAAAGATGCTATAAATGTAACAATGGGGAAAGATGGCTTTATCAGTAGCGTCAAGAAAAAAAATCCATGTGAACAAGAATGAACTGGATCTTTTTATTGCACTACATACACACACACACACACACACACACACACACACACACACACAAAAAAAAAAAAAAAAAAAAAAAACCTCAAAACTGATTTAAAACTTTAACTATAGGATCAGAAACTATAAAACTCCTAGGAGAAAACACAGGAATATCTTCTTGACATTGGACTTGATAATGATTTCTTGGATACAATACCAAAAATACAGGGAACAAAAGAAAAACAAACAAGATTATATCAAGCTAAAAAAGTTAACCCTTATACACTGTTGGTGGGAATGTAAAATGTTATAGCTGCTATGAAAAACAGTTAATTAAAAAGAAAATATGTGATCCAAAACTCCTCTTTCAGGATATTTATTGAAAAGAACAGATATGAGGAACTAAAAGTGATATCCGCATTCCCATATTCACAGCAGCATTATTCGTAGTAATGAGTTCTTGGATTTAACACCAAAAGCACAGGCAACAAAAGCAAAATAAAATATGTGGAGCTGGGTGAGGTGGCGAATGCCTGTAATCCCAGCACTTTGGGAGGCTGAGGCAGGAGGATCGCAAGTTCAAAGCCAGCCTCAGCAATGGCAAGGCACTTAGCAACTCAGTGAGACCCTGTCTCTAAGAAAAAAAATAAAAAAAAAAAAAATGGGCTGGGGATATGGAGTGCCCCTGAGTTCAATCCCCAGTATCAAAAAAAATAAAAGTGTGGGAACAACCCAAATATTCATTAATGAATGAATTAGAAGAAAAATGATGTTTTAATGTATCAGTTAAAAATAAATAAGTTTCATTTAAATAAAATAAATGTGGTATGCTGTACACATACAATGGGAGATAATTCAAGCTCAAAAAAAAAAAGAGAGAGAAATTCTTCTATTTATAACAATATAGATAATCTGGAAAAAATCATGCTAAATTAAATAAGCCAGTCACAGAGGGACAAATATTGTATGATTCTACTAATATGATATATCTGAAAAAAAGAGTACAACCAGATGTTGTCAGGGGTTTGGGGGAGGGAGAAATGTTTATATAACTTCAATTCAATGAGATGAATAATATTGTATTGTATACTATGCTGCTAATTTTGGAAATATTTTATATATATTCAGGAGACAGGCTTCCTAATTAGACTTTGTAAAGTTTCTAGCATGAGTAAATGAATATATAGAAATGAACACTGAAGAAAATTTTGTTTTGTTTTGAGAGAAGTAGAGCAGTCAGAAGGTAAATTAAGAACTGTGCTTTAGACATGAAAAGTTTGGAGTACCTATGAGACATCCTAATAGGAGACATCAAATAGGCAGAAAGTGTATAAATTGATTTTATTAAGCACTGAGCACAAAGAATAAAATATGAGAAAAATTAAGACACAACCTAAAAATGTATTTAAAATCTTCATCTACTGAATCAAAATATTTATGACAATTCTTTAATTAAAAGATTCGAGTAAGAAACTATTTTAATTCCTCTCACACATAACCAGTGAATATTTCCTTATTCCCTTGGATTGTGTGGTATAATCTATGATGTTCCCCAAATACAGAAAAGAAAAAGAGGTATTTAAGGTATTTTTAGATTAGCCAAGAAAAGAGATTATACAGCTGAAAAACAGAGGTCATATAAATTTTTATCAGCTTGGGAAGATGAAAATTTCAACTCGTGTAAATATGGACACACACACACACACACACACACACACACACATCAACTGAGTTCTCTATTAATAGTCCCAAGTCTGCCTGCATTAAATCATGGGAAGCTCCAAGATCACTTAAATGGAAAGCTCATTTAATAAAATAATAAGCTGGGAATATCAAGAATGAAGTAAAAAACATTCTGTCACTAAGTAGCAGCCAAAGAATCTGTGCTGTTTCTCTCCAATAAATTGAAGATTTATTGTGTCCTACTTGATTTTAATAATACAATAATGGAATGTGATGAAATATGTGAAATTACTTGTAATAAAGGCAGAAAGGTCAAATAAGTATGTGTGTGTACATGTGTGTGTATTTGGCTTTTAGTCTCAATCAGGGACTTAAGCTTTTAAACTTGAAATAATGTCATTATGAATGAAAGATCAACTTCATTTCATTTTCTAATGCTTTTTGTTCAACATGACAAAGAAGAATAAAATACTCAACCAGGGAAATGGAAGACAGTTACTGGCATAGGCAACTGACTTAAAAAGATCTCATTATTAATTAGAAAAATATCATATACAGAGGGTTTTAAAGAATATTTTTATTTGTAGATGGGATACTATACCTTTATTTTATTTATTTATTTTTATGTGGTGCTGAGGATTGAACCTGGTGCCTCACACGTGCTAGGCAAGCACTCTACTACTGAGCTACAACCCCTGCCCTACTGAGGTATTTTTATACCTCAAGAAAAAAATTTTTTTTCAAAAGTAAACAGGGTATCCCAAAAGTTGGTACAACATTAAATACTTTAATATAATTGTAACCTGGCATGACATACAAATATTCTATGTTGAAGGAATGCTGTTAATCTAATACAACTTTTTAAAAAATGCACACCTTTTCCTCCAGTTTCTTCTTCTCTTCACTGAATTGGTTTATTCTTTGTTTGAGAAATTCATTGAGCTGTGAAACCTCTTTTTCAGTAGATGCAAGCTTCTGCTCAAGTTCCTCTTGCTGGGGATGCAACACTGACTGCTCTGAAAATGGAGTCTGGAGTGAAGTGTTTTCATATTGTGGCTATTGGGAAAGAAAAAAAAAAGTAGGCAGGTAAGACTTTAAAAGTTTACTTGTCTTAGGGAACACTGTTTCTCTGTGAAGTGAGTGAAAGAGGGATTTTGCTAAAACTCAATATTGGGTAGTCAGAGTGCCTTAGAGCCTTAGAAATTTTAGGAACATTAAACAAGGAAAAGGGACAACACTGGAGTCAAGCTCCTTGTAGGAGCAGTGGCATCAGCACAGAAGGAAGAAAGTCACAGAATAATATAAAGGATGGTCTGAGATTGGAGGGGCAGCCTGCCCTAGGCTGATCCAGAGGCTGGATGGCACAATAAACTGGTAAATGAAAAATGCCTATCGTTCCCAATTGTCCACGGAGAACTGAGGCAGGAACCATCTTGAGGCATCCGCATTGCAGTAGCACCTACAGGAACCAGGAACTGGGATCCATGAGATTGGAGCTGGGACCAATCCATGGTGCTGGCAGACATCTGCCATATGTAAACTGGCAAACCCTGGAGAAAAACAGGCAGAGACTATTTTGCCCAGGAGAATACAAGTCTGGGAGGCCAGAGAGAGCTCAGCGCCTTCCTCTGAGTCTGGCAACTCACAGGACCAGCTGAAGTGGTTCAGGAATTTGAATGGGCAGGTGTGACCACACTTGGGGACAGAGCACAGGAGGCAAGTGAAGGCTATATCCCCGGGCAACAGAAGCTGTAGGATTGGCTCCCCTCCCCCACAGTGGAATCCTGGGGAGACTACTGGGGTATAGTATCCCAGCATAGATCAGCACCCTAGAGGTACATTGATTTGCTATCTCCAGACTGCTGGCCACTCATTAAACCAAGTGGGGCCTCACTAGATCTAAGCCCTATCTTTGGGAGCTCTACCTATAGGAACTCCTCTCACAGAACCCAGCAGTGAATTCATACTGGGAGTGGAGCTGACAGTATTTCCCATCCCACCCTACTTCATACCACCGAGAAGGCCAGATGAGAATTTGTGGACTTCAACTGGTATTTTGGTGTGAAACACAAAAAAAGGGAAGGATTTGACAGCCTGCAACCCCTACTTTTGTACTTAGTACATATCTCAAGAAGAAACAGAAAGATAGTTGGGCACAGAGAGCTACCATATTTTCTCATTGACTATTTTGTCCACCACCATGGAAATGATTCCATAATTTTTCATCCAGATTCTCTTTTGTACGTGTGTGTTGAATGATTCATGGACATTTATACATATACATTTTTGTTTCTGTCTTCTCTTTTCTAGAAGTTTTTGAAGATAGTTACTACTCTGTCTTTGAGGGTTAGGGTTTTCCATTAGTATATTGGCTCTGTTTTGAATTGTTTTTCACTTGTCTGTTTCACTTACTCCTCTTTCTCTCTATTCTTTTGCTGACAGCCAAATTCTATTATCCTTACATTCTTCCTTTAATTTTTTACTTCTGTTTTCTCCTCCCCCCTCATAATACCACATCCAACATTTCCTCTGCATTTTCTCTGTTTACCCTTTGAAACTACAAATTCTTTTCAACCCACCTATTTCTTCTTTCTAATTAACTCTAGTCTTAAAATCTTTATATCAATAATTGGTTTATATAACACCTGCCCCCAACACTAATGCTGTATTAATGCTGTATGTAATAATACTGCAGAAATATAGATAACACCTCTTGTTTGATTTTATGCCAGACACAATGCATGATTACTGTTTCTAGTGTTGGAAATTGCTGATCCTACCATTTCTGTTCATTATACCAATTCATATTGCAGATGTCATAGTAGGAACCAAGTGTTTAGTTTAATGCTGTAAGTTGTTTGCATAGTTTGTTGCTATTATTTCTCTCCTCTAATCTGTGAGGTACTGGAAACCCACAGGACACTATTAAGTTCTTAGGGTAGAAACTGCTGCTTCAGCTCCATATGGATATATAGATGCACAAATAATATGAAAAAGCAAGGGAACAAACCATCCAAACAACCCAGAATGCCTCAACAATGAACTCCATTGACACCAGAGTAGGGGAAATGTCAAAGAACGAATTTACAAAGTTCATAGTTAAACTGATCTACAATGTAAAAGATAACATGAGGAGTAAAACAGAGAAAATACAGAAAGTCAAAGATCACTTCAAAAAGGAGATAGAGATTCTGGAGAAGAATCAATTGGAAATCCTTGAAATGAAGAAATCAATAAACCAAATTAAAAGTTCAATGGAAAGCATCACCAATAGATTAAACCACTTGGAAGACAGAATTTGAGGTAACAAAGATAAATACATAATTTTGAAATTGAAGTTGTCCTTGGAGAAAAGATGTTAAGAGACAGTGAATAGAATTTTCAAGAAATATGGGATAAAATTAAAGGCCAACTTTTAAGATTCACCGGGATAGATGAAGAATCTGAAATACAAACCAAAGGAATGTACAATCTCTTCAATAAAATGTCAGAAAATGTTCCAAACCTTAAGAATGAAATGGAAAATAAAACAGGACTGGACTCCAAATATACACAACTACAACAAACCCATTCCAAAGCACATTGTTACAAAAATACCTAAAATACAGAATAAAAATAGAATTTTAAAAGCTATTAGAGAAAAATAACTGTTTACATTTAGAGGTAAAGCAATCCAGATCTTAGGTGATTTCTTAACCCAGACACTAAAAGCTAGGAAGTCTTAGAATAATATATACCAAGTTCTGGAAGAAAATGAATGCCAACAACGAATACTATACCCACCAAAATTAAGCTTCAGAATTGAAGATGAAGTAAAATTTTTCATGATAAACAAAAGTAAAAATGAAAAGAAAAGATCAGAGAAGGGAAATAGAAGTATGCTGTTTTAGGGGTATTATACTAGGTCTGATGTATTGGTAAAATAATAAAATGTATAGCTAAAAGATATAATGAATAATAAACACTTTTTATTCAAAAAGTAGGCAGAAAGAGCAAAAAAATGAAACAATGATGAGAAAATGAAAAGAAACCTCAAGATAATGCATTTCATAATCACATTAAACATAAATGGTCTAAACACCCTAATTCAATGGCAGAGATTATTGGATCAGATTTTATAAATTCCTGCCTATAAGGAAAAAAAAAACACATTAAAGATAAAGACATGAGTAAGTATAAAGAACAAAATTAGGAAAAGATATGTACAAAAGAGCTGGCTTTATTGATGATAGACAAAGTATATTTCAAAAAAAAATATTGCCAGAGACAAAGAAGCTCATTTCATAATGGCAAAGGAACCATTTAATCAAAAGGTCATAACCATCCCAAACATTTATGCACCTAAAAACAGAGCTTCAAAATACATGAAGCAAAAAATGATAGTACCTCATTGTGAAATTGAAAATTGGACAATTATAATCAGAAATTCCAGTGTCCTTCTCTGATTAATTTATAATACAAGTAGAGAGAAAACTATCAAGTTTATAAAATACTTGAACACCACCAACCAACTTGAGCTGATTAATATTTATAGAACACTCCTCCAACAATCAGCAGAATACACAAGTTCTTTATTGTATACAGAATGTTTAGGAGATAGGCAATAATCTGGACCATAAAACAAGTTTCAATAAATTCAAAAGGACTCAAATCACATTAGCTGTGTTCTCTGACCACAGTGTAATTAAATTAGAAATCAATAACCAAATTATTCTTGGAAAAGCCATCACAATTTGGAAGAAAAAAAAAAAACACTTCTAAACAAGCCATTGTTATCGTCTGGATGTGTCCCCCCAAATTCATAAGTTTAAAACTTACTCACCAATGGAATAGTATTGAGAGGTGAGACCTTTAAGAGGTGCCCTTATAAAAGGTTTTGAGGGAGCTTGTTTGGACTTTTAGATGTTCTTCCCCTTCTGCTATGTAAAAACGCAACAATTGCCTCTTTCACCTTATGAAGACATAGCAACCAGACACTGAATGTGCTGTTGCTTTGATCACAGACCTCCCAAGCTCCAGAACTATAAGAAACAAACTTCTTTTACTTATTAAAAAAAAAAAAAAAAAAAGAATTCACAGGGGGCTGGGAATATATATAGCTCAGTTGGTATAGTGTTTGCCTCACATGGACAAGGCCCTGAGTTCAATCCCCAGCACCATAGACACACACACACACACACACACACACACACACACACACACACACACAAAGAATTCACAACTATAAAGCCCATACTATAAAACATATTCAATAAAATATTTCATGAAAATAAAATGAAAAACAATAGAGGGAGGAACTACACTAGAAGAAGAGTCAATCAAAAAAGAAACTAATTCAAATTAAAAACTAGAAATAAATCAAAATGACAGGGAATAAAAATCATCTCTCAACAATAACTCTGAATGTAAATGGTCTACACTCATCAATCCAAAGCCAAAGGCTGTCAGATTGGATTGAAAAACAAGTCTCAACAATATGCTGTCTCGAAGAGACTCACCTCATAGGCAAAAACATCCACAGACTGAAGGTGAAAATATGGGAAGAAACATATCATTCACCTGGATCTCGTTAACAAGCAGGGGTTACTATTCTCATATCAAAGCGGACTTCAAGCTAAAGTTAATCAGAAGAGACAAAGAAGGTCATTTCATACTGCTTAAGGGAATCACACAAGAAGAAGAAATGATAGCCATAAATATTTATGCCCTAAACAACAGAGCATATTCTATACATCAAACAAACCCTTTTCAGTAACAAGAAACAAAAGACAACATCACAATAATACTGGGTGACTTTAACACACCTCTCTCATCACTTCATAGAGCTTCCAAACAAAAACTAAATAAAGAAGCTACAGAACTAAAAAATACAATCAACAATTTAGACTTAACAGACATATACAGAATATTTTAACTATCAATGACTGAATACACTTTCTTCTCAGCAGCATATGGAACATTTTCTAAAACAGACCACATTTTAGGCCCAAAAGAAATTCTTAGCAAATACAAAACAATAGAGAATAATACCTTGCATTCTATTAGATCATAATGAAATGAAAGTAGAAATCAATGATAAGATAAAAAGAAACTACTCTAATACCTGGTGAGTAAATAATACACTATTGAATGATGAATGGATAGCAGAAAAAAACAGGGGCAAAATTTAAAAAATAATGAGAGGTAAATGAGAATATATATGATATGTATGTCATATGATTTTGATGATACAACATATCAAAATCTCTGGGACACCATGAAGGCAGTTCAAAGAGGAAAATTCATAGCATTGAGCTCATACATTAAAAGAATAGAAAGATACCAAATAAATAATCTAACATTACATCTCAAGGCCCTAGAAAAAGAAGAGCAAATCAACACCAAAATCAGTAGAAGACAGGAAATAAAATCAGAGCCAAAATTAATGAAAATTGAGATTTTAAAAACTAATTTAAAAAGTCAACAAAACATGTTGGTTCTTTGAAAGAATAAACAAAATTGACAAACCCTTAGCCAAGCTAACCAAAGGAAAGAGGGGAAAAAACCTGAAGTATTAAAATCTGTGATGAAAAAGGAACTATCGCCACAGATACTATTGAAATACAGAGGATAATCAGATAATATTTTGAAAATTTATACTTCATTAAGCTATAAAATTCTGAAGACATCACCAAATTCCTAGAGACATATCACCTACTCAAACTGAACAAGGAAGACAGAAAATGTAAACAGATTAGTTTCAAGTGATGAAACTAAAAACGCCATCAAAAGCCTACCAACAAAGAAAAGTCCAGGACTGATGGATTCTCAACCAAGTTCTACCAGACCTACAAAGCACATACACCAATTCTCCTTAAATTATTCCATGAAATAGAAAAGGAGGGAACCCTTCCGAACTCATTCTATGAAGCTAGTATCACCCTGATACCAAAACCAGACAAATACACATCAAGGGAAGAACATTTTAGACCAATATCCCTGATGAACATAGATGCAACAATTCTTAATATAATACTGGCAAATCACATATAAAAACATATCTAAAAGATAGTGTACTATGTGGCCAGCACACTCTCAGGATTGCCTTGCATTTCATCCCAGGAATGCAAGGATGGTTCAACATACAGGAAATCAATAAATGTAATTCATCACATAAAAAGACATAACAACAAGAATCACTTGATTATTTCCAGACGCAGAAAGCATTTGACAAAATACAGCATCCATTTATGTTGAAAACATTAGAAAATATATGGATAGAAGGAACATACCTCAACATTGTAAAAGCTATAAGGCCCAGAATAGCCAAAGCAATCCTTAGTGAGAAAAACAAAGCAATAGGCATCACAGTACCAGACCTTATATTATATTACAGAGCTATAGTAACAAAAAAGGCACCAAAACAGGCATGAGACCAATGGAATAGAAGAGACAGAGACAACCCCACATAAATACAGTACTCATACTAGGCAAAGGTGCCAAAAACACAAATTGAAGGAAATCCATATGTAGAATAAAATTTAACCCCTATCTCTAACCCTGTACAAAACTCAAAGTAGATCAAAGACCTAGGTGTTAGACCAGAAACTTTTCAGCTACTAGAAGCAAACAGAAGCTCAATACTGCAACATATCGGCTTAGAACTGACTTCCTTAACAAGACTCCTAAGAAGACTCACAAGAAGTAAAATCAACAATCAAAAAATGGGATGGCATCCAATTAAAAAGCCTATTCACAGAAAAGGAAACAAGTGTGAAGAGATAGCGTACAGAATGGGAAAAAATCTTTGCCACCTGCACCTCAAACAGAGCATTAATCTCCAGGATACATTAAAAAACTCAAAAACCCAATGAATAAATGGGCAAAAGAACTGAACGGGCACTGAAGAGAAGAAATATGAATGGCTAACAATTATATGAAAAAATGTTTAAATCTCTAGCAATGACAGAGATACCAATTAAAACTGCACGGAGATTCCCCTCTCACTTTAGTCAGAATGGCAATTATCAAGAACACAAGAAACAATAAATTGACTTACCAACTGTGACTGCCTGTCCAGAACGTTTGGTTTTTTTTTTTTTTTTTTTTTTTTTAAGTCACAGTTTTTCATTAGTGATCTAGTTTTAAAGTTGCATAGATTTGATGAAACAAAGCCTATAAGTCAATTTTAGTGTATTGTTTTCCATGGTTTCCAGGCAGGTTTATATTGTATTATAGTAGGAACACCTGTGTTAAATTTTTTAAAAATTAATAAATATTTTTTAGAATGGGAAACAAAATTGAGTGGAAAGTGCAGATTTCCCATATCCAGTGTCGTAAACCCCCGTCACGACCTCCCCCACTATGGACATCCTATACCTAAAGGTACATTTGTTATAATCAAGACCTACATTAACACATTGTTATCACTGAGCACCCATAATTTATATGCTGCACATCATTATGGGTTGTGAGAAATTTATAATGACACTTATCTACCATATAATATCAGATGCCAAAATATTATCACACATCCTGGCTGTAATCACCATCACAGTACCATATAGAGTAGTTTTACTGCCCTAAGAATCTTCTGTATTCTTCCTATTCAAATCCCAGTCTCCCTTAACCTGGCAACCATTGATCTTCTTATTGCCTCCATAACTTTTGTCTTTCCCAAAATGTCACATAATTGGAAACATACAGTACATATTATTCAGCCAGCCTTTTTTTCAGACTGTCTTCTTTCAGGTAATATTTAAGTTCCTCCACATCTTTTCATGGCTTCATAGTTCATTTCTTTTTAGTGCTGAATAATATTCCACTGTCTCTAATGTTTCACATTTAACTTTGTATTTGTCAACTAAAGGACACCTTGGTTGTTTGGCAATTATGAATAAAGGTGCTGTAGTGATGTAGAAAAAAACCAAAGTTCTTACTTTCTACTCTTCACTCAGCACAGTTACTGCTGATAGCACCTGTATGGGGTTTGTTTCCCCACATAACTCTACAGATTAATTCTATAATTAATTCTACAGATTCTCCACTTGTCACCATCTAGGTATGCTACTCCAGATAATGTCTATGTGGAGGTATGCAAGAAGGGGTGGAGAGTTACTTGGAGGCATTTGGTTACCTCTCCAAGCATGCCACCCACCAGGAATATCTTATATGGTCAGCTATCTGGAAGCTCTTTGGACTCACTTCATCTGGGTTGATATGGAAGTTTCATTATGTAGGTGTGATTGGTTGCTAAATCATTGGCTACTGATGATAAACTCAATCCCTTTCTCCTCCCAGGAAGTAGGGGGTGAGACTGAAAATCCCAACCTTCTAATCATGCCTTAGACTTTCCAGTGATCAGATCCCATCCTGAAGATATCTAAGGTCCACCAGCCACAGTTAACCTCATTATCATAAAAAAAGATGTTCTTAACATTCCAGAGATTTAAAGGGTTTTAAGAGAACTATATGTCAGGAAATGGGGATGAAGATCAAATATGTATTTAATCCTGTCACAGCTGCTGTAACCATCTGTGTGCAAGTTTTTGTGTGGACCTAAGTTTTCAATTCCTTGGATAAATACTACAGAGCACAACTGTTGGATTCCTTGGTTAAGAGTGTGTTTAGTTTTTGTAAGAAACTGCCAAGCTGTCTTCCAAATGGTATCATTTTGCCTTCCCACCAGAGTGAATGCCAGTCTTGTTGCCCCACTTCCTCACCATTATTGTCAGTATTTTGTATTTCAGCCATTCTGATACTCTTAAAGAGGAGTCTCCTTGTTAATTCAATTCATAGTTCCTCAAGGACCAAGGAGAATATCTCTTCATATGCTTATTTGCCATTTGTGTTGTCTTCATTAGTGAGGTACTTGTTCCAAATCTTTTGCTCAGTTTTTAATTGGATTATTTGGTTTTCTATTATTGAATTTTAAGAGTTTTTTGTATATTTTGGATAATACTTTTCTATCAGATGTATCTCTTGCAGATAGTTCCTTTTATCTGTGACTTGTCTTCTCATTCTATTGCCACTGTCTTTCACAAAACAGAAGTTTTTAATTTTAATGAAGTTCAGTTTATCTATTCTTTCTTTCATGGATCTTGCCTTTTGTTCTATATCTAGAAAGTCATCTCCATAGCCAAGATCATTTAAGTTTTCTGCTTTTTTTTTTTTTTTTTTTTTTAAGGAGTGTTCTAGTACTATGGTTTAGTTTCAGGTATATGGTCTTTTTGTAAAGGATGTAAGTTTTTTGTCTGTGTCTAGATTCAGGTTTTTGTTTTTCTTTTTTGCATATGCAAGTCTGTTTGTTCCAGCACCATCTGTTGAAAGGACTATCTTGGTATCATTGTATTGCCTTTGCTCCTTTGTCAAAGATCAGTTGACTATATTTATGTGAGTCTATTTCTGTTCTCTTTATTCTGTTCCACTGACCTGTGTATTCTTTCATTGATACTACACCATTTTGATTACTGTACCTTTATTATAAGTCTTGAATCAGTGTCAGTCCTGCAGCTTTGTTGTTTTTCTTTAGTATTGTGTTGCCTGTTCTGAACCTCTCCATATAAATTTTATGATTAGTTTGTTGATGTCCACCAAATAACTTGGTGAGATTTTGGTTGGGATTATATTAAATGTATAAATCAAGTTGGGAAGAACTGACATAATTTCCAATATTGTCTTCCTATCTATAAACAAGGAATACCTCTATCCCATTTTTATGTATCTTTCATCAGAGATTTTTAGGTTTCCTCATGGAAATTTTGTACATATTTTATCAGGTTTGTACCTAAGTATTTTATTTTACTTTTTTGCTAATGTAAATGGTAATAACTTTTGAATTTTTATATTCCATTTGTTCATTGTTGATTAATTTATGTATGTTATAGTTTGCATTGTATAGTTTTGCTAAAATCACCTATGAGCTCTAGGAATTCTTATTTTTCATCAGTTCTTGCAGATATTCTACATAGATGCTCATATCACTCATGAACAAGGACAATTCTATTTATTCTTTTTTCCTTTTCATCTTATTGAATGAGCTAGGACTTTCAGTATGAAAAGCAATGTGGAGAGAAAACATTCTTTCCTTGTTCCTGATCTAAGTAGAAACGCTTTTAAGTTTCTCCCAAGTTTCATGTTAGCTGTAGATTTAATTGATTTCTTTCTATTCTTAGTTTGTAGAGTCTTATTTTATTTTTTTGTTTTCCCTCTTAAGATGAGTCTTACTATGTATGCTGGTCCCCAACTTCTGAACTCCTGCATCAGCTTCTTGAGTGCTGAGACTACAAGGTGGGCACCAATATGCCCGGTCTTTCTGAGTTTTAAATCATGAATGGACATTGGATTTTGTAAAATGCTTTCTCTGTATTTACTTGATACGGTCATGTGGTTTTTGTTCTTTAGCCTATTGTAATGGAGTACATTAATTGAACCAGCCTTGCACATCTTGGATAAATCCCACCAAGTGATAACATAGAGTTATTTTTATACATTATAGACTTGATTTGCTAATATTTTATGATTTTTTTCATCTCTATATATGAGATATTGTCTATGGCTTTTTAATGAAAATGATTAAATTTTATTAAAACATAGACCAACAATACATTCTAAATAATGTAGTAGAACATTATATAATACCTGCAGTTAAATATAATCATCCTCAAGAAAATACTATATATACATATATATATATATATATTTGTCTTTGATTTTATTTTCTTATAATGTTTGCATTGTTTTGTCTTATTTTGGTTTAGGGAAGTGCTGTTCTCATAGAAAGAGAAAAGTAGTACCTCTTTTTCTGTATTCTAGACAAAATTGTCAAGAATTGGTATCATTAATTTGTTTCTTAAATTTTGGGGTGGTGATACCAGGGATTGAATTTAGAACATTGTATATCCTATTGTGCACTCTGCCACTAAGCTAGATCCCAGCCCTTAAATGTTTGAATTCACCCATTTGGGCCTGGTCCTTTCTGACTGTGAAAGTTATTACTTACTGATTTAATGTCTTAAATAAACAGAGCCCTACTCAAATTAACTCTTCTTATGTGAATTTGGCAATTGTGTCTTTCAAAGAATTATTGCATTTATCAAGGTTAACAAGTTTTATAATGGAATTCATAATAGTCCTTTTGTTTTTTATGTCAGTGAGATCTGTAGTACATACTCTTTCATATCTGATATTAGTAATGTGTGTTCCTTTTTAGTTAGCTTTGCTAAAGGCTTATCAATTTTGTTAATCTTTTTTAAAAAACACGTTTAATTTTTTTAAACCAAATTCGTTCTTATTTATGTCTAGTGTCATAGTTTTCTGCCCTAATTTTTATTATTTTTTCTGCTTCAGATCTAATTATTTCTACATTTTCAAATTCCCTAGGATGGAGTCTTAGATGATTAATTTTAGATCTCATTTTCTAATACATGTATTCAGTCAATGCTATAAATTTCCTTCAAGCATTACTTTACTTGGATCTCCATAAATTATATTTTTATTTTCATTTAAGTTGAAAATATTTTTAATTGTCTCATAAGAGCTCCTCTTTATCCCACATATTATTTATAGGTATGTTATATAATCTATAAATATTGGAATTTCCCAGCTATATTTCTGTTTTTTATTTCTAGTTTAATTCTGCTGTGGTCTAAGCAGACCACAGTAGGTAGATAATTTTTTATCTTCCAATATTATTAAGGTGTGTTTAAGACTCAGAATGTTGTTTGTCTTGGTGAATGTTCCACATGAACTTGAAAAGAATGTGTGGTGCTGCTTTTGACAGAATAGTGTATAGATATCAATTCATCCAGTTGGTTGATGGGATCGTTGAGACCAACTGTCTTCTTCGAATTTTTTTTTCCCCTTTTGGGTCTTTCCATTTCTTATAGAAAGTTGTTAAAATCTTCAACTACTATAATGGATTTATCTATTTCTTCTTGTAGTTCCATAGTTTTTTTCTTTCATGTATTTTGACACCCTTATGTTAATTACACACACCTTTAAAGATTGTTCTTTTCAGAATACTGACCATTTTGTTAATTCCTAATAGCTTCCCTTGCTTTGAAGTCTACTTTTTCGGGAATGAAAATCTTCAGAGAAGTAGTTACACAGGACACACGGCTGGTTAGAAATGATGACCAAAAATTCCAATTTTACTTATTACACTAGTCTAACCCCCCTTGCCTGAAAATAAACCAAATGAAAATTAAAAAGCACATATGAACCAGAGACTTGAACACTATACTGATATCATTCTATTTACCAATGTGTAAGAGAAAAAGCTGCACCACAAAATGTGTTCTGTAAGCAAGACAAACTATAATTGAAGTTTTACATGAAATTAATTATAAATAAATCTGGGGTCAGAATGTTTTAATTTCTATATTTAGTAACATTTTTTCAGCCTTTATCTGCCTTCTCTAAATTTCATACATACAATCACTTCCTCTCTGTTGGGAAAGACTTTCTATCCTTCAGTTCTATGGTAGCTCCCCTGACCCAGGCTCCATCACAAGTTGTGGTCTTTTACTATCCTCTAAACTACTGCTCTTCCCTGTCTTTTTAGTTCCCAATCCCATTACTTCTCATTGCACAAACATTCCCGTGAATACATAATCATGCCCAAGGCTTCAACCATCACACAGTTAAACTGAGGACACCTAAATCTTTCACTTCTGGCCCAGACATTCAATCATAAAAATCAACCTCATTCTCAACCCAAAATTGACAACATATAAATTTAACTAATTATTTTTCTTACCTAAACCTATTTCTAATATAATAGTCTCCATTGTGATCACTAATACTATAAATAATTATTCCATCAGATACTAGGCAATCATTCTCTCTCACACATCACATGAATAAGTCTCTAAGTCTCGTTCATTTGACTATACTTGGTCAAACACATTTAATAAATATTCTTCCTTTCATCCTGACCACTATTTTAAAATTTGGGTGTTCATTTAACCTTTGGACTATTGATTTACCTTCCTGACCGGTTTCTCTATTTCTAGTACCATCTATCTTAAATATAGTCTACATTATGCTATCAAAGTAACCAAACATGGATACCTTGGAGAGTGAAAGAGGGTGTAAGTAATTATATTAATATAGCAGACATAAACTGAGGCTGCCTTAAGCAAACCCGAGAAAGCTAGGCCCTTTACCTTCTCAGGTCTTTGATACGATTTGGCCTCTACTTACCTCTTCAACCACATCTGTTTAGGACTACCTTTCTCTCATCCATACAGAGTAATTTGTAGTTTTCCAAATGTTTTATTTCCCCTCATTCCTCTTGGCCTCTTCACATCTTGTATGGTATGCCGCAAACACTGTTCTGCTACTCCTTTCACCTGGCTAAATTCATTTGGTTCATTGGTTCTCAGATATCACTTCCAACAGTGAGACTACTCTGACTTTTGGAAGATTAATTTATAATTCTCAGTAGGGGTTCTTCTAGCACTTCATATATAATCACTTTGGGTACTTCCAACATTTGGCAATTGTCTGTTCTTTGCCTTTGTTTCTTTTAAGACTACATATTCTTTCAGGGCAAAACCAAATTCATTCACATACATTACTAGAGCTGAAATGATATCTTTTCCATAGTGAATACAAATAATTTTTCTGTAAATGGATAAATTTTTAAAAAAATATTTATTTATTTACTTTAGTTGTACACAATGAAATGCATTTATGTTTACGTGGTGCTAAGGTTCGAACCCGGGCCGCACATGTGCCAGGTGAGCGCTCTGCTGCTAAGCCACAACCCCCGCCCGGATAAATTTTTTATATAGTCTCCTTCTACAGGCTTTGAGATCCATGAAGATATAAATTATTCTTTATACTTGTGGCACCAATATTTAACACATTAGATGATTAATGGTTTGTAAAACAGGCTTGTCTGTAAAGGTGGAACTCACTTATTAAATGCTTATCAGAACCAAAGGACTTGGTGGCAGAAAAAAAAAATAAATAAAGGAAAAAATAGAAGAAAATTACATAATTGGAAAGAAAAAGGATAAACTTTAAACAAAGAACAATTCATTAATAAAGTTTAAGAATATATTTCATTAAGTTGATCTTTTCAAGGTATACATGTATATGGAAAAAAGAAACCTCTTTCTTCAACTAACAAAAGAAAAAAGGGTCCTTCATATTTATTTTTCCCATAAGACCTTCTAACTGTAGATAGAAATTTTGGTGTAAACCATACTAAATATAAACTACTCTTTAATGCTATTAATCATAAAAATTATCTGGAAGGTTTTCAGTTTTAGGAAAACACATGATTCTTGTGTCCAGCAATGAGACATGTAGTAATATCTACTTTTAAGGAAACATCTTACTTATAATCTTAGTCTAAAAGTTTTTAATAGTCAAATGGAAATTACTTCTCAAGAATGTGTTTTCCAACTATATGTTAATAAAAAACTATTATTCTTATTTTACAAATCAATTTTACTATAGGATACACAGAACAGAAGCCTAACTTTGTTTTTCCAATGTACTAATGACAAAACAATTCTGATAAAACTATGAAACATAAAAATGTGTAAACAGAAAATTCCATACATAAAAAATTAATGTTCATATCTCCGGTAAAAATTATTTTGCTAAAGAAATGTTTCATTATCATCTTATTTATTCTAACCTTTGCCATTTTATCAGATTTCTATATCTAGTGATAAAAGTTTACTTTCTGTATTTATTATACCCACATAGTATTTTCCTTGTATTACCTTTTATAAACTGTCCTGATATTTTTAAATAAATTTTAATGATATTTCAATTCTCTACATGACTCAAAATTCTAATATTTTTAGCAACACCTTTTCCATATCCTTCCAGATAGTCTTATCTGTCCATGCAGATTGACATGGAGAGCCCTCTACTGGCTTAGTTTTATGCTTAAAAAAAAAAAAAGAAAAAGAAAAAGAAAAAAAAAAGAAATTCTTTAGACCTCAGATACCTATTTCCACATTCTTTTGATAATATAACTGTATAATTCAAGAAAAACAGTTATTTAGAATATTGAGGTTATAAGGAGAAATTGGTTCTACTAAAAATACCATTAGCAAAGCAAATTAGACTAGTTACATAGCATAAAAATACCATTTTTCAAATATATACATTATTAATGTCAGTACTATACCACAGAAGCTTGTTATTATGTGATTAAAGTCATATATGAGATCATATATTAATGAAGTATTTTGATTTATTAGTAACTTGCAAGATGGAATCTTTGTTAAATGCCTCTGCCTCATGTAAATCTAACAGTTATTTGTTCTTCAAATATTTTCTGATTCCATGTTTTAATATTTATAAGTAACACACTGAATATACAATGAAGGAAAAATTCCACTTCAAGTGATTTTTTTTTAAATCTTGGAATAAGACCTTAACAAAGAGGACCAAAATTTTTCCCAAAAAATAGAAGTCTATATCACCAGAAAGTTAAATCAGGCCTCACTTTTGATTCCAATAAAAACGCCAATGCCCCCCCCTCCACACTTTTGGGGAATAAACAAGTCAATAAAGTTTATGTAGAAAAACAAAAAGAATAATTGTGTTAAGGAAAACTCTCAAAAGTAAAAACTGGAGAAAACAGCCCTTCAGCTAGATAAATTTTGTTACAAGGTCTCACAGATATACTCTCATTACAGGGAAAACTAACATTCACATTTCTAGACCCAGGGCCTGGATACTGCTTTATCCTAGTGAATATAGTATATTTAGGGGGAAAAAAAGGATAAACGCGCTTTCACATATGGTTCTTCCCTCTGTAAATTCTAAGATACATGAAAGCAGAAACTCTTCTTCACTTTTGTCACCTCAAAATTTAACAGAGGGAATGTTTAATCATTGTTTTTTAAACAGGAAACAGGCTCATTTGTAAAGGTGGGACTCACTTATAAAATATTCATTAGAATTTGAGTTTACGTTAGAAAAAACTGGAGGAAAAAGAAACAGGATTATATAAATAGAAAGTATGACAAATTTGGAAAAATTACTTTCAAATCAAAGTACAGACAAAAGGCTAATTTCTTTCATACATAAATTTATTTTTATGTATATTGTTTATATAAAAACAATAAGCAGGGGCTGGGGCTGTGGCTCAGTGGCAGAGTGCTCGCCTCGCACGTGCGCGGCCCGGGTTCGATCCTCAGCACCACGTAAACATAAATACATTGCATTGTGTACAACTAAAGTAAATAAATAAATATTAAAAAAAAAAACAATAAGCAAACCCCAAAACCTCACAGAAAAATAAGCAAAGAATATGAAAAGACAATTCAAGGAAAAGAAATATGAAGCAATCTTTAATATATAAAAAGAAGCTTGACATCACTCTTTAGAAATATTATGTTGAAGCCATATGGAGATAACTCTGTCCAACCCTGACTTTTATATAAACCTTAACAGAAGGGCAAAAATCCCAAAGTTTGGTAACAGACTGTTAGTATGGCTGAGAGGTGGAAAGTGGAAGAGAGGAAATCATACACAATGCTCTCCTGAATGGCAATTTGACAATATCAATAAAAATTACAAACTCATACAACACCTAGAAATTTCATTGCTAGAAAAATTACTTCATGAAAATATTTGCACATGAGCCAAAGAATATTTATAAAAGGCTATTGAGAGTATCATTTATTATAGGTCAAATAGAAAATGACCCAAAATAGATTGACTAAAAGGATGCTATTTCTCTAAAATGGAAAGTAATGTTATCTATGTAGTGATATGAAAATGATGACTGAATTTTATACAATTTTAAATAATATTAAAAAAACAAGATGTCAATGCACATATTGATTTTTTTATAAAAACAAAGGCATAAAATATATTTACATCTGCCTATATGTATCAACTCTGAAAGTATACACTAGAAACTGGTAACAATAGCTTCTGGTATATGTGGGAAGAACTGGACAAAAGGAAGATTACAGTTGGACACCTTTTGCCATGCATATAAATATGAACCATATAAATACAGTAATTCAAAACCTTCATATTAAATGTCCTGATTTTATAAGCTAGGCATATTATTAATACAACTTACTATTATACAACAACTACAAAATCCTCTGTAGTCTTACCTGCAAACTAGCCACATAAGAATCTTCACAATTTACATAATGCCCTAACATGGCATGTTGTGCCCGTAGTTCATTATCCCTTATCCTCTCATGTAGGTGGGTGATTTGTTGCTTTTGCCTGTAAAACATAAATTGAGATCATATTATAAAGAATGTACTTTTCTAAGAAACAGTTTAAAGCAGTTATTTTAGTAGTCTAAAAACTTTACATGAGATTTTAAAAGCACTATCAATTTTAGAAATCCTAAGAGGGAATTTGTTTAGTTTTCTTAATATGTAGAATTAAATTTATTTATGTTCTGGAGTTCTTCTAGTATTTTGCAGAATGTGGTCTCTAGTACATATTCCCTTTAAATTCTAACAACATCATGCTTTGCTTTCTTCTTGCTACTTAATATAATGACATTTCAGTATTTATTATTTAAAATCATTATTTTCATTCATCCAAAATCCACTCAATGATTTACACCAATTAAAGTTATTAATAAACTCACTGTCAGGGGAGAAAGCTCTTTTTATAACGATCACCCAACCTAATTGCGATTCCATATTTGCATCTTCCATACAACAACCTAGATTGTGTGGTCTACACACAAACATCACCAGTGATGGACAACAGAGTTGATCTCAGTAGCAGATTTGCATCTGGATATCTCTGACACTTCATTTAGTAAAGTAACCTCATATTAGAATCAGACTCACTGAATCTTCCTTCATAACTTAATGTATTTAACTTCTACGTACATGTATCATTATATATATTGAAATAGTCATGTGCCAGGAATGATGCTAAGGGTTTTTTATGCAATGTTTCTCTCTTCAAAAATTTAATAACATGTCTCAGAATAAGGTTATGAAGAAGAAATGCTTTAAAGAAATAACAATAGTGTGGGTAAACAAATAGATTGATATTTTCCTAAATTACTTACAAAGTAACTTTTGGAACAAGTTGAGTTATATTTTTCAGATTAAAAATACCTTGTTCTACTCAGAGTCCTTTTTCTATTGTTTACATTTGCTATCCTTTTAAAAATCCCCATAGGAAATGTGAAATAGGTAAATTAAGAGAGATGAGTCATGTAACACTTTTCTAATAATTTAAATATTTACAAAGATACTTTCTTTCCTAGATAAGATGTGGTAGTAGGGACTAATTTTGCCCTCCCACCTTAAACAATGAAAAAGCAGAACAAAATGTAGGAAACAAAGACTTCAGACATCAGGCAGTAGTGGGGGAAAAATTAACCCTAGACTAAACACAGTTCTGGTGCCATCTTAAAAAATTAAAATCAGGAAGAAAAAGTTTCCCAGAACAAAGCTCCTGAATACAAATTGTACAACAATAAAAAAGTTAAAATTCATACGATGCTTGGTGTATCAAATAAGGAATTACAAGGTATGCAGAGAACCAGGAAAACATAACACAAAATAATAATAATAATAAACAATTTACTGACATAGAGTCGGGCCTGATACTGAGGATAGATTAGACAAGGACATTAAACTAGTTACTATAACTGTATTCCTGAGCTTAAGAAGCTAAAACAAACAATGCATATGTTAAAGAGACACTTTGAGAGATTAATCCACTGAATGGGATTAATGGCAAATTAGAAAATGCAGAAGAAAAGAAAGACTGGTGAAACTGCAAAAATCAAAAGAAACAAAAAAGAAACACACACCAGGTGTGGTGGCACATGCCTATAATCCCAGCAAATTGGGAGACTGAGGCAGGAGGATCATGAGACAAAAGGATCAAAGCCAGCCTCAGCAATTTAGGAAGGCCCTAAGCAGTTTAGTAATATCCTGTCTCAAAATAAAACACTGTAAAAAAGTGGGCTGCGGAAGTGCTCAGTAGATAAGCACCCCTTGGTTCAATCCCCAGTACCAAAAGGGGGGGGAAGGGTGGGGAGAGAGAGAGAGAGAGAGAGAGAGAGAGAGAGAGAGAGAGAGAGAGAACTATACAAAGAAAAACTAAATAAACAAATTAAAATCTTAGAATCTATCAGAGAGCTAGGGGACTATTATAAGAGGCCAAATACATGTATAATTGGAATCCCCAAGGAAAGATTTAAATAAAGAGAGGTAGGAACACCAAAATATATTCATATACATTGAATCAGAATTTTTCCAAATTTGGTAAGAATCATAGGCATCAACAGATTCAAGAAGGCATGTGAACCCAAAGCACAAGTAACATGAAGAAAACTAAAGCAAGGTACATCTTAATCAGATGGCTTAAAAGCAGTGGTAGAATCTTATAAGCAGCTAGAAGGAAAAAAAGATAAATTCATTTGGGGAGATAAAGGTAAAGAGGATACCAGATTTCTCATCTGAAATAAGACAAGTGAGAAAAGAGGGAAGTACTTTAAAGAACTAAAATTTAAAAGCTATCAACTTCAAATTTTTTTAAACCTTTTTATTTTTACAGTGACAGATATCAATTTCAGAACTAAAATATCTTTTCTCAACTTATGCTTTTTTATTAGTGCATTAGAATTATGCATAATATTGGGGTTCATTTTGACAAAATCATACATGCAAGTAATTTACTTTACTTCATATTTCAGTCCCTGGTTCCCTACCCTCTTTCTCATCCTTCTTCCCTTACCCTATTCTCCTTCCTCAACACTACTGGTCTTCCTTTCATTTATTTATATATGAAATTCTTTGTGGTATGTTTATACATGCACATCACATAATTTTGTCAAATTCATCCCACATTTCCTCCCCTTTCTTGTTCCTCCTTTCTCCCCCTCAATCTCCTCCTACTCTACTGATCTTCCCTATATCCTAATGATAAACAATCCCCTTTTTTCTTGAATATGAGAGAAGACATTTGATCCTCAATTTTCTGAGTCTGGCTTATTTCACTTAGCACGACGATGTTTTCCAGTTTTATCTTGTTACTGGCAAATGCCATAACTTCATTATTTATGGCTAAGTAAAACCCCATTGTGTATATATACCACATTTTCTTAATCCATTAATCTATTGATAGGCATCTGGGCTGGTTCCATAACTTAGCTATTGTGAATTATGCTGCTACAAGCACTGATGTGACTATATAACTATAATATAGTGATTTTAGTTCTTTGGGAACATATCAAGGAGTGAGATAGCTGGGTCTTAAATAGTGGTTCAATTTCTAGTTCTTTGAGGAGTTTCCTTACTGCTTTCCAGACTGGATGTACTAATTTGCAACCCTACCAGCTATGCATGAGTGTACCTATTCCTCACCAGCACTTATTATTATTTGTATTCTTGATAATTGTCATTCTGACTAGAGTCAGATGAAATCACAATGTAGTTTTGGTTTGTATTTCTCTAATTGTTATATATGTTGAACATTTTCCATAAATTTATTGGCCATTTGCATTTCTTCTTTTGAGAAATGTTTGTTTAGTTCTTTTGCCCATTTATAGAGTTTGGGGGGTGGTATTCAGCTTTTTGAGTTCTTTATATATTCTGGATATTGATCCCTTATACCAGAGGAATAGCTGGCAATGATTTTCTCCCATTCTGTAGGCTTTCTCTTCATCCTCTTAATCATGTCTTTTACTGTGCATTAGCAAAACTTTGATGCCATTCCACTTATTGATTCTTGGTTTTATTTCTTGATCTTTAGGGCTCCTGTTAGGGAAGTTGGTAACTGTGCCAATACATTGGAGTATTGACCCTATGTTTTCTTCTAGCAGTTGCAAGCTTCTGTTCTAATTCCTAAGTCTTCAAGCTGCTTTGCTTTGACTTTTGTGCTGGGTGAGAGATAGGGATCTAATTTCATTCTTCTACATATGAATATCCAATTTTCCCAGATTAATTTGTAAAAGAGGCTTTTCCTCCAATATACATTTTGTCATCTTTGTCAAGTATCAGATGACTGTTAAATATGTGGTTTCACCTCTGTGTGTTCTATTATACTGTTCTTCTTGTCTATTTTGATGGCAATGCCATGCTAAATTTTTAATATAACTCTGTAGTGTAATTTGATATGCATCCAGCATTGTTCTTCTTGCTCAGGATTGCTTTGGATATTTTGGGTTGCTTAATCTTCCAAATGAATTTTAGGATCGTTCTTTCTAGTTCTGAGAAGAATGTCAGTGGTATTTTGATAGGGATTGCACTGAATCTACATAGTCTTTTGGTAATATGGCCATTTTGACAATATTAATTCTGCCTTCCCATCTTATAAGGTTTCTTTTTAATTTCTTTCTCCAATGTTCTATAATTTTCATTGTAAAGATCTTTCACCTCTAGCTTAATTCCCAAGTATATATATTTTTAGGTTATTGTGAATGGGATAATTATTGTGATTTCTTTCTCAGCAAAAAGGTATAAAAGCTATTGATTTATGAATGTTGATCTTGTATCTTGCTACTCTGCTGAATTCATATTATCAGGTAGTGTATTAGTTTTCCTTTACATACATTCATTCATTTAATCATTGAATGGAAGAGGAGAGTTGCTTAGAACAATGGTCTTTAAAAACTTCATTTTTAAGTGGTGAAAGTCTTTTACCAAGGCAGATGAGTAGATCAAAGTGCAAGAGTTCAGGCACTTCATTCAGAACCATCTAAATAGTTACAATGGCAAATATAATGAACAAAAAACTAGGTTTCCTGTTTTTCTGAGTTGTTTTGGAAATTAAACTATACATGTTTTCTCAAGAGATAGTGCACATTTAGGAGCACAGTTATTTTTCCTAAACATTTATTCCACTTTGAACTAATTATCCAACCATCTATTTCAAAGGACGTAATAAAAAAGCACATTTTTCTCATAAATGCAGGCAAACTGATATTTTCAAAAATAATATCCAGCAAATAATTTTTAGTAAAGAGACTTGGTAGGTATGATCAACCATACCACATCCCAAAGTAGAAAGCTCAGGATCTTTACTCTGGTTTCCATCTCACTGGGCACCAAATGCTATCAATCTGTCTAACTAATGATATTTTTAAGTCTATTAGTTTAATCTATTTCTTCAAAAAATAAATGGATATTTAGTTCTATTTTAAGCACTATGTATATTACGGAAATTCTTACAAACATTTTTATTTTTAAATGATAGTTATGTTGCTTTAGAAACAAAAGCTGCTGGTTGATAAGATTTTAAAAAATCCTCCTCAAACTATTTCCCAATAACCACAATACACATTTAATTATCCCCAAAAGTACACATAAATGATGCAGAGCCAATATATGTCAAAGATAATCATGTAACATTAAAGTCTACTGCTCAGAATAATCAGGAGACTAAGTATAAATTAATTTATTTTTCAGAGCTTTGGTATTCAAACATTCAAAAATTTTGGAATGTCCAAGAAAATTCAATAATTCTTACCTAAAATTATTTAACTTCAAACATTCATCATTTTCATAATTTAAGTGGTTTAGACCTAACATACATTAATGTATGTTAAGTAGCTTTCCAAATTGATAGTCCCTAAATGTGAATGAAGAGGATGATAAAAATCAGGCACACAGGCAGGAGACAAACAAACCCTCTGTTCTGAGAGTTCCTGCTTTCCCCTTTATTTGAGAAGGACAAAGGTGCCATAAATGAATTTGTAAATATTAGTTCTCAAATTCAAAGTAGTGGAGGCAAAGGTATTTGTTTCATTAATCCACAGTTCTTTTTCTTTTTTTTTTTTTTTTTTTTACATATTTTTTTAGTTGTAGGTAGACACAATACCTTTATTTTATTTTTGTGATGCTGAGGATCTAACCCAGGGGCCTCACACATGTGAGACTGCTTGAGCCATAACCCCAGCCCCATCATTAATCTACATTTCTATATACCTGTAATATTTAGTAAAAAAAAAAAAAAAGACAGACTCACCGATCAATTACAATCTCTTTCTGCCTTAGAAGTCCTTCTTTTATTTTCAGCACTGATTCCCACTTACTGAAATCCTGAAAGCCAGAAGGTGAATAGCTTTGACGAGATGATCCAGTCAAAACCTGCACAAACATGTTTATACTATTAGTATACTAAAAGTTTCTAAAGGGAATATTTACATACCTTTAATATTTTCCCCCAATAATATTCATTCAAAACCAGAGAGTTCTCTTTGATTTTTAAAAATATATATATATATATTTTTAGTTGTACACAATGCCTTGATTTGTACATGGTGCTGAGGATTGAACCTGGGCCACGCACGTGTTAGGCAAGCGCTCTACCACTGAGCCACAACCCCAGCCCCTCTCTTTGATTTTTTAAAGACTCTCTAATATCACATTTGTGATTATACCATAATAAAGGATTTCAAGAAAGTTCCAAGTAAAAGTACAAGTCTAATGAAGACTTGATGACAACAGGACATTTAATCTGGCTAACTATAATACCATATATGAGATCTGAGTCTTTCATCACCTTGTGAATATAGACGCTTTCTAAAAATAAGTGATTATAATTATTGCCTCAAAAAGTAATACAATGAATGTGTATCATGGCTCAACTAGACACATTACAAGGAAGATTACCACAAAGAAACAAATGCAATATTTATAGTATTCTGGCTTCTAATTGTCATGCATCATATATTATCATTTAATTAAATTAAAATTTCAAAATCAGGCATGCTTTAATGAGGTTGTAGATATGTCCACAGAAAATATGATTATTGCCCAGATATAATTTGGATGATTACCAGTCTCCACTGCAAATTACAGAATTTAGAATATAGTTAGAATTTTAAAAAAATTTCAGATATTTAAAATAATAAAACAACAATAAGAAGCAATATGGCAGACATACTTAAATTTCTACCAGTGAAACATTTTTTTTTCATGTTGGTACCATGTGTTTGACTGTGTCCACTCCAAAAGATTATGTCGACATCCTAAACCAGAGACCCTCAGAAAGTGGCCTTATTTGGGTGCAGGCAGATATAGGCAACTTAAGATGAGGTCATTAGGATGAGCCCTAACCCAACACAATGTGTCCTTAAAGAAAGGTAAAATTCAGACCCATGCAGAGGGGAGACTATTTATAAAGAGACTCAGAAATGCCACGTGAAGACAAAAGCAGAGATTGAAGTGATGTGTCTATAAGTCGAGGAATACCAAAGATTGCCAGTAAGGACCAGAAGCTAGGAAAGAGACATGGGATCGATTTTCCTGCATAGCCCTCAGAAGGAAAACAAGTCTGCTAACACCTTGATTCATAACTTGTGGCTTCCAAAACTGTGAGAGAGACAATAAATATCTGCTTAAGCCACCTAGTTTGTGATACTTTGTGTGACTGCTAAAGGAACCTAATTGAATTGGTTAAGTCAAATAAAAACAGAAGTTCTTTGGCGAGTTAAACTACACTGTATAAATACTGCAAAGCAATTGGATTGAAATGTATAGTACTATTAAAAAATTAATACTTGTTGCTGCCTGAAGTGGAAGCCGCTTGGAGCAACGAATGCCGCAGGAAAATTTGGAGGCAGGATGAAAATGAAAAAAAGGTCTTTTATTCTTCTTCTCTCTCCGGCTCTAGCAATCACTCCGAACGCTCTAACTCCAACCACCACCTTCTTCTTCTTCCCTCACACTCTAACCAAGCTCACCCAGTTATATACATATAGCTTTAACAAGGACAAGTGCTTACAGCTCGAGCTTACAGGTGCGTCACAGAGTGTTCACGGGCATACAAAGATTTTTTTGATAATGTATTAATATCAGGTGGAAACTAGAACATCTTTTATGGCTCTCAGCTAACCGCAATCTTTAGCTATCTCCTTGATTATAGGCTCCTACAATTCCCCCTTTTAGTTTTAAAAGAGGGGATGGTCTAGGACGTCCATGTGAAACTGACATTCTTACCCGTCATGGGAATCGAGGCTGTCCTGACTCCTGGCTTAGGTTGACATGCCGGCCACATTAGACTGTCCCGTGTGACTGTGCCGTGTCTTAGGTTGTCCCCTTCTGGGGATCTTACCCGTCATAGGCTAACCAGCCATCCAATCGAGCCCTTCAGGATCGACTGTGTGTTGACTAACAGCCGTCCAATTTTTAGGAGATGCTGCGGCTTTAAGGTGGCAAGCCTACTGCTGATGAGCCAAGTTTCCATAGCGCATCAAGTTCTTTAAGCGAATCAGCTGCCCTTAGTTTCATCAAGTAACGCACTGAGTTCTCTTAGACAAATACCCGCAAGACATTGTCCCGTAATGTCCCAAAATAATGGAAAATCAAAATGTCCATAAGTTATAACACATAGATTCAGGAGGCCCCATGCATGCAGAGCAGAGGCCACACTGCTGGTGAGGCTGTTTGATGCTTGAGCAGCAGGGATGCTTGCAGCGACCGCGGTCCCTGCAGTTGTAGCAGCAGCCGTCTTTTTTATGTCTAGACATTTCCACCGGCAAATCTTCAGGGCCTGCTACCTAAAAACTCAAGCATCCATTATTAAGGGAAAGGCAGTGCTATTCCAGCACTGAGATCGAAAGGTGAGCTGTCAAACTAAAAAAAGAATTATTAGAGTAGAACATAAAAGTTGATCTCTGCTCACACACATTGCTGCTTAAGCTCCCACAAACATAAGCTGGCAAAATATCACATTCAGAAATAATCAAAGAGAAACTGAGGGTGTTTACTGCATTAAAGATAAAGAAAAGCTAAAGGCACTTTGGAAAAATAATTTGTTAGCTGGAATCCTCGAGTCTCTATATATACAGCAATCCTATACCTGTTGAAATAATTCAAATTAATCAGCTATTAAACAAATGAAGTTAATAACAAATAAACGATAAAACACCAAAATATCAGGTTATACAGCATTAAACATATTCACAGCTGAAGAGAAGTCCCGGAGACAACTATAAATCAAAATTGATTATCATTATAATTGATTATCTAATTAGAATATTCTGAACGTATATGAATATCTATCTATCTATCTATATATTGATTATCTAATTAGAATATTCTAAGCTTAAATGAATTAACGTTATTTGGATCTATATCTCTTTTTTTCATAAGCACTTAATTATTTGTGACGTCATACTAGACAGACGCACATATAAACATATATTTGTGACATCACATTAACATGAAATTTAGACAAATGCACAGACATAAAGACAATAAAAGAAAAAAAATACAATTGTGTATACACTAAAGAGAGATCTTCTTGTCCCGGCCGGGAAGAATGAAATTTAAGTTGTAAATTTAATGGAGGACTCTTTTAAAGGAATCACTCCATACCTTCATTTTGGTCCTCTTGATTTTGTACTTGTTTATTCAATCTAGACTCCTCAATAACTTCGTCTTGATCCTTTTGACTTTGTACCTGCTTTATCAATCTAGATGGTATCCATATTGGAGAGGATTCATGCTTTGGAAAAACACAAACAGATCCTCTCCCCCAAATTAATACTGGGTCTGGACCCTTCCATGTACCTGAGAGAACATCCTTCCAGTAAACCAAAGGTTTATGTTGTTGGTGTGGGTTCCAGTGTCTATCTCCAGCCGAATATCCATTAGAATCTAAAGTTAAGAAATTTAGGGTAAACAGGGCAACTGCCAATCTGTCCTTAGGATTTTTCCAGTTTCCATCTTTTTGCTTTAGTAACATATTTTTAAGTGTCCGATTTGCTCTTTCAATTATTCCTTGTCCCTGAGGATTATAAGCAATACCTGTTTTGTGGCTAATATTGAATTTTGTACAAAATTGTTTGAAGGATGTGGATGTATATGCAGGGCCATTATCTGTTTTAAGCATTTTGGGGATGCCCAATGCAGCAAAAGCATGCAGACAATGAGATGTAGTATCTTTAACTTTTTCTCCGGAATGTAAAGAAGCAAAAATCATGCCTCAGCATGCATCTATGGTGACATGAATAAATCGTAATTTTCCAAAACTTGGCTCATGTGTGACATCCATCTGCCACAAATGATTGGGCATCAAACCTCGTGGGTTAACCCCATAATGTGGATTGGGCAAATGTGTTACACAAGATGGACATTCTTTTACAATTCTACGAGCTTGTTCTTTTGTGATTTTAAATTTTTGTCTTAAGGTAGTGCTATTAACGTGGAACTGGGAATGAAATAAAGTAGCTTGTTGTACTGTAGTAAATATAAATATTGTTTTAGTGAGGGCATCAGCTTTTTGATTACCTTCATGGAGAGGACCAGGCAGATTAGGGTGAGCTCTTATGTGACCTATAAATAACGGTTCTTTTCGTTGCCATAGGAGTTTTGGATTTGAGAAAACAATTTAAAAGCTGGAGTATGTGGTGCTATTGGACCTGCTAGCTCCAATTTAGGGACAGCATGTACAATATAGTGGCTGTCTGAAAAAATATTCATAGGCTGTTCTTTAAAATTTTCCAGAGCTATTATTATAGCTTCGAGTTCCACTAATTGAGCTGATTTTTGATTAGTGATATGAATCATTTTTTCATTTTGAGTGACTACTGTAGCAGTACCGTTAAGAGGATCCATCTGTAAATACATTAAATGCTTTAGGAATGGGTTGATTTTTTATTACCTGTGGGAATATGATAGGATGATTGATACAAAAGGACAGTATAGGAGATTTAGGAATATGATTGTCAAAATTTGCAGATGTAGAGCATCTAGCTATAGCCCAATCATTATCATTGAAGCACAAATATTCAACCTGTAACGATGAATAAGGAGTAATAATAGTAGCGGGATGGATTTCAAATATTTTAGTAGAGGTTTTAAGTCCTTGAAGAATAAGTTTAGCCACCATGGAGGTATAAGACTCAATTGTACTTTTAGGAGAGACAGGCAAATGTATCCATAATATAGGTCCCTGTTGCCAAAATACTCCTGTGGGTGTATATTGTGAAGGAATAATAATCAATATTAGTGGTTGAGCAAAATCAAATCTATCACAATGGGATCTTTCGATGGCCTGTTCTACTAATTTTAGAGCTCTCCTGGCCTCAGGAGTTAATGTTCACGGTGAGGATGGATCAGGGTTCCCGCGAAGGATGTCAAATAAAGGTTTTAATTGTCCAGTAGTGAGGCTTAGTGTAGGGCGAAGCCAATTAATGTCTCCCAGTAGTTTTTGGAAATCATTGAGGGTGGTTAAATGTTCTTTACTTATTAGAATTTTTTGGGGTTTAACAAAAGTATCCATGATTTTAAAGCCTAAATATAGTATAGGTGATCTGCTTTGAACTTTTTCTTCTGCTATATATAATCCATATTTTTTAAAATTTTTTGTTATTTCACTAAATATATCAAATAAGATTTGTTGATTAGGGTGAGCTAATAAAACATTGTCCATGTAGTGTAGACACATGAGGTCTTGTTATTTGTTTTTAATGGGCTGTATAGCTCTGTCCACATATAGTTGGCACATTGTAGGGCTATTTGCCATTCCCTGCGGCAATACTTTCCATTGATATCTTTTATCAGGGCCATTATTATTGATAGAAGGAATTGAAAAAGCAAACCTGGGGGCATCCAGAGGATGTAGGGGAATGGAAAAGAAACAGTCCTTTATATCAAGAGTTATAAGGTAATAGTTTTTTGGAATAGCTACAGGATTAGGAAGTCCAGGTTGAGTAGGGCCCATAATTTGCATTGTTTGTTAATTTGTCTTAGATCTTGTAATAGTCTCCATTTTCCTGATTTTTTTTCTTAATTACAAATATGGGAGAATTCCAGGGAGAGGTGGAAGGCTCTATGTGTCCTGCTTCTAATTGTTCTTTAATTAATTGATAGGCCGCTTGCAATTTTTCTTTGGATAGGGGCCACTGAGGGACCCAAACTGGCTTATTAGAGAGCCATGGTATTTTTAAAATTGTTTTCTCAGTGGACCCTAGAAAAAAATGTCCTTTGCCTTTTTTATTATGATTAGGATTTTTATTCTTAATACCTGCAGGGTTGGTTGCTAGGTGTAGCCCCATTTGATGTAAGATATCTCTTCCCCATAGGGTAACTGGCAAGCTGTTTAAAACATAAGGTTGGAATGTTCCTGTATGGCCTTCATTGTCTTGCCAATTTAAGATTACAGCACTTTGTGCTGGGGTATTACTGTATCCCAAGCCTCTTAAACTGGTTGAGGCTTTCTGTAGAGGCCAGTGCTTAGGCCATTGTTGTAGATTTATGATGGAAGAGTCAGCTCCTGTATCATTCAGCCCTCCCTCCATCTCTATACCTTGAATTTTTAATTTGCACATAGGCCTCCATGAACAATCCTGAACCCAGAAAGCCATAGGTCCTGAACCAGTGGAACCAAATGCTCTGCTATTTCTATTTTGTGGCATGCTTTTAAAAGAATTATGGAGACTGGGAATGAGGAGCAGCTGTGCGATTCTGTCTCCTTGATTTACAGAAATGATGCCCCTGTGTGTACTTAGCATTATTTTAATCTCTCCATTATAATCTGGATCAATAACCCCTGGTATAACATTAAAGCCTAATAAACTCTTGGAACTACGCCCAAGGATTAGTCCCACAGTTCCTGAGGGGAGAGGTCCCCTGATTCCTGTAGGAATCAGCTGAACCCCCATTTCAGGTGTCAGGACCATCCGGGTAGTAGAACAGAGATCTAATCCTGCACTTCCTCTTGTCCCTCTGATAAGGGAGTTAATGGGTAGGAGGGATTGTGATGAGGAATCATTTGGATCTGAGGGCATTCCTCCTCTAGTGCCTCATACATTTGTGGGCCCCAGGGCATTGGGCCCCGTCCCCCGTTTTTTGAAATCCTGGATAAATCATTTCCATATATATCATATGTGGAATGGCATTGATTGGCCCAATGTATACCTTTTTTGCACCTAGGGCATCAGCCTGGAGCGCGGTATGAATTTGATCTTATTGCCCCTGGGGGATATTGCTTAGCATATCTTGATTGATTATAATAATTTTGTCTGGAATATCCTGTTCTAGGTTGAATGCTTTGGGGATTTTGAGGGGAGGAATTTTTCATCACTGCAGCAATTACGTTGCCTGTGATAACAACCTCGTTAATGTCTTTGCACAGTCTGATATAAATTGATAAGTCTTTTTTACTTCTCCACGGCCTTATTGCATCCTGGCAATATTTATTAGCGTTCTCGTACGCTAATTGGATAACTAGGGGCATAGCTTGCTCGACTTCGCCAAAAACTCTAGATGTTGTTTTTAAGAGTCTATCTACAAAATCAGCATAAGGTTCGTTAGGCCCTTGTATAACTTTTGATAGGCTGCCTTGCAGATCCCCTGTGCCTGATATTGTCTTCCAGGCTTTGACAGCTGCTGTGTGTATCTGGGCATACACACCGGGATCGTATTGTAGCTGATTTTGTAGTTCGGTGAACTGACCCTCCCCTGTGAGCATATCTATATTGCATTGAGAGAAACCTACTGCAGCATTTCTCTTTGCTATTTCTCAACAAAGTTCCTGGAATTGAGTTTTCCAGATTAGGTATTGTCCCCCACTTAGTACCACTCTGCATAGACTTTTCCAATCTGAGGGGGCTAAGATTAGGGTGTTAAGTGACTCTATCATACTTAATGTGAACGGAGCTTGAGGCTCATAGGTCATTACCGCCTCTTTAAAATTCTTTATTGTTTTAAAGTCTAGGGACTCGTGATACCTTTGTCCCTCTTCATTTTGAAATACTGGCAGTTCTAGGTGCTCCTACAGTCTATGTTGTTTGAGAGCGTATAAGCGCTCAGAAAGGCCGCCAATTTCTACTTCAAGGGCACATACACTGTGATCAATACTCTTTATTGTTTCTGTCAGGGATTCTATCCATGAAGGAGCAGAGGGCACTAGTGGTTCCTCTATTTGACGGTCTTTTCTCTTTTTTAATTTCTTTTTGTTCTTTTTATTAGAGACTGTGCTCCCCGAATCGCTTTTTGATTCCTCTTCACTACTAGCTTCATTATTCCTAACCAGCTCAGTGGAGGAGCTTTCATCCTTTGGCTCCTTGTTACTATTATCACTTTCACTAGTATCCTGAATTTCAGCTTCTAAGGAGAGTACATACTCCTCAGCTAATTTTATTAAGCTTCTGATGGCTTTGGCAGTTCTTACTTTTGAATTTACATTACTACTCTCCTTGCTGGTCTCAACTGAATCGAGGATATGCTTTCTTGTTCACTTTTCTCACTATCCTCTGAGTTCTCGATATCAAAAATTTCATTCATGGCTTTTATAAACCGACTTTTTATTATATTCACTCCCATCTTTTTAAATTTTCTTTTTTCTTACCTGGCCGCCGAATTCCCCGTACAGGCCACCACCTGTTGCTGCCTGAAGCGGAAGCCGCTTGGAGCAACGAACGCCGCAGGAAAATTCGGAGGCAGGATGAAAATGAAAAAAAGGTCTTTTATTATTCTCTCTCCGGCTCCAGCAATCACTCCAAACGCTCTAACTCCAACCACCACCTTCTTCCCTCACACTCTAACCAAGCTCACCCAGTTATATACATATAGCTTTAACAAGGACAAGTACTTACAGCTCGAGCTTACAGGTGCGTCACAGAGTGTTCACGGGCATATAAAGATTTTTTGGATAATGCATTAATATCAGGTGGAAACTAGAACATCTTTTATGGCTCTCAGCTAACCCCAATCTTTAGCTATCTCCTTGATTATAGGCTCCTACAAATACTAGGGACTTAACCCAGTGGTACTGTACCATTGCACTACATCCCCAATCCAATCTAAACTTGAGATCTTCTTTTTATGGGGCATTTTACAGTAATACTTTTTATTTTTTATTTTGAGACAGGACTAATAATGTTTTGCTAAGTTGCTGCCCTAATGATATCACTAAATTGCTGAGGTGGGGCTAAACGAGTTGAGATCTTCTTGGCTCAGCCTAGGCAGAGCGGTTACAGAAGAGAAACCAGATAGAAGACCCAGTTATGAGGGGGCATGTGACACTGCTCTACAGTAAATACTTTTTAGTTTTTGCCTCAAATATACTATTGACAAATGGTGGCCTGTCCGGGGCTCGGCAGGCAGAGAAGAAAAGCTAAGAAATAAGGCTATTTTGAGAAACAAGAGAGCAGACCTACTAAGTTAATGTGATATCAATCAGTCCTACATTATTAGAGGAGAAAAAAAAAAAAAAAAAAAAAAAAGTCAAAACACTTTAAGCGTTAACTAGCAAGTACATATTGAGAAGGATCAAATATCCACCCTTTCAAAAATAAAATGAAAAGCTAGGTAGAGACAAGAAAATAAAAAAATAGAGAAAATAAAATAGAGAAAATAGATAGGGAAGGAAATAAACAGACTAAGAAAATCAGTATGTGACGCACCTGTGATAACCGGGTGAAAGCGGTCCGAGTTAGGACAGATGTCGGTCAGAAGAATCAGAGCGGCCAGAACGTATATACAGAAGATAATGTTGCTCTATCTTTCTTTACTCTAAGCTAAGAAGAAAAGCTCGCTCTAAAAAAATCTTTCTTTCACTTTCTAAGCTCTGACTCTGCCTCCGAGAATGCTTACAAGAAGGATGTTTCATTTAGGGACAGTTGTTATTGTTGTGACAAGTTTAGGGACAGGTTAGTGTAAAAGATCTTGCTTCTAAATTTCATTCTTCTCCTTACCTAACATATAACAAAGACTGATATCCAGCCAGCATGGATCAGTATATGTCCATGTATGTTAGTGAAGTGCTTAGTACTTTCATTGTGCTTAGTACTTTTCATTGGTAACTCACTGCTGCCTAATCCCCATCACTGTCCTTCCATTCATTACGCCACTCCTCATAATACCCCATAGTTTGAAAAAAAAGAGCTCCTTTTTAATATAAATAGAGAAATTTTATATCCATCCATAAATGGCATCTTTTCTGTCTAGTTCTCACACAAGTCAGCCCTCCAAAGTCCTCCCATCCAAACACTACCTACAATTTTGTTATTAAATTGGCAGAGCAAGGATTCAAACCCAGACAGCCCAACAAAAGAGAGCCTGCTCCAAAGTACTGCATTGTTATTACTGCTTCTACTACAGCCTAATTACCTTAGGTACTTCTACTACAGCCTAATTACCTTAGGTATTCCAAAATTTCTTTCGTCATAAGGGCTGGAAAAAAATTTTGAAAGTAATTGTTCGTAGAAGCTAAGAGAAAATTCACCACTATAAACAAAATGGTTATTTGATATTAAAAGAAATATTCTACTTATTTAAACTCTACTTTACCTAATGACTATCAATTTGCTAGAAAGTTATTTGATGAAATTTATTTTGCTAAACTATGGTTCAAATAGAAGGTTGTTAAAGCTAGCAAAAGCTAGGTGTAGGGGCTGGGGTTGTGGCTTAGCAGCAGAGCGCTCGCCTCGCACGTGCGCGGCCTGGGTTCGATCCTCAGCACCACGTAAACATAAATGCATTTCATTGTGTACAACTAAAGTAAATAAATAAATACTTAAAAAAAAAAGCTAGGTGTAACGAAGTATCGCCAATTTCAAAACTCAACAATATATGGAAATACTCAGAATTATATGGTAAAAAATTTACTTCATTTAACTGGAGACTAAAAATAAGCATATCTTATTCCTATATATTAATATGTAAAGTATATACTACATATATATTAACTTTAATTCAAATACCAATTTATACATATGTTTGAAGTACTGGGTTTTGTATATTGTTATCATGCCTAACAATAACTTCTAAAATAGCTTAAGGATTTATGGTACCCCCCCTCCCAAATCCATAAAAAAGCTTCCTCCATTTCCGATTACTACCCACCAACAACGATATATACCATATTACCTGAAGCTATGTTTCACCTTATCCAGCTTTTACTGATTTCAGTAAGAAAAGTACCTAGGGTGGTATATGATGATCTCCTCAAGAAGGCATTGACACTATTTTCCACAAATTATCGGCAATAAAAATTTTCGCCTTGGCTTACAACTCCCTTAAGAAAAACCTTTACTTGTTTTGTTTATAAACACTACTTTGGCATTAAGAAAAAGAGGGGTTAAACAGAAGAAACAAGTAGGTCTGCAAGACAAAGACAGTTGACAACACTTTTTGGTTTTATAGCACTTAAACCACTGGCGGGATGGACTGCTGAAGTTCCTGCCAAATACCTTCATGAATATACATAAAACAAAACATGAAAATTTATTCTGATTTGTCTTGATCCATACCCTTTATAAATAAAAAGGATATAAAATGAACTATGAAAATTAGAAATTAGGAATAAAGAAAAAGGTTGCCTTTCCCTATAATTAAGAAGACAACAATACATAAAGAATTATCAAAATTAGTAGCAATCTTCTTATGATAGCCTTTGTCTTACTAAAGTTCACCCTGACTTATAGGAATAATTATAAGAAAAGAGAACAAAACCACATGGTCCAACATTGCAGGTAGACTTAAAGGCAAATGTTTATACTTATATATCAACCAACCTCTGAAAATGATAGTAATGGAAACATTTTACCTTCAAAGGAAAATGGGTTTTATGAGGCCATGGTCTAAACTATATTAAATAAACATGTAGAATACAATTTGAAGTACCTAGCAAAATAAAAAGTCAATGTGAAGTCTCAAAAAGCAAGGCAACTATTGTGTCTTTACGATTTTTGCATAAAATAAAAACTGCTACACTACTAAAGACATATAACAAAGAAACCATTGATAGAAATCTATTTTTGTTATAACTTATTGTAGTCAGTCTCTGATAACAGTCTTCACAAAGTTGATAGAATCTGATAGGAATAGCATAGAATCACTTAAACTATGGGGAAAAAATCAGGCATTGACCCTGAAACTACTATCTTTTGAAAGTTCTAACAAAAGGGCTGAAGACAAAAATGTGAATTAAGTGTGTTCAATTTGTTTAATCCTTACCTTCCCACATTACGATCTTATGGAGAGGTTATTTTTCTACAAGTACCAATTTAATGAGTCAACAAATGTTAAAGGTTTCCTTCGCTTTATTTATAAAATAAAAATGGTTTTTTCTTAGTTATACATTTAGTAAGCTGAAGAGAACTTATAAAATAGCACTAGTATCAATTATCTATTAGGTGCCAAATGTTATGCCCAAAAACAAGAAATAAAAAAAAAAACCTCTTCCCTTTGACAATGAAGCAATAGGAACTCTGAGTACATATAAATACATACTTTAAGGTTCTAGATAGATTGATGTGCGGAAAGCCAAGACAGTGTTACATGGAAAAGGAAGGTGGTCGGCCATAAAACCTTCACACTAGAAGTTACTGAAAAGGAAGTCCAAATAAAGGTTAATGTTTTGTTTTCATGGTGGATCAGGAGTTATTGTGGCTTGCAATCTATGTTCCTGCACAGGACTGGCTAACATCAACAAAAAAGAAGCAGAAGTAGCAATATTACTTTGGATATAATAAAATCCACCCCCTCAAAAAATCCTTAAATGAAAATAAACTTTTATATTGGCTAAAAATAAGTCACCAAAAATATAAAATAGACACAAATCTTTATACATTTAAGACTACATGTCATAAAAAATGATTTAAAAATAAAGAAATGTAAAACTGGATTTTATATTTTTAAATGAAAGAAAATATTTTATAACATATGAAAATTATACAAAATGAAAAATTCAGTATACAAAAGGAAAGCATCCATGATCATTCTTTTACATTTTATCTGAGTGCTTTCACAACAAGAAAGCTGAATAGTTGATTAGTTGCAACACTTTTACACACACACACACACACACACTTCACTTCAGAGAGTACTCATATTTAAAATTAGTGCAAAGAATATTTCAAAACTGTATTGTGGTACATAGCATATCAATGTATCTAGAAGTTTAGATGAAATGGACAATTGTCTACGAAAATTTAAATTACCAAAATAAACTCTGGAAAAAATAAGTCTACATTTCAAAGTCAAATAAAAAATTTATGGATAGTTTCTATCTAAATCTAACAACAAAAAATGATAAAATAATAAAAAATAAAACTTTCAAGATAGGTAATAAGGCAGGACTTGAATAACAATGAAACACATTATAAACTGAAAGTTCAAAAGAATAATACAATTTCCAGCAGATGCAGAAAATTCAAAAGAATACCATTTTTTTGGCATCACTGAAACTGAATAACATACCTCTAAAACTATGATTGAACTGAATAAAAATGAAAATATCAAAATGTGTGGGATGCAGCAAAAGCAGTAAAGAAAGATAAGTTTCTAGCAATAAGTAGCTGCATTAGAAAAAGGGAAAAGCCTCAGTCTAAGCAGCTTCCATCTTTAGAAACTAGAAAATCCACTCAAAGCAAGCAGATTGGGAGAAAATAAGGCTAGGAACAGAAATCAGTTATGTTTAAAATAGAAAATAATAGGAAAAAAATCAATGTGGGAGGAAAAAGCTAGTTCTTTGAGATCAACAAAACTGACAAACCTCTAGCTTCATTAGAAGGTGGGGGGAGAAAAAAACAAATTACCAATATCAGGAAATGGAAGATATCACTACAGATCACCAGATGTTAAAAGAATAGTAAGGAAATTACCACACACATAAATTCAGTAACTTCAATGATAAAACAGACAAACTTATCAAAAAATACTAACTACACTAACTACAGAAACTCATCCATTACAAAATAGGTAATTTCAATAGTCCTATAAGCTATTAAAGTAAATGAATTTGTAGTTTAAAACAAAACTCAAATGGTTTCATGTGGAATTCTACCAAATGTTAAAAGAATTAATGTCAAAGGTTGACAAACTCAGAAAAATTCCAAACTAATTCCCAAACCAGATAAAGAAGTTAAGAAAAAATGAAAACCATAGGTCAATATTCCACATGAACACAGATACAAAAAGAAAAAAAAGAAAAAAAAAACTGAACAAAATCATGAAAATAAATCTAGATTTAGAGATATAGATATTATGGCATGAAGTATATCCCAGAAATTCAAGTTCAGTTTAGTATGTAAAAATGAATGCGGGTTCACCACATTAATAGATTATTTTTTAAAATGTTACTGGACTAGTAAGTAACTTTAGCAAGATTGTACAATTCAAGATCAACACTTTAAAATTAATCATATTGTTATATGCTTACAATAAAAATTGGTAATGTAAAATTTTTATCATTACATTTTAAAGTATTAAATGCTCAGGAATAAAAAGTTTAAAAATTGAGTGCAAAGCTTACACACTGATAAAACAGAAAAATCATTAAGAAAATATAGGAAACCTTTTGAAAAGAAGAGATGAAATCAAATTGCATGCATGTATCATTTAGTCCTATAAAATGCATATATTTTGCTAACTCAATAAAACTGATTCTCCCACAAGTAATTCCAGGTAAATATTTATATGTATTCTATTTGACAATACTGGAAGCAGAAAAAACTTATCATAGTAACTTTAAAACAATCAAATGAGTGGATAAGTAATTATAGTAAATGTGTAAAATGGAATACTACACAGCAATAAAACAGACCTATTATACTACATGGCATGGATAAAATTTTAGAGACATTATGCTAAGCAAAAGAATCCTGATAAAATCATATATACTTGATAATAAAAGTGAGAACAGTGGAAACAGATGAGATGTAGGATGTTGCTATATGGACTAAGAAACCCAAGTTAAATTTAATGGGCACTAGAAACTTTGTTTCTTGAACAGTGATTATCAAGTGTGTGTGTGTGGTGTGTGTGTATGTGTAATAAAAATGACATTACTATTACATTAAGATTAATAAAACTATGCCATTGACAGTATGTATGTTAGGCCTCAACAAAAACAAAGCATATAATAACCACAAGAAATCTGCACTTTATTTCACTCATATTTCCTAAAGGAAAACACTCAGGTACTCCAAGGTACACTGTAGATGACAGAATGAACTGTCCTGGATATAATTTCCTATCTCTTCATCACTTTAGTGCTTTCCTAAATCTGCAATAGTCATGAGATAAAAGGCAAGATTAAGTAACATACACTAAAGAACACAAGAACAAAATTGATAACAAGCTACAAGTTGGCTATTAAGAGCTGCCAATACTGTAGGAGAACAAAGAGGATTTCTATTAAGGCAGGGGATAATCTGCTCCCTAAAATGGAAATGAAGAAAGTATTTTATATTTAAATAACCTCTCCCCTATATCCCATTAGTAATACATTGTTTTCTCAAGTAGTTATAAAACAGAATTTATATTCAATAAAATCTTACCTGGCCAAGAGACATTATCATTGCGTGGTATACATGGTACTAAAATGCATATTTTTACCAAATTCCAGAAAACCTAGCTTGTTTGATAGAAAAAGATGTATCAAATTCATATGCTACACAATTGTTGTAAAAATACTTTATATAAAACCAGCAACTTAAAAATTGTGCTCTTTATATGTAATATGAAATGAAATGTACTCTGCAAACATGTATAACAAATTAGAATAATAAAAAATTTAAGAAATTCATATGCTGATAAAATAGAAACTTCTTGTTATGCTTTTCTTCTGAGAATTTCAAGTAGTCAGGTTTCTACTTGACAGTAGCCAATATAAGTAATCAAAGAGAATGTAATTTAAACTTATGAATATATAATTTACATTTGTAGCTTATGAATAATAAAACTTTTTGCATGAACATGAAATATACAAAGGTAATTATAAAAGCTTGTAATTGTCAGCAAATTAAAGAACAAAGAATTTCATAAAGGTAATATTTCAAAATCTACATGGGTAAAACAAAGACACTTTTATAAGTAAACATTTTATAGATATGTTTGGCAGTTGCCAAACCCAGAGGAAGGAGATAATTCTTCATTTAGATGTTTTATGTAAAAATGCACAACACACACTGTTCTTCAGTGGTTAGAACAGAAAACATTAGTTACTAGTCAAAGAAGAATCCTAACTCCTTATGTGTAGATCCTAACCATATAAATTTATAGATCCAGGAGACTTGTATAGGTACTACTTATTGGAAAATACAAATTCCACTCTCATAATTGAATAAGGATAGTGGCCATCTACAACAATCCCAAACACACGCTACTTAGATGAGACCCAGATGCTATGAAGAGTTGCCAAAATATTTCACTTAATGGCCAAACATGCTTCTAACAAAAGTTTACTATAGTGCAGCTGAAAATAGCTCAAAATTCTTTGGCCCAGGCAAATACTGTTAAATTTAGATGATCCAGAGCTACCACACTTAACTGGAATACAACTTCTGCAATCCTTCAAGTTTGTTATCTCTCTCTCCTTCATTTGCCTTTGTCTCCAAGCTCATGCATCACTCACAACATGTCAAATAACACAGTAAATCTTCCTGTTTCCTGGAACAGTCTATCTGAAGAGATACTCTACAAGTACCTTTGGTTAAAAAGAATCACGTTACCTTACCCCAAAATAAATAAATTCATAAAGGTCACTAATGCAGATGAAAATAAAGTATGAATACTTTAGAACATAAAATTTCATTAATCAAAAAATATGAATTATATTAATAATGTAACTATGCATTTAACAGAAAATATGTATATTAATGAAACCTGTGTTATTATTCATGGAATACACTGTTAAATATTTTCTCTAAACAAAAAGAAAACAAAATGACAAAAAAAAAAAACTTCAAAATTCTATCAGTAACCCCCTTCCTCAGTGCCCCATTATAAATGGAAGTCTCAATCTGGATCCTAAAAATTTGAATTACAGAAAGAACTGTTTGCAATAATATCACTAAATTTATTTTTTTAACTAACCCCATAATGTTCTCCTATCCTAAAATGATTTACTGAAAATAAATAAAAATCAAATATATTGAGCTACTTCAAGGATAAAAAGATCCTGAAAAAAAAATGAGAAATATATTTTTTCTATATTAAAGTATATTTTTATATGTACATGAAAATAAAAAGAACCTTACAAGTATTTCTGATTTCTATCATGCAAAGCAACTAAATTATTATTAACTCTTTTTTCTTGGGGATATTTTTCCTCTCAAAAATCAACTTATTTTTCTCTATATGCTAGCATTATCATGTTTTTTAAAATGTCAACAAAAAAAAAGACCCATCCATGAAACATGATCTCATTATAGTCATAATGCCAAAGTGATGGAGGGAAATGATATATCCAAGATTGAGAACCAGATGCAGTGGTGCAGGTCTGCAATCCCTGCTACTCAGAAGGCTGAGGTAGGAGGATCACAAGTTCAAGGCCAGTCCCAGCAATTTAGCAAGACCCTGTCTCAGAAAAAACTTAAAAGGCTATCTTAGTGGTAGAACACTTGCCTAGCATGTCTGAAAGGCCCTGGGTTTGATCCCCAGTACTGGGGGAGGGGAAAAAAAAAAGATTGAATAAATCACTTTCCTTAACCAAACCCATTAGAAATTAATTAAAACAAATGAAGCTTAAGCCTTCAAATTAAAGTTAATCATGAATTTTACTTATAAAACAAGTAGAATGTAGCATTTTCCACACCTTTTATTGATGTAATTTAGTTTTTAAACTTAAGATAAAATATATTAACAGTAGAATTTAATGAATAGAGGCCTTGTAATGAATAAACTGAACAGCTGTCAATGACTAGCAGTGAAATTGAAAATAAGAAAGAAAAACCATTACGGGTATAATTGATAATTCATAAAATAGATTACTATGAAATCTATCACACTTAAGTATTTAATAAGTATTGCCCAAGATCATAAATAACAAATGTACAAGACTGTAGAACAGACTTCTATGAAATCAGAGCTGTAACACAAGTGCTAACATATTTATTTTAAAAATCAGTTTATCAAAATGTTTTATCAATTTTGTTGCCTTATTTGTCTATCAAGAGATAGTAGGAAAAAAATTAATAAAAATGCTCTGGGACCAAAGTACTCCATACATTATTTAAACATGTACCAATAATTTTTCTGAAAGAAAACAAAATGAATTATTAATGGTGGTTATTTTTCATCACTGCAATTATGCATCATTATCTTTTTCTTCTATATGTTAAAAATACTATTTTAAAAATGTTTTGAAGTCAACAATGGGAAATCTTCTCAGGATAGAATTGTTGAATAGATTTAAATAGTTCCCTCTGTGGTTAGGACATAAAATACAAACAAGTTGATTGTTGATACTTAAACTTTTGTGTATGGTACCAGTTTATTTTTGTTTCTACTTCTTTTAATTTTACTCTTTGAAAACAAAAGAGTTTAAACTAGAAAAATTGCCAAAACATTTCATGTGCACTTTTTTTTTAATCCCCAGAGTCTACACCTGGCCCTTTACAGTCAACAAAAACAGGACAAGTACACCTAGAATTCCCCAGGTATATTCTCAGTCTAAGAAAATCCCAAACTGCTTCCAACAGCACAGAGAGGTATTGTAATTAGAGTGATTTAATAATAATTATAACAGCAGTTTCTTTCCCATTGTAGTCTGTATTACCATAAATTAGATCTTACTCTTTTATATCCCCTTACTCAAGCACAATACCTGACAATATTTACTAAATACCAATTTATTTAAAATTGTGGAGATTTCTGTAGAAGGTTAACATCACCCAAATTATCAGTACTTAAAATTTCTATTGTCATGTTATATATGTGCACATACAAATATAACATGTCCCACCATTATGAATAATTATAATGTACAATGTATGAAAAATATCTGACATTTTCACAGCAGTGATACATACAATAAAATGAAATATCTGCCCTTCAAAGATCAGTCCACAGAGTTTTATTTGAAAAAAAATCCTATTTTTAGGCCCTTGAGGTCTAGCCTCATTTCCATCGACTAAGGGAACCTTAGATTAATCTGTATAACTAATTTAATTTCAGTTTGATATAAAGTAGATGAATTTGAAGGAGAGTCTTCAGTGGCCATACTGTATTCTATAGAAGTGTGAAGTTTCAAAAACACTTTTTGATTCTCTTAACATTCACATTCACTACATAGATTCATAATTATCCAAGACTAAATTTTTTGATACTTTATTTTTTTCAAGTTAGATTTTTAAAAATCACTTTTAAAGATTTTTAAAAATCAATGTACTAATACTGGAGTCAACAATAAACTTTTTAGATATTCATGGCCCTAATTAAACAACAGACTTGTAAAAAAAAAATACTTTAACAGAGCAGCCTAATAAATGAGTTTGCCAAAGGTATCATCTTTTTCTTTTTTTCTTTTTTTTTTTTTTTTTTTTTTTGTGGTAGTGGGGATTGAACTCAGGAGCACTCAACCACTGGGTCACATCCCCAGACCTTTTTTTTTTTGTATTTTATTAGAGACAGGGTCTCACTGAGTTGCTAAGTAAGTGCCTCGCCATTGCTGCGGCTGGCTTTGAACTCATGATCCTCCTGCCTCAGCCTCCCAAAGTGCTGGGATTACAGGCATGCGCCACAACGCCCGGACAAAGGTATCATCTTGATCCTAATGTTAGGGCTGGTACTGGAACCCACTCTATCTATACCCACCCTCAACAGCAAATGAGAAGAACAGATGATAGTGTTTCATGTCCCTTTACTATACTACATTTTAATTTGTAGGAAGGTTAATGATGAATACAGCTTTATAGGAACTATCAAAGACAAGTACAACTCCCAGTACATTAATTAAACTGCTGGTAGAAAGTTAAATGTCTGGTGGGTTTAGTAATCTTTTCCACTGGAACATGATTTACATCTCTTGTTTTATAATATGAATCCCACATCCCAAATCCATTTGTATAATCTTTTCTGCTGAAAAATCAAGGGTCAGTTGTACTTCTATTCCACAAATAAGGTAGCTAAAGTATAGAAGTAATTATGCTTTAGAAATTCTTACCTGAGGTAATTAAACACTTAACTTAAATGTTGATATTATATATTAAAGGATAATATTATCAAAGTCTTCAAATAAAAGCTTATACCTAAATTAAGGTACAATTACTTTCTCCATCCTTAGTGCAAGCACACATTTCAAAAGGCTCACTGATCTCAACTAAAATATGACTCATTTGGTTGCTAGTGTGGTCCAGTTCTGTTTCTGGTTGTTTACTGTCTAATCCTCACACACACCTAGTTCATTTTGTCAAAAAGTTTCTCTACCTAAAATAAGATACAACCAACTTTATTAAATTGGATTTCAAATATTATTTGAAATATATTTCAAATGTTATTATTGGATAATAATATTATTACAAATAATATTAAAATAATATTTCAAATATTATTATTGGATTTCAAATATTAAATTATATTTCAAATGCAAATCAAATTCATTTAAGTGCCTAACACTTAACCTCATTTAAGAAGTAACATTTAGGAATGAAAACTTTATACAGCCCAGAGGCAAAGACAGAGAAATTGAACTTATTTACATTCATGTTCATCACAGTATTTTTTTTTTGTAGTTTATAATGGCAAAAATTACACATTACCTAATACCTAGCGAGAGTAATTCAACAAATTATAGTACATTTAACACTCTAAAATACCATTTGTATACTAAAAATAAGTCACTACAATTTGTAGTACGTTTTTAATATATAATCACATGAAAAATGTCCAAACATATTAAGAAAAATCATTCTTCAATACAAATACTGTTTGGGGGATTTTAAATAAGTTTTTTAAGATTTAAATTACACAAAGGCAAGGATATGTATCACTTATTCTAGTAAACAGTCTTGTAACTAGTAACTGGTAATTTGACTAAAGGAATCAATGAGGAACTGACTTCTAGGAAATTCACATTTTAAGTATTTTAACAAAGCTCGCTTAAATAGCTGCTTTAAAAATATGACATTTTAAAGCCAGTTTAGTATATTCAGAACATCTGAGCTTTAGTTATTTATAAGAAAAGTGGAATAAAGAAACTTTCATATTGTGAAAATCGTCAAGGAAGGCAAATGAGAGAAAGACAAGAATGACAACTGAAATTCAGCTCCTGATTAAAAAGCTATGAGGGGCAAAAAAACACATCATACGTCCAAGTGTGGACAAATTAAAGAAACTAGGTGCAAGTAAAATCTCAACTTTTTAGGACCAATTGTTAAGAGCAAAGGAATCGGTTTATCTAAAATCTCTGAGGGACGTTATTCTCTCTCTATTTTTTCAATTTATCCTTTTAAGAGTTCACTTGTAATAGCCAATTAATACTCTTAAATATCCATTGACTCTAAAAATAGAAATGTAAGGGATAAGTAGGTAGGATGCTTTAAAAAATTAGTTTCTATTCCTGACATTCTTGACAAAGAAAACATACTATAAAATGCAGAAAGTCCCCCATGCAACTTAAGACTTTTCTAAATTACAAGAGATATTCACTTATTACATAAAAGTTATTGCTTAAAAGTTTTAACATTTGAAAGTTAACTACTAGTGCAGTTTAACACCGGAACAAGGAAATCCAGACTTGTGTTAAATGAGCACATATAAATACTGCTTCTTATGTGTCCTAATCATTCACTCCCTCCTCCTCCTTAACATACTGAGTTTAAAGTTGAAAAGGAACTGTCCCTAATACTTCTGCAGGATAACATAGAACCACCTGGCAATCTTTCTCCATCCCTACTTTATTAACTTATTCAATCCTTCATTCAATGAGTATTAAAAGAATCACTATGGTTCAGGTCTACACTAGGTATCATAAAAACAAATTTAAGCACAAATGAGTTAAGACAGAGAAAGCTTCACAGAAGAGAGAAACTGAAACAGTACTTTAATTGGAATAGGTTGGTAAGGAAAAAAATCCTACAAAAAATACCAAGGCTTAAAATAGAACAGTAACTTGTCAGAGGGTCACAGGGAGTTCTACAGAGCCAGAGCAAAGGACACAAAGGAATGTGATAACAGACAAAACAAGAAAGACAGGCCTAAAATACCAACATAAAAGGATTTCAGCCTATTGGAAAACTCAATCTAGGTCTGTCCCATATAACTACAGAAAGATCCTCTAATACAGGAATTCTTTACTTTTTTGTGCCACAGACCTTTTGGAAACACTGCTGAATCCTACTGATCTGTTTTCAGAATATTAATATGCACATGAAGAAATGGAATTCCAAATAAATTTTTAAGATCCTCCATCCTTAAGGTAGTAGAGCATAAGTATGGTCTATGTACAATGGTGTTTAGAACACACTACCCCAAAACATGGTGTCCTGACATCTGAGAAAATAGCGAGAGTCACTCTAACCTTCTTTTCACTAATTCTTCCCTGAGGCCAACAAATAACCTGTGAAGGTCATTCTTGACCTTCTCACACCCACCCTTCCTCAAACAAATCATAAGATCCTCATTAGATAGATGTTCTCCCTATTTTGGAAGAAAAGGAACATCCTTATCCCTGAAGACACAGAGAAGAACCTGACCACAGGTCTTGCTAAAATTCCCTCAATTTATTATTAGCAGATGATTGCCCTTTGTCCAATCATACTTCTCTATAACTATCCTTGTCATCTAACCTAAACATAAGACACAAGTTTACCTGTTTCTTTCGGTTTTCATTTCCTTATGAAGGCTCCCTTGTCATGCAAAACTTACCTAAATTTGTATGTTTTTCTTTTGTTAATATGTCTTTTATCTCAGGGGAGCATCCATGAACCTAGCAATAGATGAGGAAAAAAAATCTTTCCTCTCTTCCACTTCCAAAGAGTATAATATGGAAAAGAAGAGGGGGACTAAAGGCAACTTTACAATGTAAAAATCTGACAGACACTGTACATAGCCACCAGGTAATCAAGGTTAACATCAATGATAGTAAGTCATGTTAATTTAATAGAATATACCCTTGATAAATAATGTGATGAAAATGGCACTTTTATTTTTCTGACCTTCTCAAAAACATATTAACCAGTCTATCCATGAGAAGATCATCAGACAAATCCCAACTAGAAGACATTCTACAAAAATATCTGGTTAATATTCTTTAAAACCATTAGTCATCAAAACAGGAAGGTCTGAGAAACCGTCACAACCAAGGGGTCTGAAGAAAACAAGATTATTAAATATAATGTGATATCTTGCATAGGATCCCATTACAGAAAAAGGACACTAGGGAAAACTAAGAAAATCTGAATTAACTAAGGGCTTTATAGTTAAAACACATAGCAATACTGGTACAATTATGAGAAAAATGTTCCACAGTGATGTAGGATGTTAGCAACAGGAGAAACATGGTGAAGAGTACCTAGGGTATACTATCTTTGCAATAATTCTGTAATTTTAAAACTGTTCTCAGATAAAACTTCTTTAAAAAATAAATAACATGTACAAGACTAGAAAGCAAACAAATTACACTGAAATTTATTTATTTGTGCAGTACTGAGAATTGAACCCAGGGCCTTGTACATGGTAGGCAAACATCCTCCCACTAGCTATATCCTCAGCCCTTTTTGTCTGTGTGGTACTGGGAATTGAACCCACTGACCCAACCCCCAGCATCTTTTCTTTTGAGACAAAGTCTCAATAAGTTGCTAATAAGTCTAGCCATGAACTTGTGATCCTCCTGCCTCAGCCTCCCAAGTCACTGGGATTACAGGCATGTGCAAACATACCCAGCACCAGTCCTTTTTAAATTTTGAGAGAGTATCTTACTAAGTTGCCCAGGCTAGCCTCAAACTTGTGATTTTCTTGCCTCAGCCTCCCAAGTAGGTGGGACTACAGGCAAATGCCATCAAGCCTGCCTGAAATTATTATCTTAAAATATAGATTTAACATTAAATTAAAATATAAATAAAAGTATAAAACAAATATGTGATATAATAATGTATGTATTTCTTTATTAGTGCATTAAATAATAACATCTATGTACAGGTCTAATTATGGCAATTTCAAAGAAGAGATTAATGTCATAACATTTCAAGCTCTCTGCAATAACCATAACACAGTTATCCCTTGGTATCCATGAGGGAATTGGTTCCAGGATTCCCTTGAATACCAAAATGTGCAGATGTTCAAGTCCTTTACATAAAATGGCATACTATTTACATATGACCTACAAACACCCTCCCATAAACTTTAAACCATCTCTAGATTACTAATATCTAAGATAATATGAATTCTATTAAACAGTTGCTAAATTGATATTCATGGAATAACAAAAAAAATAAGTCTGTACATGTTCAGTGTGAATGCAATTTTTTATTTCATATTTTCAATTTGCTATTGGTTGTATCTATGGAAGTGGAACCCACAGATTTGGAGCACCAACAATATCTGATATTATTTGAGATTTCTATGGTGAATCATATGTACTGCTAAAAGTTCTGCAGTTTGTGGTTTATTGTCGAAATCGAAGAAACACTAAATTTCATTTAGAGCTTACCAAAAACAAATACGCAATTATTTTCCTTTCCAAGTTCAAAAAACCTTGAACTCCACCTATGGACCATAAGTTAAGAATCCATCTTCTAAAGGGAAAGACAGAATAAGTACTAATACCATATGTACACTGTATTACAGGATCTCTGATAATCACTATATATACTTGGTATCATTAAACCTTCAACAGTAATACCACTCCATAGATTAAGCAGATGTGACTGAAACTAGATTCAAATAACAGCACAATTCCTAATGAAGACTGACAAAACACCTTTAAAATTTTTTCCATATCCTAATTTTGAGGACCACCCTACTGATTATACTACAACTCACCAATAGTCCTATTATATGTGTTATACATATACATATATATATATACACATATATATATACACACACATATATAACACACATATATCTATATATATATATACACACATACATATATATGTATTATATATATACTATATACATATATTATATATTATATTTATATACACACTATATACATATGTATATATACTACATATGTATATAGTATATATATAATGTTCTGTTTGTGCAATCAGGTTAAAACTGAAGTACAACATTTCCTAGAGTTCCACAGGAAATCATCACCACCATCATCAGCTAACCCAAAGAAAAAGGGTAAACACAGAAGCTCCTCATCCTTGTGCAAATCTAAAGTAAACTTTTTATTCCATTTTCCAAGTAACACATGCACAGTTCCTATCTTTTTAAGGTAGGTATGTGCCCACATATGCTTTAAGTAAACTTGCAAGATGTGAGATAATTAGTACAGATTTTATTCAAGCTGTGGCAGTTTCTTGGTTAATCCAACTTGGTATTTTCAATTCTGTTTTCTTAGAATAAGTAGTTTCACAACAATGATCAATCTCCTAAGCTTCATTTTCAACTTCAATTGTAACTGGCAGACAAAGCATATTTTTGAAAAATAGTTACAGTATTCAATAATTCCTTTATGTTTATCTTAAGAATTTCCGGGCTGGGGTTGTGGCTCAGCAGTAGAGCGCTCGCCTAGCATGTGGGCAGCCCGGTTCGATCCTCAGCACCAAATAAAAATAAAAAGGCGCCGGGCGTGGTGGCGCACGCCTGTAATCCCAGCACTTTGGGAGGCTGAGGCAGGAGGATCGCGAGTTCAAAGCCAGCCTCAGCAATGGCGAGGCACTTAGCAACTCAGTGAGACCCTGTCTCTAAATAAAATACAAAAAAGGTCTGGGGATGTGACCCAGTGGTCGAGTGCCCCTGAGTTCAATCCCTGGTACCCACACAAAAAAATAAAAAATAAAAATAAAAGGCACTGTGTACAACTAAAACAAATAAATAAATATTTAAAATAAAAGAATTTCCTAGTTGATACAGGATACTCCACAAAAACTATATCTAAATAATGATTTCTCCTACATTATGCCACTATATCAGAAATTATAACTAAACATATCTAGAACTCAATTCTCAGTCTGACCTTTACCATCTATGCTATCACTGAAAATTGTTATAAGCCACTTTAGGCTTCTAGGCTTTAATTATCAGTCATTACTGACAACTGATAGTAATAAGAAATCCTTACTACGTAAAAACTGAAGGAGAAAACGGTTGTAATAAAATTACTGAACAAAGTGTCAAACATTATTTGTGCAATTATCTTAATTTGGGGTTTACTTTTAAGTTGCAAATTTTCCCTAGCAATGTTTACAGAAGATCTTTGCTGAAATATTATTTTTCAGTTAATTTAGTTGATTCTTTAAATAACAAAAGTTTTGCTCAAGAGAAGGATTTTATCTTTCTTTGGAAGAAGCCAAGATCATCTCCATTTAAGGACACATAAGCAGCTGCTGCTACTCATTTTAGTTACCCACAGGAAAGTAACGCAGGCTAAGTTCACTCTGCTATAAAGCATTTAAAAATTTTTAAATGCAAATAGTTTCTCCAAAATTAAAGAAGAAACTTAAAAATCATAATTTGCAAGTATGCTAAGCAAATCTAATATATAAAACAATAAAATAGGAGAATGATACCTGCCTCCTTAAAAGTATTGTTTTCTCACTTATAAGATAAACTGTCCTAGGTAGCTTATCATTATACTAAATAAAATTTCACACATGTAATAATTTGTAGGAAAGCAAATCATACATAAACTTGTATCAATAAAACCTTATTATCATGCAACTGTTTAGGAGTCTACAGCTATTTTTATTATTTTTTCTATTAACTTGCCCTTAATGTTTTGTCAGCTTTTAAAAATGGAGTAGGATTTTTGTGGTAATTTAATGCAGTTATTTTAAAAAATCTTAAATACTTAAATTTGTAAATTGCTACTTTTCTTGGGATGATACCTATCAGTTTAAAAGGGGAATTATTATTCATAAATATATTGTTAAACTCCTAACTAAAGAAAACATAATTTAAGTAAATTTATTAGTTTTTACTTTAAGATAAAGCTGTGTTTTTGCTTATGTTTTTTAACCAAAAGCAGTTACTAACCTGGTTTTCTCATATACATTCCCTCCCCCATACACATAGATGCGAGGCACAAAAGCAAAATAATGGCATTCGCAGGTAAATGGATGAAGTTGGAGAATATAATGCTAAGTGAAGTTAGTCAATCTAAAATATTCAAATACCGAATATTTTCTCTGATATAAGGAGGCTGACTCACAGTGGTGTTGGGTTGGGGTACATAGGAGAATTAGAGGAACGCTAGAAAGGTCAAAGGGGAGGGAGGGGAAGGAAGAGAGCAAGGGGGGATGGAAGGGAAAAAAGAAAAGGTGGTTGAATAAGATGGATGTCTTTATCCTAAATGCATGATTGAAGATTTGAATGGTACAAATATACACTGTATACAAACAGTGTTTTGTAAAAAGATGCTCTATATGTTTATTATGAATTATAATGCATACTACTATTATAAATACAACAACTTTGAATAAAAAATAAATTTAAAAAAAGCAAAATAAGACAGGAAAAGGTATAAAACTTGATTCTGTAAAAACATTTTTATCTTGCTAGAAGCTAACATTATGAAGCTGCAGTATTAAAGCAATAGCAGCAAAAAAAAAGAAATCAACGAAAGCTGTCTCACTGAAGTCTGTATTATTATTCTCACTCTATTAAAATTCCTATTACAATAAATACTTAACTCTTAAAAGTCATTACCATCAATATACGATTATCTCTAAGCCTGAAGATGCATAAATCTTTCAAGGACAGCTTTCTATTTCCCCTAAGCTTACTTAATTTTTTCATGTATCTGCCACATACTTTTTAAAAATTAAAAAATAAATAAATAAACAAACAAACAAACAAAACAAACAACAACAAAAACGAAGCACTTAAGTGTTAATGACCTTTCTACGCCTGAAGTAAGATAAATAAAGTTTTAAAGGTTGGTTGTGATATGACTATGGCTAACCAATCATAACTTCGGAATTCCTGTGTGACATCATAAGACCTCCCTAGAACAGTTTTTCTCCTCCACCTACTGCAACCATTCCCATAAACCTGGTAACTGTCAGAAAACCTGCCAGCTAAACACCCATAAGACTTCACACAAGTTGATACTCTCTATTGTGATGACCACAGAAGCCAAGGTAAGAAACAGACTTCACTGATTTTAATTCATACTTTCTAGAATTCATACTTCCTGAACTTTTAAAAAAGTGTTAATTGTATTTTCTATATTTCAGTTTTAAGTTACAATAAAATGTTTGCTATGACAAAAACATTTTCTAAATAAGTGCTTATCCATTTTATGAGAGTGAAAATGAAACTTAATTTTGAAAAGTATCACATTCATCTTTGATACTGGTTATTGACTTGTTATTTTAATTTAACTTTCACTTATATCTTGCTTTTTGAGTGTGAATTTCTGCCAACTTAAAAATATTCCAATTATGTTACCATAGTTGGTAGTAGAGTAGTTTAATTTTTCTATACCAAAAAATGTCTTATTTGTTATATGTTACTCTGCTGAAATATAGTGCAAAACTGGACTATTTACATCTGGAATGATATCAAAAGTTGTGTGACAGTATTCACATTATCACAATACCTCTTCCAATATTATTATGATTTCTTACAGTGATAGTAATAAAATAGAGCTTAAGAATACACAATACTTTTAAAATGGCCTTGAAGATTTTCCTCTCTATAAAGGCCAGTTAACTGTTAATAAAGACTTCTAAAAATTCCAGGCTTTTAATAAATTGAACTGTTTTTGTTTAATTCAATACTATATCATAAAGAACAAGTTTAAAAATTTTAAAACACTTGTCATAAACATAAAAGTTTTTCTGAAGTTACAGAATAATAATTCAACACTTTAAAATGTTTGGTACCTAAAAATTCTTAAGTCTCATTTGAGCAAATCTGATAAAGTGTTCATCCTGCCTACTAATTAATACATGTTTGTCAAGTAATTACACTCCAGTGTTTTTCAGTTTCCTCTGATAAATGTATAAAGAAAGAAAAGAAAAATAATACCTAGAAATAGAGATGCCACGATCAAATGTTTCCTAATTCTTAAATCTCTGTCAGAGCATATAGAAAATTATGTAGATTTTATTTCATTGTTTTTATTTATCTATATGACCAAATAAAATCTACATTTAGAGGGCTGGGGCTGTGGATTAGTAGTAGAGCACTTGCCTGGCATGTGTGAGGCATTAGGTTCGATTCTCAGCACCGCATATAAATAAATAAAATAAAGGTCTATCAACAACTTAAAAAATATTTTTTAGAAAATCTACATTTAGAATTCTCAGTTCCTATGATAGCTGTTAATTCCACCACTCATTACAAATACAAACTTTGTAATCCCATAAATAACCTTAACACATGAAAACAAATTCCTAATTTTTGTCTATCACTGAAGCAACTCTAATTGCCGCTCAATATACTTACATTCATAAAATATTTTCCTTTGATATATAAGTAACTCAGCACAAGTTTTATATGTACATTTATGTACTTTTATCCAAATACCAATTAAATTATATTCTCACACTTCAATGGGGTATTTGTTGAGTTCTTTCACTGTAAAAGAATTTCATATCACATTACTCCAAAAAGTAGACAAAAAGCAGAAATTATATTAAAGTTATTGTTAGCTAAATAGTGTGTTCAGGTTACCAGAAATTACATATATACTAAGTGTTTTGTTAACATTTTAAACATAGTGCCAGACTAGAATAGTTCATTTCTAAGGTGTCATCCACATGCTGTCATCATTTATAAAGACATGTGCTTTAAAAACTACATACTAAAAAATGTGTTAAATGAAATCAAATGGAAGATATGTGAAAGATTTGTAAATTATGAGACATTTTTAAAAGAAAAAAAAACAGGTGACAGAGCTGGCTTATTTCCTAAGAAAACTCATATCACTATCATTTCCTAAAATTCACATATCAAAATTATTTTAACAAGATCTTAGACATAAAGGAAAATAACTGTTTGGTTTACATACTGTTTATTAATCTTACTGATTGGAGATAGCAGAATAGCTGCATAAATAAAATGACTCAAGAAAAAATTAGTATATTTAACAAACTATAGAAATGATACTGAAAGTATACTCTCAAAAATTTAGTGTATCTTAGGGCTGGGATTGTGGCTCAGTGGCAGAGTGCTTGCCTCGCATGTATGAGGCACTAGATTAGATCCTCAGCACCACATACAAATAAATAAATAAAGTTATTGTGTCCATGTAAAACTAAAAAAATTTTTTTAATTTAGTGTATTTTACATGTATTATGTAATGTACTTTATATGTAAAATATATTAAGTAATATAATATGTTAAAACTTTAATTGAAAACAAAGTATAGATTACCTCTATAAATAGATGGTAATTCTAGAATACTGTAAGTTTAAACTTTCTTCTTTATTATTAAAGAAGAATTTCCTGAATGCACTTGTGGAAGAATACAGTGAGTTTAAACTTTCTTCTTTATTATTGAAGAAGAATTTCCTGAATGCACTTGTGGACACATATTTCATTTAATCTTCCTAATTCTCTGGGTTTTGTATTGCATTTCTTCTTCATAATTTAGGAAACAGATGCAAAAAAGTGAAATATTCAAGGTTCCCCTATTCACAAAACTATGAATAGAGGGACCTTGGCAAGAGTCTAGGTTTTGACTCTAAACCCTATGCACTATACATTGATTAACATGACAAAAATAAATCGAGATATTTACAAAACAAAACAAATAGAAAGTGGCATATATTGCAAATGGATCTTTATAAGGGTAAAGTAAAAGAATATGAACTTCTATTAATTTAAAACCATTCCATTTCATTTAAATTTAATTTATACATAGAACATTTAAAACCATTCCATTTCATTTAAATTTAATTTATACATAGAACATTTTATCTTTAATAAGCTAATTAATATTCTACACATCATTTTTAAAGTCAGATGTAAGAAAATTATAGATGTCCTTAAGTTATTAAGCAATAAACACCAGTAGGAAAAAATTCAAAATTATCACACACACTTTATAAAAAACAATAACATACCACAATCAATAAAATGAAAGTTTCCTGTTATTTGTTTAAGTGATGAAAACATACCTTCAAAACCATTTAGGCTTGATACCTATAATCCAGGTTAATTTTTCCTCAAAACTTTCCAGAAATCTGGTGTACTGGCACATGCCTATATCCCAAAAAACTTGAGAAGCTGAGGCAGGAGCATCACAAGTTTGAGGTTAGCCTCAGCAATTTATCAAGACCCTGTCTCAAAATAATAAATAAAAAGGGATGGAGATGTACTTCAGTGGTAAAATGCCCCTGGGTTTAATCCCAGTACCATAAACAAACAAACAAACAAACAAACAAATAAATAAATCTTTTCACAAAAACCACGCTTTATTCCACTCCCATATTATATCCTTAGTTTTCCTCAATTTCATTTCTATTTCAATTATCCCACCATGTAAATATTCAAGTCCATTTTTTTAAGTACTTGAACAAAATAATCTTGCTTTTTTTTTTTTGGAGGGGAGGGAGATACCAGGGATTGAACCCAGGGGCACTTAACCTTTGAGCCACATCCCGAACCATTTTATTTTTTGTTGTTGGGGAGGTGGGGGGTGACCTGGGATTGAACTCAGCCCTATTTTGTATTTTATTTAGAGACAGGTTTCTCACTGAGTGCCCCGTTTTTGCTGAGGCTGGCTTTGAATTCTCAATCCTCCTGCCTCAGCCTCCCAAGCCACCATTTTATTTTTTGAGACAAGGTCTCCCTCAGTTGCTCAGGGCCTTGCTAAGTTGCTAAGACTGACTTTAAACTTGGGATCCTCCTGCATCAGCCTCCCAAGAGCTGGGATTGCAGGTGTGTGCTACCACACTGGCAGAATCTTCCTTTTTTATTGATGCTATGAAAATCACTAACTTTCATCTGAAGTGTGAATTGACACAATGCTGCTTATACAGGCAGAGGAGCAAACCTGGAGGCAGGGAATCAAGAGCATAATCATAAATTACAGTGGCATGTATCAGATAAAATTCAATCTCTCTGCACATCTACAAAAATAATTCATCAATATTCTTACTCTACATAATTCCGAAACATATATTACCAAATAAACACATAAAAATAAAGTCTGGGTGCATATCTCCACTTTAGTATAGTCATAGTCAACTGAGGACCTCTAGTGTTTTGTAAAGTGTACTCCATCTTCAGGGCTTAAAAAAAAATTTCATTCACATTAATCAGGATATACCTATATTAAATGCCATTCATCATTCTCTAAGACCTCTCCCAAATTCCTTCTCCAACTCCTTTTAAAAAATTTTCCACATCTACATGGTTAAAAAGAATATTTTAATGAAAGTGAAATGATTTTAAATCATTATTTCAACATGTAAAGAACTGAAAGTAATGAAGACAAAATAACAACAGCCACATGCCACTTTCAGAGGGAAATATTTCTTTGTGTTACTACTTAATGAATTGTCCTCAAGGCAGAGCTTAAAAGCTAGGACATATTTCATTTTGGGGGTCAAATTAGGAGTCAGGAATATATTGACTTTTATGTTCATACAATTGTTTTCATAACCAATTAAAAGCAGCTTATAGATTCAGAAAGCTGATATGTACCCAACAAAGCTCTGGAATATTGCTGCCACAAAGTAACTTCAAATAGAACTTCCAGGTTTAGAATCAGGCAATCTCAAAAAAAAAAAAAAATGATTGGGGCTGGGGTTGTGGCTCAGCGGTAGAGCGCTCGCCTAGCATGTGCATGGCCCGGGTTCGAACCTCAGCACCACGTAAAAATGCATTGTGTACAACTAAAAGCAAATAAATAAATATTTTTTAAAAAAAAAAGAAAATGATTGCACAGAGTGTACATTTATAAGACATATTGATTATAAACTGAAGTTACATAAATTATTCTAGCTTAATTCAACAAGTCAAAAAAAGATGTATACACAATCATTTCTGGCTTATCTGTGGAAATGGCAATGGGCAGTAGGGAAAAAATAAAAACCCAGATGATCATAGACAAGTCACGTTTATTCAAACTCAACCTATAGATAATTCTAATCTTCTTAAACTAGTTAAATGGGAAAAAAATACTAATCATGTCTGACTTTAGTCTTAGATGTTTATTACCTGAATTTAATAGGAAATGTACCTGTGCTTACTAAAAGAATAAAGAAGCAGACAAAAATAAAATCAAAATCCTCAGGTCCACAAAAAGAATCTCAGGAATTATTGAATTTGGAAGTAACACTTAAAAAAATCAAAGTTCAGAAAGCTATACAAAGCACTGAAAATGTTAAATTTATAGGGTTATAGGTGATGATTATTGTTCAGCATATACAACATTGTTAAGGTATCAATTATGTAGCAAGTCATAAAGCGGGCCACCAAAAGTTCTCAAAAGCATGTTGAGTTCCCTTCTATACAAGAATAGATTTGATATTATGTGACTGAGATACAACTCACCGTAGACAAAGTAAGGATTCCTGTAGGAATATATTGACATATATAGTACTCTCCACCCAACATGCTACCTAACATGGCACATATTTGTTGAAAGATTAGGGTTTCCTGTGGTTCTTCTCATTCCTTCTTCCAATTAAAAAAAATCATAATACTATCTATCTTGAACTTGATTTTTTTCTCAATTTCCAATGCCTTCTTTGAGCAAAAGAGAAAAGGCTTTATAAATTCCCCAAAGAAGAGTAAAAAGTTATACCTTTCCTATACTTGCAAAAACTAGAATAGTAATGGATCTCACATACAAACAACTACTCTGTGGGTACTTTCCTGTTTCTTACATGCAACTCAGAGATAAGGATCTGGTATTCCTATAAACCAACTTCTATCAAGCAACTCACATATTTTCCATACTACAATACTAAGACTTGGATGATTTTTTTGGGGTGGGGGTGGGGGTGGGGATATTACCAGGGATTGAACCCAGGGGCACTTAACCAGTAAGCCACATGCCCAGCCCTTTAAAGGAAAAAAAAAAATTTTTTTTTTTTTTTTTTTTTTTTTTGAGACAAGGTCTCACTAAGTTGCTTTAGGGCCTCACTAAGTTACTGAGGCTGGCTTGAACTTGTGATCCTCCTGCCTCAGCCTCCTGAGCCACTGGGATTGCAGGCATGTGCCATTGCACTCAGCTTGGATGACTGATTTTTAAATTCACCTGCAAATATTCTTTCTGTCACAAAACACCCAATATATACCTATAGTCATTTTTTTAATAAAGGAGAGGGGGGCTAAAGTAAGTTCCATGCACGTTTAAAATAAAGATGATAAGGGACTAAATTCAATCTCCTAGGCTGTTTAACCCAGATGCAAGTTCATAATGTCCCAGCAGAATCTGATTATCCTACAGAGATGCTTTAAAAAGATCAGATAACATAAAATTAAACTATTTTCCATGCTTTCCATTAAATATTATGCTATTAACAGCTTATCTATAATTAAGGGGGAAAACAGAGGACTGCAAGATTACTAAACTTATAGGAGAGCTATAAGTGCAGAAAAAAAAAAAATAAACACCTGACAACCATGTCATAAATTGCAATGTAGGTAAGGAAACAGATAATTCAAAAATGCAAATATGCTGTTCTCATACACAGCCTTTCAATTCTCAAGATATGTAAGAAAGCCCTATATTCTATGGACGAAAAGTGGCTTAATTATTATCATGCATTTTTAGAAGTTCAGCAGAGTTAGAACTCAACACATCAGATTATAACACTATAAAATAAATTGAACCCCCCAAATAAAATATGTACCACTAACATTTCAGCATGTAAATTGTAGCATAAGATTATAAAGGTTACTACAAATCACTTTAGAATTGTGACATTATATTTTTAAGTTCAACAAGTCACTAAACTCAATTTTGTTTAAGACCAAACTCTTCTTCAATAATAGTTGGCTGTTACAGTATCATGAAATCATTTTTAAAATATATTAATTAAGAGCTGAGGATGTGGCACAGTGGTAGAGCATTTGCGTTATAAACACGAGGCCCTGAGTTTGATCCCCAGCACTGCAAAAACAATAAATAAAATGTTAATTATACTTTTGACAGTAGAGAGCTCATCTCTTTAGGGCATAACTCTTTGTACTTCACAAACACCAAAAACTCATTTTTTTTACACAAAGCCTAGTTCAGGTTGATACTGTGTTAGTCAGAAGACCATACATAAACTTAGGTAAATCCTGTAAGTCTCATTTTCTTCATCTGTGACATGAAGAGACATGAAAAACATATTAGAGCTTACAAGTTCCAACTATTGAATTGTTTTTCTAATTGGTTAATCTAATCATTAACAATCTTCTAAATTTTTTAGTCACACAAAAAAAATCTTCAACTTTATTGATTTAATCAAATGGTGCCAAGTATGTATCGAGTGCTAAGATACAAAATGAACACGTGGTTACTTTAAACTAAAAGTCCAGTTGATAATAAAATACAAAACAGGGAATGTGGCTCAGTGGTTGAGTGCTCCTGAGTTCAAACAGGACTGGGGATGTGGCTCAATGGTTGAGTGCCCCTGAGTTTAATCCCTGGTCCCCCCACACACACCCCCAAAATTGACATACAAGGATTCTGAATGAAAACAGAAAATTCTCAAATGTTATTACTCATTACCTCTGGAAAATTAATTCATATTTAATTTTTAATCTAACTCATTTTATGATGTATTTTTGCTTTTTTATTAAAGCTTAGGCCCCACAAGCAGCAAGAAATTGTGAGATTTTTGAAAGAAGGTTTGACATAAACCACTGTTCATAAATACAAGACATTTGTAAACAGAATTGTCCATGGTAGCAAGATAATAATGATTACTATACCTATTGAGCTTGACGTCCTCAGTACATGATATCAAATCTTGTTAAAATGATATTTAAAGTAACATTCTACACAAAGCTATAAAACCATAAAGAGGTATGCCAAACAAGTGAAATCTATTTCAGACTAAAATTAAGATCTGGAGAATAACTTTTAAATGCACTTCTATTCCCTGAGATTAGCTCTAGAGTTATTAATACATATCAATTATGTTTACAGAGAAACAGACTTAAGGAAAGTATATGTAAGAATTTTTGCCCAAAATAATAGCTCTAAACAAGCTGTACCATAAACCAAATACTTGCAGTCGTTTTGGAAGAAAGTAAAGACTGAAGTTACTATACCCCAAACACAAGACAAATGAGCTTGTAATGATATATCCCACCAAAAAGACAGAAACACATGCATGCATAGAGACACACACACACACACACACACACACACACACGAGACATTTGACGTCATAAATAAGAAATATAAATAGTGTTGAAAAAGAACAATTAATGCAAAGCTGTGTTTTACATATTCAGAGAACAGGTTATACATATGATCCTAATCCATTTACTATTTTTACATTCTAGGCTACCTAAAGGGAGACGGTTATCTCACATTGGCTGCCAGCTTTTTATCTTTCTCTTGACCTCTTAAAACTTCAGACTTCCTGCCTCCTGGCATCATGGAGAAAGTCCAATACCTCACTCGCTCTGCTATAAGAAGAGCCTCAACCATTGAAATGCCTCAACAAGCACGTCAAAATTTCCAGAACCTATTTATCAATTTCTGTCTCATCTTAATATGTCTCTTGCTGATTTGCATCATCGTGATGCTTCTCTGAAGTTCTGCAGTAATCTCCAGATGTGCAACTTACTACATGGGTTTAAAATGTCATCCCATGAACAGGAGAAAACAATACAGCCCACTTCCAGAGTAGAAGAATTTCTTTATGAAAAGGTCAAAATTTAAACAAATTGTTAGTAAATGTATCTGCTAGATCTTGTAAACATGAAAAGGGCTTCATTTTCAAAATTAACTTTAGGATGACTATATGTTTGTACAATGTAACTGTTGACTTCCTCAAAATGGCTTATAAATTTCTTTCCTAAATCTTTTCTGAAGATGAAGTAGTTTAATTTTGAAACAGCCCTACCAACAAATTCACTTCATATATAAAATATTAGCTTCACAATTTGGGGCAAATGTTGTTTATATTGCACTGTAAAAGCTTCTTTGATGGTTTCTAAGTATTTTTCAGGTCTTTATAAGTACCAAAATAGTACAAATGAAGTATTATTATTCAAAATAGCTCACTGATCCTCACATCTACTTTTTTACTATTATTATTATCATTATTGTACAGAAGTCTTGGTAGTAACTCCTTATCAGAACCTACTTTCTAAAATCGAGTTATATTCTTTTTCTATGCCACATTAACATTTTTTGAAGTGTAGGAGACTCAAATAAGGAAAAGACCATAATATTATACAAATAAAAATTTCTCTTAATGAATGTTTTCAATAATTACACAATTCTACTACATGTAAGTTGGACATAAATCTGTTCTCTCTAGAGAGAACACCATGATTAACGCATAGGAACTGGTGATCAACTTAACAGCTGACAGTGTGATTACCATAATCACTAATACTAATAGAGTCTAACTAATTTAAAGCTGTAGCAAATTATTTGAGCTAGAATATCTAACTTTTCATAGTATATCCTTAAAACATAAGGATTAAGATTTCAAAATGATTTTACAGGTTATCTCCTATTGCAATCTCATACCTAGTATAAACAAAGAAGAGAATTCAACATTTTCAATGAGAGAAATATATATAACATTTCAATCATTAAAAATAAAAAATTAGAATTTTCACTCCAAATATTTTATTTATTTATTTTTATGTAGTGCTGAATCAGACTCAGGGCCTCGCACATGCTAGGCAAGCGGTGTACCACTGAGCCACAACACCAGCCCCCTAACTATTAATAATTCTAGGGGTGGGGATATAGCTCAGTAGTAGATCACTCTCTCATTAAACAAGTCCAATCCTTAGTACTGAAGAAGAGAAAAAAAGAATTAATTCTTATACTACATTTTAAAACAAACGTTTTGTCCTATTACTTATAATATAGAATGAAATTGCTCTTTTCCTTAATCTATCAACCAAATAGTAAACACTTATTTTGTAGGTCACTACACTGAGCTAAGTACAAGATCTTGTTATATATATATATACACATATATATATATACTTTTTTTTTTTTTTTTTTTTTTTTTTTTTTGGTGGTGGTACCAGGGATTGAACTCAGGGGGACTCGACCACTGGGCCACATCCCCAGCCTTTTTTTTGTATTTTATTTAGAGACAGGGTCTCACTGAGTTGCTAAGTGCCTCGCCATTGCTGAGGCTGGCTTTGAACTCGCGATCCTCATGCCTCAACCTCCCAAAGTGCTGGATTACAGGCGTGCGCCACTGCGCCCGGCAAATCTTGTAATATTAACCTATAATTATCTTCTTGTTGAATACATTTTCAGATTCTCCTCTGACTATTTTTAAAACATCTTCCAAAAACTAATAATACATGTGTAGGACAAATTGGTGTTGGAAAATGTATTTGCCAAAATTGAGTAATTTAAGTTGGTTCAAGTATAAAATGGTTTATACCTAGACTGTATAATTCAACGATTTAAACTTCAGTTCAAGATGTTGTTAATAAGCAATTGTTAAAAAGTATATAATGAGTAATTAGCCATTTTCCAAAATATGGTTACTAAAATTATTTGAAACATCAATATTGACCGCGGTTTCTAACACAAGTGTTGTTGGCTGAATAGTGAAGGAGACACTGCTTTTAAATTACTGGGCCCTGAGAAGTACTGGAGATAGAAAGGGGAACAGTTTGGGTTTATGGATATCTAAGGAACACAGAGGGTAAAGGGTCTCACACTAGCCAGAAAACATATAAATCCCATATCAGACCTCAACCTCACTGGTCTCAGAATTTAGCTATGCAACAGTATCCAAGTTCTATAATTAGCTGTACTTATATTAAAAAACAACAGAAAACTTAAACTGATAAGTTCTATGCTCTTTATTATATTGTTCATTCCAACATCAATTTCAAACTATTCACTGTGAAGTGTAGGGTTTCTCCTCAGTAAAACAAAGATCATTTTTGTTCTTTATTCTTTCATAAAAATTAAAATCTCATATTGCAAAGATTTCAGAATACTACAATTTAGATTAAAATGTAGAAAAAAATCATATTCTTTAAATGAAACTCTTATTTTATCATGTTGTATAAAGAGCGAGCTGTAAGGAAACAATGTCGGGCTGGGGTTGTGGCTCAGTGGTAGAGTGCTCACCTAGCACATGTGAGGCACTGAACTCAAGCCTCAGCACCACATGAAAGAAAGAAAGAAATACAGAAAGATAGGTAGGTATTATGTCCATCTATAACTAAAAAAAAATTTTTAAATGTGTTTAAAAATTTTTACATACTAAATGTTCAAACACTTTCTCCTTTGGAAGGAATTCTAATCTTAATTTATAGGATACAAAAATAACTAATTTTTGAATGTTTAATGCTGCCTTTCATATTTTCATTGGTTAAAAAAATTATATTTACTGCAAATAATCAGAATCACCTATGTTAGAATGAATATTCTTGAACTCAGTAAAACTTCTCCATTACACAGGACTGGTGTTGACAACAAAATGTTCTAATTATAAATAGTTTTGATAGTGTAGAGGATTTTTGAGGGGACTTTCCCCAAATAAAAGAAAAACAATTTCCTAGTATAAACACAAGAGGGCAGACCTATATCAGGTAATGAATTGCTATGTCCTAGAGATTATTCATTCTCTGATTATTTTTGAGTCTTCTAGCAAAGTGGGATATGATAAATCTCAAAATGGATCTTCTCCTATGTTAAGTAGCCACACATTTTTAAATAAACTATCTGCCAATTTATATAGAAAAGGTGACAAATAGAAAATCAAACACATTACTAATTATATTAAGATGTATATATAAGAATCAGCTAATGAATGTGTCTAGCTAATAAATGTGTCATAATGTAATATCCCATCTACAGAGAATGCCCTAATATCTACCTAGATTATATCAAACAGTAAAAACAAAATTAAACATAAAACAGGATACAAAAGAAAAAAACAAAATAAGAAAATTAAGAATGTAATAAAATACATAAAATATTTCCAGGTTAGAAGTAAGTTTTTTTTTTACATTCTTATTTCATGTTTGACAAAAACAAAATCCCTTAGGTTGTTTTATCAAATTCTTTTATTTATGTAAGAGAAAATCTCCATTAAAATATGTTGAAATCAGGTATCAATACTTTGATTGGTATCAAGTCCCTTTATGATTTAAATAAGCACAAAATTTTATCTTCCTCTTTTTAATGATTTCAAGTTTAAAATATCTCAGGGAATATAACGAGAAAAAGGGATAAACAATTTTGTCAATAAAGACACCATGTTTTAGTCAGTTTTTTCACTTCTCTGACCAAAAGACCTAACAAAAACAATTTTAGAGGAGGAAAAGTTTATTTTGGGGCTCACAATTCTGGAGGTCTTAGACGAGATAGCTGGCTCCATTACTCAGGGCTTGAGTGAGGTGGAACATCATGGCAGAAAAGTTTAATAGAGGAAAGCAGCTCGGGACAAGGGCATCCAAGAAGTAGAAAGAGAGAGAGACTCGACTTGCCAGATACAAAATATATACCCCAAGGCATGCCCCTCCAGGGACCCACTTCTTCTGGTCACACCCTATCAGCCTGTAGTTACTACCCAGATAACCCAGGGGATTATCACACTGATTGGGTTAAGGCTCTCATAACCCAATCATTTCACCTCAAAACCTTCTTACATTGTCTCACACATGACCTTTTGGGGGAATACCTAGTATCTAAACTATAACACACCACTACTTTACTACTGTTGGGGAGATCCACTGTGGGTGTATAGGAACCCAACAGATACTGCTGTGTGTAGAGGTGCACATTCTCCACCCCTCTATCTCCAAACCAAAGAATGCACCGGGAGGAAAGGGGAAGCATTTTTCCCTAAAAGAAGTCAAGATTTTGCTTTGTTCTTCTGCCACAATGCTTAGTGTCAGACATTGGGGGCAGCGGAGGGGGGCAGGGGGTATAATGGAATAGAGGGGAAAAGAGACAAAGACTAGTGGTAGTAGTTGCACATGGAGCCCTATACTCTAATCCAAATGGGGGCATATATGGCGTCTCTTCATTCACAAAGGGAAATGCTTATAGGACCTCAACTCTAAGATGACTTAGCAGGAATCAAGAAAATCAATGAACATTATGCACATAAGTCTGTGTGGCTGACTCAATAATTGTTCTAGAGTAAGTCCTAAAGAGAGCAAACCTTCCTTATTACAAATTAACTTTTGGGGGGATGGCAGACCTGTGAAGAGCAAATGAGATAAATACTCTGAGAGCCACAAAATTCTATATAAATCTATTGTGTTATAAGATCATGTCTTGAAGCCAAATTCCTTTTTTTTGATGTCAAAGATTGTTTTCCCATGGTGAGAGTTGAGCAGTTTTGACTGAAAAAAGTCATGATTATCAGATGGACTGATCCTTAGTAAGGTTGTTCCCTTTATGTAAAAAACTAGACAATGCTTCAAAGAGACTTTTAAGAATAATCATGAGGAGAACTTCTAAAATAAAGATAATACTTGGAGATGCCAAGGAGAAGTTAATTAATAATCTTTCTCTGTAGTATTCCATGAAAGAAATTAGAAGGGAAACAGTGATTCAAAGATTGTAACTGAAGGGCCAGGAGGGTAGCTTAAGTGATGGATCACTTGACTAGTATTCATGAGGCCATTTTGATTCCCCGTACCCCTTTCCCCACCCCACACACACCCAGTTAATTGCAACTTTATTATTTAGTGTTCTTTACCTGGATTCATCATTCCACTGCCAAATTTTAAAGTACTATATAAAGAGATCATCCCACAAAAGGTTAATCAAGATATAGGGCACTTTGGGGCACATACGTATTTCATCCTATAGTAGCTTCATTCTTCCACTATGCACAAGGAAATTTTAAAATAATTTTTCTTCCACAATACACCTCCAATCTCCCTAACCTCCCTACATTGCTTCAAAGTCAGGGAAAACCTTGGGTAAAGCAGAAGTTCCTCCAAGCAGAATAAAAGGATAAGTGAATTAGTATTCATTCCTTTAAATTAGCCCAATTTTCTCAGTTACATTTCTCTTTTATCATCCCTGTTTCAGTTTGGAATAGTATGTATACTCATCAACATGAACAGCTCCAATTTTGTGTAAAGATCCCTGCTAGATCAGACAACTGTCTGATCCCTGTTCTTCAATAATCACAAACATTTAAAAACTGTTTATAATATTTGAACAGTAAGTTATCTATCTTTCTATCACTTGAATAAATCACATATAAATCTGGATAAAACACTCTTTTAAAATTTGTGATTTAAACAACAAATGATGCATTTGTTTATGTGGCTTAAATATACATATCAAGATTATAAAAAATTGCCTACCAGGTATGAGGACCTGGGTTCAATCTTCAACACAGAAAAACAAACAAACAAACAAAAAAACAAAGTAAATGGGAAAAAAATAACAAATAAATGTCCAAAGTAAAGAAGACATATTAGATGTATTTAGAATTTTGTGAATGTTGCATGTTAGGTGGTGTGTATGTTCTGGTGCTATACAGATTTATGAGGTTCCTGGATAAGTGATCTCTTTACCCGTACATGGACTTTATTCTTCATTTTTTATTGTTAGTAGTAATGAATAGTAATTTAAAATTTATACTCTAGGTAAATTTTGTGATTTTTGATAGAATTCATTTCAGAAAATTCTGGTAATAAAAAGTAGATGACAAGATTTGTCAGAAAATTGGTTTCCCAGTTAAAATGAGCAGTAGAAAATTTCTTGAAATAAGGACATTTCCAGATCACGAAATTTATACATTTATATGTTATTCTCTAGGCCCATTAGGGACTCTACACTACTTTTTCTTTATATATTATATTATCGTAAAGCCTTTTCCTTAAACTGATTAAGAAACACCAACACTTGATTTTTTAAAAAATAAGCACATCTGATCTATAAACCTAAAATACATAATCATCTGTAACCAAAACTTTAAAAATGACTTTAATTCCACCTTCTCATTTTATAGATAAAGAAACTGAGGCCCAGAGAAATTAAGTAATAGGTTAAAAATCATCCAGGTTCTAAATCTGATAGAATCAGAAACAAAATGCAAGATCTAGTAAAACCAGGTCAACTTTCTATCACACCACGTCAGTTTCTTTGTTTCTAAGTTTCCTAAAATATATGCTTTGCTTTATTTTTTTCATGACTACTTAACAAATGAGAAAGAAAAGTAAAGACTAAGGTAGAAATTTTAAGTTTTTCATGTTAATTAGTTTCAAATGCTTTGTAAGTTTTGTTTATCAATGCAAAACTTTTCAAATTTATAACATCTATGCTTGCAGAAGAGAGAAAAAGAAAAACAATCAGTGATTGTGATGTTTCCTGCAAAGTGCACAACATCCACTGGAGGGAAGCAAATACTAGGTTTTGAGCCTTACCTGCATTGGTGTTTCACTTCCTTGTCGAAATTCTTCAATTTGCTGTTGTTGCCAAGGAGCTAAATTGTAAGAGTCCTCCGTAGTTCTACCTTCCAAAGGGTTTGTCCGTAACTGCTCTGTAAGCCACATCTGAGTCCTCACAGAAGGCTGAATGGGAACTCCACTTACTGCCTGCTGACCAAGCATTAAATATTTTGGAGATTCAAAAGCCTCTGAGCTTGTCATAATGGGCTTGCTCTCAGGTAAGGCACTGTATGTCATGTCTAAGGTCTGTCTCTTAAGAGTAGAGGAAGAGGCTCTGAAGTTATCTTTGCTACAGCTCTCAAATTTATACTTGCAGTCCAAAGTTGATGACCGTTTTTTATTTATTTCCTTGTCCTCTAGCTTAAGCATCTCCATACTGTCATGTAAGCAACTAGGCCCAATAGTCCTTAATTGTGATGTTAAAGCCTTGCTCCTTCCTGTCTTTTCCAAACCATTCCTCAATTCTTCCATGAGTACAGTGCTACCTTGGCTGCAGTTTTCTGGGGCAGTGAGTCTGGATAAAGATGACCATTTCCGAAGAGGCCGGAAATCCTTCATGTCTAGTGAAGAGTCCTGCTCTCCCCTACCGTGGTCTTCCAATGTTTGCATGAAGCTTGTACTCCATTTTGAGCCATCTGATGTTAATGATTCCCTATGTTTGGAAATTGAAGCACTGGAGTTAGACGGCATCACATGGGCAGTGGGAAGAGTAACCAGTGATCGACTAGGCTTAAAAGATAATGGGCCACTTGAAGTTGAATGATCTGGAAAGAGAAAAGATTGCCAAATTAGTTACAATTAACAGATAAAGAGAATGAGATAAATGGCAAAATGCCAAAAGAGAAATCTGAATATGGTTTCCCACCATGTTTTTTCAGAGGTATTGTCATGGAAGAAGGGAAGTCTCTAGAGAAGGGTCCAAGGAGCTCCCAGAGGAAAGAAGGAACTCAACTCATGAGCAATGGGGTTCTTGGCATAGGTAAATGGAAAAGTATTTCAGTACAAGCCAAAGGCACAGACAGAGGTTTATTTAAGAAGGTAGATATACTCAAAGGAGAACACAGGCTATCTTAAGAAGCCCTGACTTGGGCTGGGGGTGAATATTTATAGAAGGGATGTACAAGAGGCTGTACTGGAGGTGAAGCCAGTGTGGAACAACTTCATGCCAGTTTTCAATGTGCTTATGTGTTTCCCTCGTTTTACAAGAGCATGGACCAGGGTATGGGCTAAGGACATGTTGCTCAAGATTTACAACTGTGTTTTCTATATCTCAGTGGCTTGTGGGTATTTCCTTTAAGATTGACTATTTCTCTCTCTTAATCCTAAATCTCTATCTCAGTACTTCCTCAAAATAAAGAAAATGGAATTTATTATATCTTCAGGTTTATCAGAAATGTATAACACTTTAAAACATCATTTTCTAAATATGCTTACATAATAAAGTATAGGTAAGGATAAAAATGATTGGGAAACACTTTTGTACTTATCCTATTTAATCAAAGTATGGTACCTCTAAAAGAATCTAAGTCTGTCTCCATATTGAGTTTTTACTCATACTCTAACACTCAGACACAACTCTAGGTGAAAGTGTTTTTTTTTTTTTTGTTTTGTTTTTTTTTTTTTTTTGTGGTACCAGGGATTGAACTCAGGGGCACTCGACCACTGGGTCACATCCCCAGCCCTTTTTTGTATTTTTATTTAGAGACAGGGTCTCACTGAGTTGCTAAGTGCCTCGCCATTGCTGAGGCTGGCTTTGAACTCGCGATCCTCCTGCCTCAGCCTCCCAAAGTGCTGGGATTACAGGCGTGCGCCACCGCGCCCGGCTTGAAAGTGTTATTTTTTAGTCTTTCCTAAACTGTAGAACTCTATAGCAAATCTGAACTTTTCAGCACCTCCCCCAACTCTAATTCAGAAATGTGAATAAAGGAGTTCCTACAATAATAATAAAGAGTCTAGGAATATATTTGCAGAGACAGTAGTTCCTACATTTCCAGTATCATTTGATTATATCATCAATGATACATATCCCAACCTAGAATCTTGGCATCTACTCCAATGCCTGTCTTTCTCTTTCTGTTCATTAAATGCCAAGTTGTAAATTTTTACTTTCAAAATGTCTGAATATATACTGCCTTAGTTCAAGTCCCTATATCATACTACTGTACACATATGAATGGTTTTACTGTTGAAAGACCAAAAGACAAATAAAATTAGGGTCTTTATACTCAGTGAATTTATCACAAAGAGCCAAATCATCATTATATATACCAAATCAAAATCAAAGATCATAATGTTATCAGGGTATATTTACAAATGGGACAGCAATCTGAATTGGTGAGAGGATGGAGGTGAATGGTAAAAAAAGGCTACTTTCACATTTTATTCTATATCTTTCTATATCTATCTGTCACTTATACCAGAGTATATCTAAATTTACCACTTATGTGCTGTGATATTGTTCTATTAAAGAAATAAAAGGAAAATAAATGTTTATAATGTCATAAGAAAATTCAGATGAGTATGAGCCAGGCAGACTAATTTTTAAGATAATATTCCAAATTGGTCTTTGTACAGAAATTGTTCACCCAAAGATAAAAAATGAAACATATTATAAATGGAGGGATATGAACAAAAGTACCAGAGTAAATTTATCATGTGTAAAGACTGCCCATCAGATTCTGCAGTCTTTCTGTTTTTAGGAAAGTTCTCACATTTTGAGTCTAAACTCCCAAAATATATTTTAGAACTCATATTCCCAATACATCCTGAACCTACAATAAAGACATTCAGAAGCTCCTGCAAAAGATTTCAGTTTGAGGGCTGGGATTGTGGCTCAGTGGTAGAGCGCTCGCCTAGCACGAGCGCGGCCTGGGTTCGATCCTCAGCACACGTACAAATAAACGCATTGTGTACAACTAAAGCAAATAAATAAATATTTAAAAAAAAAAAAAAAGATTTCAGTTTGAAAAAATTGGCTGTAGGTAGAGTTGGCATTTCATAGCTGGTATAGGCAACAGCAAAGGCTTCAGCTTTCCAAAAAGGCAGCACCAGAAGAGGCCCCACAGTGGGCACAAAATCAAGTTTCTAGACAGTTAGTGGTAGCAGTTGAGCAGCACTAGTGGTTTCCTCCAGTGTTTGGTCAGCAGAAAGATAACAGTTCTCTGATGCGATTTAAAGCATGTTGCCAGGAAGTTTAACCTAAAGCATGGTTGGTTATTCAGTCCTCCCAGAAATTCTGTGAAGTACCAAGTACCCTTAAATAAATTCCTCAACTGTTCAATCAGCCATTTGGCTTTTTCTGCTTAAGAACAACGAATGATAAAAGTATGAAGCCAGGAGGATATGGCTCTAAAGGAAGGAAAACAAATTATCCTGTTTCTCTACAATATGGAGTAAGATTCAAGGAAAGTTGCTCAAAGTAATTCTTAAAAGGTAAAGATGAAGTAGAACTGTACAAATCTCAAATGCTCTGCTATGAAAGAGGCTTTGTTCACCAAGAAATGTGATATCACTGAAAGTTTCCAAACAAAGGAATGAATGCCATGATTAAAGCTATACTAAAGCTGATTATTCCTGTAGTAAAGAATGAATTAAATTAAAACAACTGACAACAAGATTGATTTTCAGAACATCATGGTAATCAGAAAGAAAAAAGAAAGTAGATAGGAATATGCTGAGGATTGGTTCTAAATAGAAATAGGACAAATAGACAGCCCCAAGGGCCTACACTTGTTGCAGCCAGGTCCAGGTCAGTCCCACTGACCTCCGCCCTAGTGCGGCCAGGCTCAGGTCAGTCCCAAACAACCTCCGCAAGAGCACAGGAGGCGCCAGGACAGCCCTACCCAATTCCTCTTGAGTGCAAGCAGGCAAAGGACAGCTTCGAGGACCTACACTTGCTGCGGCTAGGCCCAGGTCAGTCCTGCTGACCTCTGCTTGAGTGTGGCCAGGCTCAGGTCAGTCCCGCCAACCTCAGCCCAAGCACAGGCGGGTCCAGTTCATCCCAGCCAACACCTGTGGAGCTCAGGCAGGCCTAGGGCAGCTTCACTGACCTTTGCTCAGAGGACCACCTCTTCCAATCAGCAGACCACCACAGGAGCTCAGATTCAACCATTTCGGGCCACACCAACCTGCGCGGGACCCAGCTCCAGGGTAGGTCCAGAGTCCACTACCCCATCCCTACCTGGGAGCAAAAGCCTAACCCACTTGCATCTTGGGACACTGCAGACATACCCATAGCCTTCCCCACGCAGTAGCCCCTACCTTTTGACAACAGACAGGGCCTAAAAGCAGCCACATCTCAGAGCAGGCATCCCAAAGACATTATAAGGCCCATCCTTTTAGCCCCATCTCTGGAAGACATTGCATTCATTTTGGGGCACCTTCACTGTTATCTCAAGTTACCTCCGCTACTGCCGACACCACCTTTAGTTGCAGTAGCATACATCGAGAGACACCTGCAGGTTCTAAAAGCCCAACATTAAGGTAAGGCACAGACAACCTGCACGGATATTACAAAAATATAGGGTAGAAACTGTAATATTTCAGATCTACACTGCAAAAAAAGAAGGCAAATAGAAAACATGAAAAAACAAGGGAGGAAAGTACTCCAAGCAAACAAGGATACTACAATAACAGAACCCATGCTCAGCGAAATGTCAGAGGCAGAGTTTAGAAGGTTCATAAATAAAATGATCTGTGATTAAAGAATGACCTAAATGAGCAAATACAGGCAAAAATTGATCACTACAACAAAGATATTAGCAAATACAGGTAGCAAAACATTACTTCAAAATAGAGATAGAAACTCTGGAAAAAAAAAAAAAAAACAGAAATCCTGGAAATGAAGGAAAGAATTAACCAAATAAAAAACACAATAAAAAGAATAACCAACAGCTAGATCAACTAGAAGAAAGAACTTCAGATAATGAAGACAAAGTAAATAATCTTGAAAATAAAGTTGACCACACAGTAAAGATAGTTAAGAAACCATGAACAGAACATTCAAGAATTATGGGACAGCACCAAAAAACCAAATCTAACAGTAATTGGGATTGAGGAAGGCACAAGAGTTTCAAACCAAAGGAATGCACAATCTCTTCAATGAGATAATATCAGAAAATTTCCCAAGCATGAAGAATGAACTGGAAAACCAAATACAAGAGGCTTACAGGACACCAAATGTACAAAATTACAACAGATATACACCAAGACACATTATAATGAAAATGCCTAGCATACAGAATAAGGATAGAATCTTAAAGGCCACAAGAGAGAGGAATCAGATCACATAAAGGGAGAGACCAATTCGTACTATGGCATATTTTTCAACTCACAGACACTCAAAGCTAGGAGATCATGGAACAACATATTCCAAGCTCTGAAAGAAAAGGGATGCCAACCCAAGAATCCTATATCCAGAAAAATTAAGCTTTAGATTTGAGGACGAAATTAAAACCTTCCATGATAAACAAAAGTTGAATGAATTTACAACTAGAAAGCCAGCACTACAGGAAATCCTCGGCAAAATATTCCATGAAGAGGAAATAAAAAACAATGATGAAAATCAGCAGAGAGAAGTATTACACTAAAGGAAAAACCAATCAGAGGAAAAACCATGTCAAGTTAAATACCAAAAATAAAGAAAAATGGCTGGGAATACAAAACATGTCTCAATAATAACTCTGAATGTTAATGATCTAAACTCACCAATCAAAAAACATAGACTATCAGATTGGATCAAAAAAACATACCCAACAATATGCTGCCTCCAAGAGACTCATCATCTCATAGGAAAAAACTTCAGCAGGCTGAAGGTGAAAGGTTGGGAGAAATCCTACCACTCACATGGACTGAGGAAACAAGCAGGGGTTTCCATCCTCATATCAAATAAAGTAGACTTCAAGCTAAAGTCAATCAAAAGGGATAAAGAAGGACAATAAATACTGCTCAAGGGAAGCATACACCAACAAGACTTAACAATTGTAAATATATATGCCCCAAACAATGGAACATCCATATTCATCAAACAAACTCTTCTCAAATTCAAGAGTCAAATTGACACAACACAATAATTCTTGGAGACTTTAACACACCCCTTTCACCACTGGATAGATTTTCCAAGCAAAAGCTGAACAAAGAAATGGGCTAAGGAAACTATAGAACTCAAAAATACAATAAACAACTTAGACTGAACTGAATCATATAGAATATTCATCCTTCAATAAGCGAATACACTTTCATCTCAGCAGCACATGGATCCTTCTCTAAAATAGACCATATACTATGCCACAAAACAACTCTTAGCAAATATAAAAAAATAAAGATACTACCCTGCATTCTATCAGACCATAATGGAATAAAATTAGAAATCAATGATAAAATAAGGAATAAAAGCTACTCCAACAACTGGAGACTAAATAATATGCTACTGAATGAACAATGGGTTGCAGATGACATCAAAGAGGAGATTAAAAAATTCTTAGAGGTGAATGAGAACACAGACACAATATATCGAAATCTCTGGGACACTATAAAGGCAGTTCAAAGAGGAAAGTTCACTGCATTGAGTTCATTCATCAAAAGAAGTAAAAGTCAACAAATAAATGATTTAACATTACATCTCAAAGCTCTAGAAAAAGAAGAACGATCCAACATCAAAAGCAGAAAAAGAAAATAATTAAAATCAGAGCTGAAATCAATGAAATTGAAAAAAAGAAACAATTGAAAAAATTGACAAAACATAAAGTTGGTTCTTTGAAAAAATAAATAAAGTTAACAGACCTTTAGCCAGGCTAACAAAGAGAAGGAGAGAGAAAACTCAAATTACTAACATAAGCAATGAAAAAGGAAATATCACAACAGACACTATGGAAATACAGGAGATAATTCGAAATTACTTTGAAAATTAGTACTCTAATAAAATACAAAACATCGAAGACATCGACAAATTTCTAGAGACGTATGATTTGCCCAAATTGAAAAGCAGGATGATATACACAATTTAAACAGACCAATTTCAAGCAATGAAATAGAAAATGCCATCAGAAGCCTACCAGCCAAGAAAATCCCAGGACTGGATAGATACACAGCTGAGTTCTACAAGACTCTTGAGGAAGAACTAATACCAATACTCTTCAATTTATTTCAGGAAAGAGAAAAAGAGGGAGCACTTCCAAACTCATTCTATGAGGCCAATATCACCCTGATCCCAAAACCAGGCAAAGACACATCAAAGAAAGGAAACTTCAGATCAATATCTCTAATGAACATACATACAAAAATTTTCAGTAAAATTCTGGCAAAACGAATACAAAAACATATCAAAAATATAGTACACCACGATCAAGTGGGGTTCATTCCAGGGAAGCAAGGATGGTTCAACATACAGAAATCAATAAATGTAATTCATTACATATTATCTCAACAGATGCAGAAAAAGCATTTGAAAAAATTCAGCACCCATTCATGTTCAAAACGCTAAAAAAAAATAGGCATAACAGGACCATATCTCAACATCATAAAAGCTATCTATGCTAAGCCCCAGGCCAACATCATTCTAAATGGAGAAAAATTGAAAGTGTTCCCTCTAAAAACTAGAACAAGACAGGGATGCCCTCTTTCACCACTTCTATTTAACATAGTAATTGAAACGCTGGCCAGAGCAATAAGACAGACGAAAGAAATTAAAGGCATACAGATAGGTAAAGTAGAACTCAAATTATCACTATTTGCTGACAATACGATTTTATATCTAGAAGACCAAAAAACTTCCACCAGAAAACTTCTAGAACTCATAAATGAATTCAGCAAAGTAACAGGATACAAAATTGACACCCATAAATCTAAGGCATTTCTAGATATCAGTGACAAATCCTCTGAAAGGGAAATGAGGAAAACTACCCCATTTTCAATAGCATCAAAAAATAAAATAAAATACTTGGGAATCAACTTAACCAAAGATGTGAAAGACCTCTGTAATGAAAACTACAGAACACTAAAGAAAGAAATTATAGAAGACCTTAGAAGATGGAAAAACCTACCTTGCTCTTGGATAGGCAGAACTAATATTGTAAAAATGACTATATTACCAAAAGTGCTATACAGATTTAATGCAATTCCAATCAAAATCCCAATGACATTCTTCATAGAAATAGAAAAAGCAGTCATGAAATTCATCTGGAAAAATAAGGGACCCAGAATAGCTAAAGCAATCCTTAGCAAGAAGAGTGAAGCAGATGGCATCACTATACCAGGCCTTAAAATATACTATAGAGCAATAGTAACAAAAACAGCATGGTATTGGCACCAAAATAGACATGTAGACCAATGGTACAGAATTGAGGACACAGAGATTAATACATATAATTTCAGGCATCTTATATTAGACAAAGGTGCCAAAAATGTACACTGGAGAAAAGTTAGCCTCTTCAACAAATGGTGCTGGGAAAACTGGAAACCATATACAACAAAATGAAATTAAACCTCTATCTCTCACCATGCAAAAAATTCAACTCAAAGTGGGTCAAGGATCTAGGAATTAGACCAGAGACAGTACACCTAATACAAGAAAAAGTAAGCTGTAATCTCCAACATGTCGGATTAGGCCCCAAGTTCCTTAATAAAACTCCTGTAGCACAAGAATTAATGTCAAGAATCAATAAATGGGATAGATTCAAACTACAAAGCTCCTTCTCAGCAAAAGAAATGATCAGTGAGGTGAACAGAGAACCTACTAATTGGGAACAAATTTTTACCACATGCACACCAGATAGAGCATTAATCTCTAGAATATAAAGAACTCAAAAAGTTAACACCAAAAAAAACCAAATAACCCAATCAATAAATGGGTCAAGGAACAGAACAGACACTTTTCAGAAGAAGATATACAGTCAATCAACAAATACATGAAAAAATGTCCAACATCTCTGGCTATTAGAGAAATGCAAATCCAAACCACTCTAAGATTTCATCTCACACCAGTCAGAATGGCAGCTATTAAGAACACAAACAACAATAAATGTTGGAGAGGATGTGGGGAAAAAAGCACACTCATACATTGTTGGTGGGACTGCAAAATGGTGCAGCCAATAAGGAAAGCAGTATGGAGACTCCTTGGAAAACTGGGAATGGAACAACCTTATGACCCAGCTATCCCACTCCTCGGTATATACCCAAAAGACTTAAAAACAGCATACTACAGGGACACAGCCACATCAATGTTTATAGCAGCACAATTCACAATAGCTAAACTGTGGAATCAAACTAGATGCCCTTCAGTAGACGAATGGATTAAAAAAAAATGTGGTATATATACACAATGCAGTATTCTTCAGCAATAAGAGAATAAAATCATGGCATTTGCAGGTAAATGGATGAAGTTGGGAGAATATAATGCTAAGTGAAGATAGCCAATCCCAAAAAGCCAAATGCCAAATGTTTTCTCTGATATAAGGAGGCTGATTCACAGTGGGTTTGGGACAGGGAGCATAGGAGGATTATAGGAACACTAGAATGGCCAATGGAAAGGGAGGGGAAGGAAGGGAGCAAAAGGGTGAAGAAGAAACAAAGATGGTAGAATGAGATGGATATCATTACCCTAATCGCATGTATGAAGACACGAATAGTGTGAATATACTTTTTATACAACCAGAGATATGTAAAAATGTGCTCTATAAGTATAATATGAAATGTAATGCATTCTGCTGTCATTTATAACAACTTAGAATAAAAATAAATAAATAAAAACAAACATGCTAACAATGAAACCCTCTAATCTATATAATTAATATGCACCAATAAAAATGCTTCTTATGTGTCAAAAAAAAAAAAAAAAAAAAAAGAAATAGGACAAATGTTCCCAAAAGTCTATGGTACAATATAAAAAGAGAAAACATCTATGGAAAATTTTTATTAATAGATTAAAGTACTATTATATTTTACAAATATATGTTTTATTAGCATTACTAAAGGAATATTGGTATTAAAATCACCATAGTCTCTTAAAAATATCTGAATTTTTAAAAAAAAATTTGAAGACAAAAATGTTCTTATTCACTAATAGCAAAAGCATTTTCCCACAACAATCATAAAATTATTAAAGGCTTCTAACATACGATGATGATAGGAAAATGTAACTGTTATAAACTTTGGAGACAAATGACAGTATGTATATATCAATATTTAAAAGATAAATACATATGTGTGAAAGCAGGTGTACATATGCATATGTTTATACATAAACACGCATATTCATGAGCAGAGAAAAGGTCTGGAAGAGTATACTCAAAACTTAATAAACAAAATTAACCCTTATATAATAGTGGAAGTATGGCAAACAGAGAAAGATACTTTCACATGTTACTTTATACAATGTCTTATTTTAATTTCTATAAAGGAACATAATTTTACCATTTGGTCAAACTTTTGCAAAGATGTTCTGTGGCTCTGTGATTTCAAAGAATTTGAAATATCTCAAAGAACACTGTTACTAAAGAATGAATAATATATCAAGGGACTGTCTCGTTTCCATGTTACAGCTAAAAGTACTGAGACCATAATCACCAGGCTTAGCTGCTACTTAGAAGTGATAGTACACTACCTTCCCATCTGCCTTCAGTAGCTCAATATTTCCCAACTGCACATAAAATCAATAATTAGTGATAAATTCCACATCAGACTAGTATTTATTCCCAATAAATACTAGTAATAAATGTGAATAAATGTGAATGCAATTGATTAATGCTATTTATAGAATATTACCTTGAGCAAAGAATTTACTCCTTTGATGTTCCTTATTAGAAATTCTCAAATTTTGCCATACAAAAAGCTAACTGAGATCTGGTAACCTACATCAAGAAATTCAGATTCAGTGTAATAGAAAACAGCCCAAGAAATAACACTTTTTTAAAAAGTGATTCTGCTACTCCATCCACATTAACATCATTCCTCTAGGTCTGATTCCAGTTCTTGAAGTCTTCAAACTTAAATATCCCCAGTTCAATCATGATGAGAACCTGAGTTTTACAGTAAAATGTGATTTACACTGGCATTCAGAATTCATGACTGTCAAAACTAAGAATCAAAGTTTAGTCGATTCACAAATACACAATACATACAATAGCAGACATAACACAAGAATAAATGAACAGGGAATTAAGAATTTGACAGCACGAATATCTGGAAAAAACAGACCATTATATCTCTTAGAGATGAGTCCATAAAATGCTAATTTTAACACTTCAAAAATATTACTTTGCCCTAAGAAAACACAGTTAATTATAGGTAAATGCAATGCAATTTGAACGGTGCTTTAAGTTAACTAGTTGTAGTTGCTTTAACTAGTTTAAGTTAAAAGTTATTAGTATGGTATCTAGCCCACATCTAAGTTATAACAGTGAATTCTCAAAGGAGCAGCAAATAGTCCTTTTAAAAATCAGAGAACAGGGTCTGTTGTATTCACCAAGGGCAGAGAAGAGCTAATAGTTTCAGGCAGATGTAAGCTAATATGGAAAGAATATAAGAAAAGGACATCACTATAACCTGATAATATAAATGATCTACATTTAAGGTAACATATTTCTAAACTCCAAACAAAATTCCAACCTTCTGTTTTACTGTCATGTTCACAAATTCTTATTTGTGAATACAATGATTCTATCTTCTCTTAAATATTGAGATACATCTTCTTTCCTCCTCTTTTCTCAGCTTTATTCTTTCTCTTGTAAAAAGGAATTAAATGCAAAAAGCTACAATAGATCTATATGATAAGAATATACATTGATACATATCCCAAGCTAGAATCTTGGCATCTACTCCAATGCCTGTCTTTCTCTTTATGTTCATTAAATGCCAAGTTGTAAATTTTTACTTTCAAAATGTCTGAATATATACTGCCTTAGTTCAAGTCCCTATATCATACTACTCTACATATATGAATGGTTTTATATTGAAAGACCAAAAGACAAATAAGGGTCTCTTTATACTCAATGAATTTATCATGACGAGCCAAATCATCATTATATATACCAAATTAAAATCAAAGATCATAATGTTATCAGGGACTTTGCAATTAAAAAAATAATTAGGAAACTAGGGCTGGCTCAGTGGATAGAGTGCTTGCCTACCATCTGTAAAGCACTGGGTTTGATCACCAGCACCACATTAAAAAAAAAAAAAATTAAGAAACTATATAATCCTGTATCAAAACATCCTCATTTAAAATTTAACAGCTTAATATATTTAACACTCAATATAAAATATTATGACAAATATTTTGCTTTTTAAAGAAACATGTTAACCCTAACCACAAAGACAATAATTAAGTTTTATATAATTCCATGGGCTGAGGTTGTAGCTCAGTGGTAGAGCACTTGCCTAGCACATGTGAAGCATTGGGTTCCATCCTAGCACCACATAAAAATAAATAAATATTTAAAATAAAGGGACTGTGTCCAACTACAACTAAAAAAAATATTTATTAAAAAAGTTTTGGGAGCTGGGGTGGTGGCTCAGCGGCAGAGCGCTCGCCTTGCACGTGCACGGCCCGGGTTCGATCCTCAGTACCACGTAAACATAAATGCATTCCATTGTGTACAACTAAAGTAAATAAATAAATATTTAAAAAAAAAAGTTTTGGGCTGGGGTTGTGGCTCAGCGGTAGAGCACTCGCCTCACACGTGCGCGGCCCGGGTTCGATCCTCAGCACCACATAAATGTGAAAGAAATATGTAAAACTAAATAAATAATTATTTTTAAAAAGTTTTATATAATTTCATGAAACATTTTTCCCTTTCCTACTAATGCCGTGATCATATCATATGGGGGAAAATATACTACATGTAACTCCCTTGTTTTTATTAACAAATTAATATTTCAAAGTATTCTCTATATCTTTAGGTCTCGACTGTGACTCACACAGATGAGACAAACTGGGTTTAAAGGAGCTGGCTGCAACAGTAAGCTAAGAAGGTGACGAAAAATCACACAAAAAAATAATTCTGGAATTGAGGACAGGACGGCTCTTTGACCTTAAGGGTTAAGCTTCTGTAAGCTGCCTGGTACCGAAACCCGGGAAAAACTCTCGGAGGCAGAGTTAAGCTTTTACTACTTTTACTTCTACTTTACTACTTTTACTTCTACTTTCTTAGAGCTTAGAGAGGGAAAGAAAGATTTTTATAGAGAAAGATTAAAGCGAGCTTTTCTTCTTGTCTTCTTAGCTTAGAGTCTTAGAGAGAAAGAAAGATAGAGCTTAGCTTAGCTTCTTAGAGAGAAAGAAAGATAGAGCTTAGCTTAGAGAAAGATTAGAGCTTCTTTCTTCTCTCTTCTTTCTTCCTTCTTCTTTCTTCTGTCTTCTGTCTTCCTCAGGAGTCTCGGCCTAACTCTGACCAGTCATTACTTCTTCTATCTGGTTTCTCTTCTGTCTTCTATCTGGTTTCTCTTCTGTAACCGCTCTGCCTACGTTCTGGCCGCTCTGATTCTTCTGACCGACCGAGTGACTGCCCGGCTGACTGAATTCTCCGTTCTCCTAACTTGGACCGCTTTCACCCGGTTATATACCTTCAGGTTTGCGAGTGCCTACAGGTGCGTCACATACATATCAGGTGGAACTTATGGCTTCCAGCTAGCTACAACAGCCCTTCCTAATTAGGGCTCCTTCAAGCTTCCACACTGGAGAAAGAGTGCAAACCCACATTTCCTTTATTTTATAGTGGGGACATCAGAAGCAGGGATAAGGTTTCTGTTGGGACTATGTCTGCCAAGGGATAAAGATTTGACTGCTTACCACACCTTAAAGGACCGGGGCTAAACCAAGGGGTGTGGCTATGACGTAGCGTGAGAGGCTGAACCGCCTTGCTTGCTGATTGGTTAGTTCTAGGCCTATTTAAGTCAATGCTTGTTCAATAAAGAGAGTTCTTCGGATATCCCGTGCTATATACAAGACTCCCTAGATGTGGTGTGTTTTCTGTTCAAACAAGCAGAGGTAAGGCATCTAGCGATTTCTGTCCCTAAGCTCATTCTCGCCGAGTAAGCTATATTTTCTTGCTGGCAAGAAAAACTTCCTTTTAGGGCCCTAAAGGAAGATAGCTTAGAACTTGGCCCCTTTCGTAACTCAGCTACCCCGGCAGTTTGGCACCCATCGCGGGGCGGGAACAGGGAAAAAATTATCGGTGAGCTTAGTAAGGTTAGAGACACAGTGTCTCTTTCGCTGGCAGAAATCCCCTTTTATTATGGGACAAATTTTAGCATTCAGGAAATCACGAGACCCAGCCCTTGAGGCGTGGCGCGGTTTATTGAGAAAGCAAGGTCTCCAAATATCTGACAGTCAATCGGAGGTGATCTGGAATTCATTAAAACGGGCGGCTCCCTGGCTCCCAAAGTCTGATTTTAATTCTTGGGAGATTTGGGATGAAATAACACAAATTTTAAGGGACCGAGAAATTGAGTACGGGGAATCCCCGCCTCCGGGAGTTTATCCAGCTTTATCCGCCCTAAAAGTGTACTCGCTTTTACAAGAAAAACAAACACCTAATTTTTCCCGGTCCGCGAATTTAAAGAAATCTCACTCCAGGGAATTAGAAACTACAGCCCCTCCTTTAGAGAGATCTGACAAGGTCCCTGAGAACAAAGACCTCCAACCACGTGGCTCGAAACTTTCTGAAAGTGATCCGCCATTTTCTGAATCAGCTCGTATTAAGCCTTTGGCGCCATTACCATACCAAGAGGCGCCAGCGCCCTCTAGTGGGCTTTCACCTGTAATGGTATTTCCAGTTAATTTAAATCCGAGGGAGGACAAACCAAATATTTGGTATCCCTGGGAGACTCAAGAATTAAAAGAATTAAAAAAGGCTGTGGCAGAGGATGGTGTAAACTCACCATGGGCAGAATGTATATTACAAAATCTTGCTCATCGTGCCTGTACCACTAGAGATTGGAAGGATCTAACAAAAGCTGTGCTCCCAGGACCGTTATTCCTTAAATGGTGTGCATATTTTTCTGATGAATGCCATACGCAGGCTGAGAGGAATCAAACAACAATTCCTCCCATACCAATAACCTTTGGGATGCTGTCAGGAACTAGTGATCAATATGCCACAGGAATTCAACAAGCAGAATTACCAGCTCCATACAGAGAACAGGTGCGAGCTCTAGGGCTGGCAGCATGGAAAAAGCTAGAGGAAGGCCCCACAGAGCTTCCTATAGCTGGAATCACTCAAAAGGCTAATGAAGATTTAGCCACATTTATTGAGAGAGTGGAAAAAAGCCTTCAAAGGAAATTTCCACCTGGTACGATGAGGGATCAATTCGCAAAAATGTTAGTGTGGGAAGGAATGACCGCAGATCACAAACTGGCCTGTGCTGGGTTAAAAGATAGATCTATGGGAAGATGGATTATTGCCTCCAAAGATGTGGGTTCAACAACTCACCAATCTCAGATATTGAGCACTGCTCTCAATGCCCACACTGAGGTATTAGCAACAGTTTTAAATGGAAAAGGAACCTGTTTTAAGTGTGGACGGCAAGGCCATTTTAAAAGAGACTGCCCTAATGGCCATGGTAGGCCTCCAGAATGCTCCCCTGGCCAGACTCAAAGTCCAGCTGCCCCTAGAACACTCTGTCCTAAATGTAAAAGAGGATATCATTGGAAAAAAGATTGCAGGTCTAAATTTGATGTTCAGGGGAAACCTTTAAACTCCTAAGGGGGCAGCCTCCAGCCCCGTTACATCAAGGAGGTTTACCTGCTCCCAGTCCCCCTCAGGTCCATTGGACAGTTCCTATTGTTCCAGGGATTAGACCAAAGATGGATATTTATATATCAGGAAGGAAATTTCGTTGCCTAATTGATACTGGGGCAGATCGTACTATACTAAGGAAAGAAGAGATTCCACCCCAATGGGAACTAATCCCAGGGCCTCAGTTACTTGGAGTAGGTGGAAACACTCATTCAGAAGAGACCAAAAATTGGCTTAAATGGAGAGATATAGATGGAAACCAAGGGGAAGTTCGCCCCCTTGTGGCCCTTGGATTAACCTCTAATTTATTAGGTCAAGACATCCTAGGAGAAGCTGAGGCTTACATTACTACAACCCATAGAGAGCTTAAAAATGATATGGAGAGAAAAACTTCCAATCCTCAAATAGGGTTTCACCCCCAATCCTAAGGGCCACTGCTCCCCAAGTTCCTGCCATTCAATGGCGAGATGGCCCCCCAATCTGGGTCGAGCAGTGGCCCCTTCCTACTGAAAAACTAAACCATTTGAGGACAATTGTCCAAGAACAGTTAGCCCTAAGACATATTAGACCTTCTCTTAGCCCATGGAACAGTCCTGTTTTTGTTATACAAAAGGCCACAGGGAAATGGAGGATGTTACAAGACCTCCGAAAAATTAATGATAGGATGTTCCTTGTTGGCACACATTTGCGTGGCCTTCCCTGGATCCCTTCTATCTCAAAAGATTTAACCTTAATTGTTATTGATATTAAAGATTGTTATTTTTCAATACCTCTTCATCCAGATGATTATGAAAAATTTGCATTCTCTGTCCCATCGACCAATTGTCATAAGCCAGATGAAAGATATGAATGGATAGTGCTCCCTCAAGGTATGGCTAATAGCCCAGCTTTTTGTCAATATTATGTTTCATGTCTTCTGTCACCATTAATGAAAAAATCACAGCTTACCTTATATGTCTATATGGATCACATCATCCTGGGAGCTACAGATGTCCAACAACTAAACTCTGCTTACTTAACCCTTCGAGAGCTCTTAGAAAAAGGAGGATTACACATATCCAATGATAAAATACAAACTATTCCTCCCTTTAAAATATTGGGGACAAAAATTAGCATAGACTCGGTTTGTCCTCTCAAACCCCAACTTCTCATTCAAAAATCTTATTCCTTGACAGAGTTACAAAAGCTATTAGGAGAGCTAAACTGGTTAAGACCTTGGCTTCATACCTCTACTGAGGATTTATTACCTCTCTTTGAGTTGCTACGGGGAAAATCCCCCTCTGATGTGATTTTACTAGAAGAGAGTCATCTGTCAATATTACAAAAAGTCCAAGATGCCCTCAATTCAGCCCAATTGGCTCGATACCAACCAAAGCAACCTCTATATTTATGGATTTTCTCAGGTGCTAAACTCCTGACAGCTGTGCTCACCCAGATGGGAAATCCATTAGAATGGATACATTCCTCTGTGGGAGGAGCACCTCGAGTTTATTCCCAATTAGATCAATTAGCAGATCTTGTAATAAAAGGAAGAGATACATCATTGAGACATTATGGAAAAGACCCAGATATTTTAACAATTCCTTACCGTTTGTCAGATTTTGAATGGATACAGAGAAACAACCCTAGAGTCTCCTATGCATTAGAAGGATTTCTAGGAAAAGTTGACTGTCATTACGGGTCAAGCAAATGGACTTCTTCTTTCCCCAAACTGGAGTGGACTCCCCCCATCTTGTTTTCTAACAAGCCACTCCCCAAGGCAGTAAATGTCTTCACAGATGGAGGAAAAGAAGGGTCAGCAGTTGTAATATTTCACCCATCCTCAGGCCAAAGGACACAATACTTTAAAGCAGTTACTGGTTCTGCTCAATTTAAAGAATTATATGCTGTTGCATTAGCCTTGACCCATGTCCAAGAGCCTATGAATCTTTTCTCAGACAGTTTATATGTAATTAACCTATTACCTACTCTAAATGCCTCATATATAAAGATAGATAATAATCCTATCACCCCTCTGATGATCCAGGTTCGATCCCTGTTAAAGGGGCGTAATGAACCTATGTTCCTCCAACATCTTAGGGGACATCAAGGCTTATCTGGGCCCCTATCTGAGGGAAATCAGGCCGCTGACCGTTTGGCCACCACAGGTGTATTAACAGTTACAGTTCCATATCAACAAGACCTTCAGTTAGCTCAAGGTCTTCACAACCTTACTCATTTAAATTGGAGAGGTCTACATAATAAATTTCCTTTAGTTCCTATAAAAGATTTAAAAAAGATTATAAGGACATGTAAATCTTGTTTGCCCTTCTTACAGGTCCCACCTCTCCAGTCCCCTGGGGTAAATCCCAGAGGCCTAAGGCCCAACGCTATCTGGCAAACTGATGTAACCCATTATGTGCCATTTGGAAAATTAAAATATATATTTATGTCCATAGATACTTATTCACATGCTTGTTGGGCCACGGCACATTCTGGAGAAAGGGCTAAACATGCTGAAAGTCACTTTTTACAATACTTTGCTATTCTTGGATTGCCAAAACAAGTTAAAACTGATAATGGACCCTGTTTTGTAAGCAAATCATTACAAAAGTTCTTCCAAACTTGGCATATTAAGCATACCACAGGGATTCCATATAACCCAAAAGGACAAGCCATAATAGAAAGACATAATAAAACCTTAAAGGACCAATTAATAAAACAAAATGGGGGAAGCAACCCCCATGACCAGTTGAAAACAGCTATGCTTGCTTTAAATATTTTAAATTTTTCCAAACAGCAGCCTCTATCTGCATTTCAGAGACACTGGTCTAACCAAACGCCTTATATAAAAGTTGAGGTCCGATGGAAAGACCCATTAACTGGAGTCTGGAGAGGTCCTGATCCATTAATAAGTGCTGGCAGAGGTTTTGGATGTGTCTTCCCAATGGGGGAGCAAAACCCTATATGGGTGCCTGCCAGAGATCTCAAATATTGCCAATCCGACCAAAATGACTACCCAGGAGCACAAGCTCTTGAGGAATGATCCTTTCTTTTTTCCACAGAAATGAAATGAAAAAAAAAAAAAAAAAAACCGTGACAAAACTCCTGTCCTGCTGTGATTAAACTTCTCATCACATCCGTTTCAAAATTCATCAAAGACACTATCCTGGACTCCTTCTTGGTCAGCATCTCAACCCTCTGCGATGAGAGAAGAAGGACTGTGCCATTCCTGTGACAATTATCTGGACTTTATGCTAGACGACTTCCTTTGGACTCTGAGAGAAGAACGCTATATCTTAGGACAATTATTTAGACTTTGTGCTGGACGGCTTCCTTTGGACTCTAAGAGAAGAGTCCCATTCCTGTGACAGTCATCTGGACTTTATGCCAAAAGGCTTCCTTTAAACTGAACTAAATAGATGGACTTTCTCTTTTGGTGAAATCCCTACTAAATGGGTGGACTTTCTCTTTTTGGTGAAATCCTTGCTAAATGGGTAGACTTTCTCTTTTTGGTGAAATCCCTAATTGTCATTGTCTTTGTGTGCACCTTTAGCCCTATAGAACTGGCCAGATACAGCTGGGTGGTCTACTGTCACGCTGAGCTATAGCCCTATAGGCTTGGCCACGGTCCTTAACAGGATGCAGAGGTATGCCATCCAGTCAAGCCTTCCCAAAGGTGACTGTCATGTCCCGTGTGCTCCCCTTGGCCACCTGCTGGCCCTAGGCATGTCCACCTAAAGTGCTAGAGTGATAGCCAATAACAGGTAAGATTTTTCCCAAAGAGGAGAAGTCGACCTAGACGGGCACACTCTCTATGAGTTGGACACCCTAAAAGATGGGACATCCCATTTAAAAATAAATGGAGAGACCCATTTTTTAAATAAACAAAAAAAAGGGGAATTGTTGGGACTATGTCTGCCAAGGGATAAAGATTTGACTGCTTACCACACCTTAAAGGACCGGGGCTAAACCAAGGGGTGTGGCTATGACGTAGCGTGAGAGGCTGAACCGCCTTGCTTGCTGATTGGTTAGTTCTAGGCCTATTTAAGTCAATGCTTGTTCAATAAAGAGAGTTCTTCGGATATCCCGTGCTATATACAAGACTCCCTAGATGTGGTGTGTTTTCTGTTCAAACAAGCAGAGGTAAGGCATCTAGCGATTTCTGTCCCTAAGCTCATTCTCGCCGAGTAAGCTATATTTTCTTGCTGGCAAGAAAAACTTCCTTTTAGGGCCCTAAAGGAAGATAGCTTAGAACTTGGCCCCTTTCGTAACTCAGCTACCCCGGCAGGTTTCAAAGGTGGAGTCTTGCTTTGAGATGTCTTATGGTCAGCAGATTGATTGATAACCTTGGCAAGTCACACCCATCTCAGGAACTGTGTGGGATCTTAGGCAGAGCTAGAAAGGGAGGCTCACCTGCATCATGTGATCAATCCCTGACAGGGAGTTCGCAGTGGCAGACCTATCTCCTCAGGAGCCTACTGCTACTATGCTCAACATAGTCCACACACAGCCCATGGATGGCTCATGACATTTAGGTAAATATTTTAAAATATTCTAAACCAAATTCTGGTAGGAAAAGAGCTATAGAAAATAATTCAACAATAATTCAACTAAGGAATCTCCTGAGGATGTGTTAAATATAAGGTACTGTACTAAATTTAAAAAGCAATACAAACATTATTTGCAATAAAACTCTTACATTTTCACTGTTATACACCTGCAAATCAGGATTAAAGTTTATTGAAAAGAAGCCAGGCACAGTGGTGAACACCTATTGTCCCAGCAACTTGGAAGGCTGAGGCAAGAGGATTGCCAGTGCAAGGCCAACCTCAGCAACTTAGTGAAACCCTGTCTCAAAATAATAAATAAAAAGGACTGGAGATGCGGCTCAGTGGTAAAGTGTCTCTGGGTTAAATCCCCAATATCAATACAAATAAAATAATCATAAAGAAACCAAAAAACGGATCCTGGGAAGATGGTCGACAGGAGGGAGGTGCTCTCTGGACACAGTTGCTGAAGGACGCGGAGTGGGAAGTTTGAGCGCGTTGCTGGTGGTTCTATTGCAACTGAAAGGGACCTGAGATATTCATGCACCTCTGGACAGCGAAATACAAGGTTCTCCGGACCACAACAAGCAGGGGCAGAGTCACAGCGGTCCACAGTCCAAAGCAGCGCTGTTTGTGCTGCAGGCACAGGGGCCAATACCATCTTGGCAAGGAGACGATCCACCCAGCAGCTTTGAAACTGATTGGCGAGGAGGGATAGAAAGAGGCCTAAATGCGTGGGCGGTGTCCACGTGGAGCTCTTTCCCACTGCTTGCCAAGCCGATCCCAAACGCTCTGGACTGACACAAGGGTCTGCGGAGCTGTTGTTGAATGGGAGGAGAAAACCGCCATCTTTGAGAAGTACAGTGGCTGACCCAGACAAAGGCGAAAAGACGGAGGAGACGAACAGCTGCAGACATCCAGGGAGCCCCAGCGCTCTGAAGGCAGCGCACACCTGGGTGAGGCTCAGGTAACCAGCAGGGGAGGGCGTGTCTGAGGCCAGCCCAGCGGCCACAAGAAGCTACAACTGTGGGTGGGCATGGGGAAAGGGTGCCTTCTGGAGGGTCCCCTTCCCGGTGCCATTCATCTGCTGACACACAACCGCCCTGAGCCAATCTTACCCTGAGCCATTCGGCCACTGGCCTAGGGGGCAGACTTGACTCCACTGACAGGGTCGCAGACTGTCTGGATGTGGTCTGATGCAGTTGGCTTAAACTGGAAAGGGAAAAGAGAGGGGGGCTTCCCAGGGCCCGTTTTGTTTGAGACTTAGGGTTCGACGTTTTTTTTCTTTTTTTTTTTGGTTGTTTGGCTTGTTTTATTGGTATTCGGGGGTTTTTTGTTTGTTTGTTTTTCTTTTTCTTTTTTTGGCTTTGTTTTGTTTTGCTTTTTTTTGCATTGATTGTCAGTGTGTTTGTTTGATTCTGCTCCTTTTTTCATTCCTTCTTTTTCTTCCTTCTCACTTTGGCATCTCTTCTTCCTCCTTCATCATTCATATTTGCACCCTGCGAGTGCATACTAAACAGAGGCAAAAACAAGATTTACGCAGAACTTGGGATTTGTAGAACCGGCGCAATTGAACTGGATAGCAAAGCGGTGTTATATATAGTTTACTCTCTATTTTCTTGATTCTCTCTCTCCTCTCTCTTACACCAATTTCTACTCTTTTATCATTTTTTTCTTTTCCATCTTACTTTATATATAAATTGGTCTTTCCACCTAATTGTCTACTCCATTCTCTATCTTTTCTCGTCAACTGATACCAAACCACTTCCACTAAACCACTTCAATAGAACTCTCTTTTCATACTTTCCAAGAAGGAACAATTCAAGACACTTCCTTCTTCCTAAACATAATACCTCTGTATCCAATACTTGAAGCTATAAAACCCCATCAGAAGCATACAGAGTAAACTGGAAATAATATCTGGGTTAACAAAATCTGTACATTGTGATCAAACTTGAATTTTCTGAATAGAAAGTGTTAGGTTTTAAAGTGTAAAGGAATTATAAGGGGATCTGATAGCATTGTACTACAGGAACAACATAAGGCATTACAGGTAAAATCGAAACAGTCAAGGTCCCACAGTGCAGGAAGAAAAGACACACAAACATCATGAAAAACCAAGGGAAGAAAGTGACACAAACAAATCAAGATTCCTCATCAGTAGATGTCATGGCAAACACAGTTGGTCAAATGCCAGAGATGGAATTTAGAAATTACATATGCCAAATGTTTAGGGAACTTAAGAATGAACTCAAAAATGAGATGAGGGAGCAAGTACAGGAGGCAAAAGATCATTTTGACAAAGAACTCCAAAAACAAATACAGGAAGTAAAATATTACTTCAATAGGGAAATAGAGCCTCTAAAGAGAAACCAAATAGAAATTCCAGAAATGAAAGAAGCAATAAACCAAAATAAAAGTTCAATTGAAAGCATCTCCAACAGAGTAGACCACTTGGAAGAAAGAACCTCAGACAATGAAGACAAAATACATGTCCAAGAGAAAAATTTAGACTATACAGCAAAACTCGTTGGAAATCAAGAACATAACATCCAAGAATTATGGGACAGCATAAAAAGACCAAACTTAAGAGTGATGGCGTAGAGGAAGGGGCAGAGTTTCAAGACAAAGGAATGAGTAATTTATTTAATGAAATAATTACAGAAAATTTTCCAAACTTGAGGAATGAATGGGAAAACCAAGTTCAAGAGGAATACTGAACACCAAACAAACAAAATCTCAACAGATCCACACCAAGATACATTATAATGAAAATGCCTGATATATCGAGCAAGGAGAGAATACTAAAAGCTACAAGAGAAAGGAAGCAGATAACATATAGGGGGAAACCAATCAGACTATGTTCAGATTTTTCAACCCAGACCTTAAAAGCAAGAAGATCCTGGAATAGTATATTTCAAGCTCTGAAAGAAAAGGGATGTCAACCAAGAATCTTATATCCAGCAAAACTGAGCTTTAGATTCGAAGATGAAATAAAAACCTTCCACGATAAGCAAAAGTTAAAAGATTTCACAACTCGAAAGCCAGCACTTCTGAACATCCTGGGCAACATTTTTCATGAAGAAGAAGAGAAAGATAACAATGAAAATCAACAAAGGGAGATACTAAACTAAGGGAAATACCAACCAGAAGAGAAACCAAATCAAGCTAAAGACCATAATTCAAATAAAAATGGATGGGAATAAAAATCACACCTGAATAATAACCTGAATGTTAATGGCCTAAACTCACCAATCAAAAGACACAGATTATCAGAATGGATTAAAAGAAACGAACCAACAATTTGCTGTCTCCAAAAAACACACATCATAGAAAAAGACATCAACAGACTGAAAGTGAAAGGGTGGGAAAAGTCTTATCACTCACATGGCCGGCAGAAACAAGCAGGGGTTTCCATCCTCATATCAAATAAGGTAGACTTCAAACCAAAACTAATCAAGAGGGACAAAGATGGATATTTCTTACTACTTAAGGGAACCATTGATCAACAGGATATAACAATCATAAATCTATATGCCCCAAATAATGCAGCACCTACCTTCATCAAACAAACTCTTCTCAAGTTCAAGAGTAAAATAGACACAACACAGTTATTCTAGGCGACTTCAACACACCTCTCTCACCAATGGATAGATCATCCAAACAAAAGCTAAACAAAGAAACTTTAGGCTTACTTAAAACAATTAACAATTTAGACCTAATGGACATAATATAGACTATTTCATCCCTCAGTAAACGAATACACTTTTTTTCTCAGCAGCATATGGCTCCTTCTCCAAAATAGACCATATATTAGGTCATAAGGAAACTCTCAGCAAATATAAAAAAAATAGAGATACTACCCTGCATTCTATCAGACCATAAAGGGACGAAATTGGAAATCAATGACAAAACAAGGATTAAGAAAAACTATTTCAACAACTGGAAGCTAAACAACATGCTACTGAATGAACAAGGGGTTGAAGAAAACATCAAAGAGGAGATTAAAAAATTCCTAGAGGTAAATGAGAACACAGATACAATGTATAGAAATCTCTGGGACACTATGAAGGCAGTAGTATGAGGAAAAATCATTGCACTGAGTTCATTCCTTAAGAGGAGAAAAAAACCAACAAATAAATGACTTAACATCACACCTCAAAGCACTAGAAAAAGAAGAACAGACCAACACCAAGAGCAGTAGAAGACAGGAAATAATTAAAATCAGAGCAAAAATTAATGAAATTGAGACTAAGGAAACCATTCAAAGAATTGACAAAACTAAAAGTTGGTTCTTTGAAAAAAATAAACAAAATTGACAGACCCTTAGCAATGCTAACAAAAAGAAGAAGAGAAAAAACTCAAATTACTAACATTCATGACGAAAAAGGGAATATCACAACAAACACCTCAGATATACAGAAGATAATTAGAAATTACTTTGAAAGCTTATATTCTAATAAAACAGAAAATATTGAAAGCATTGACAGATTTCTTGAGTCGTATGATTTGCCTAAAATGGAAACGGAGGCTATACACAACTTAAACAGACCGATTACAAGCAAAGAGATAGAAGATGCCATCAAAAAGCTACCAACAAGGAAAAGTCCAGGACCTGATGGGTTTACAGCCGAGTTCTATAAGACTTTCAAAGAAGAACTAATACCTGTTGCCGCCTGAAGCGCTTGGAGCAACGGAGCCGCGGGAAGAACTTCAGAGGTGAACTGGAAACAAACAGCTTTTTATTCTGATAGCTTTTTTCTCTGGCTCTAACAATGACTAACACGCACCAAACACAGCACCAAAATGGCGCTGACCCGATCAGCAATTTCGGCCAAGTCACTCGAGATCCCGCAACAAGTCCCGTGAGACTACGGGAGGCGACAATGGCCAAATCTCCACGGCTCATAGTCAACTGCAATTCAAGCCAATCCCCAAACAGGGCTCCTGCATTTCCCCCTTTTTGTTTTAAAAGAGGTAATGCTCTAGGACGTCTATGTGCAACCAACATTCTTACCCATCATCGGATAATCAAGGCTGTGCCCTTGACTCCTGTCTTAGGTTGATATGTCGGCCACATGAGACTGTCCCGTGCGACTGTGCCTGTCTTAGGTTGTCCCCCTCTGGGGATCTTACCCGTCATTGGCTAACCAGCCATCCAATGGAGCCCTTTAGGATCGACTATATATGATGACTAACAGCCGTCCAATTGTGAGGAGATGTTGCGGCTTTAAGGCGACAAGCCTTTTGGTGATGAGCCAAATTGCATAGCATATCAAATTGTTTAAACAAATCAGCTGCCCTAAGTTCCATCAAGTAACACACTGAATTCTCTAGACAAATACCCGCAAGGCATAGTCCCGTAAAGTCCCAAACAATGAAAGATCAAAATGTCCATTTGTTATAACATGTTGATGTAGGAGGCCCCATGCATGTAGAGCAGAGGCTACACTGTTGGTGAGGTTGTTTGATGTTTGAGCAGCAGGGATGCTTGCGGCAGCCGCGATCCCTGCAGCTGTAGCAGCAGACGTCTTTTTTATGTTTAGACAATGTCACCGGCAAATCTTCAGGGCCCGCTACCTAGAAACTCAAGCATCAATTATTAAAGGAAAGGCAGTGCTATTGCAGCACTGAGTCAAGAGGCGAGTTGTCAAACTACAAAATAGAATAATTAGATTAGAAAATTAAAGTTGATTTTTGTTCACATACATCGCTGGTTGAGCTTTTACAAACATAAGTTGGAAAAATGTCATATTTAGAACAAAACAAAGAAAGACTGAGGGTAATTACTGCATTGTAAGCTGCCTGGTACCGAAAACCGGGAGGAAAAACTCTCGGAGGCAGAGTTAAGCTTTTACTCCTTTTTCAACTGAGTCAGAGGCTCTGCTCTCTTGTTTCTACTCTTTTTGCTGGACTCAACTGAGTCTGAGGCTATGCTTTTTCATTGCTCTTATTTCTTAGCTTTTCTTCTCTGCCTGCCGAGCCCCGGACGGACCACCATTTGTAAGCTACCTGGTACCGAAAACCGGGAGGAAAACTCTCGGAGGCAGAGTTAAGCTTTTACTACTTTTACTTCTACTTTCTTAGAGCTTAGAGAGGGAAAGAAAGATTTTTAGAGAGAAAGATTAAAGCGAGCTTTTCTTCTTGTCTTAGAGAAAGATTAGAGCTTCTTTCTTCTCTCTTCTTTCTTCCTTCTTCTTTCTTCTGTCTTCTGTCTTCCTCAGGAGCCTCGGCCTAACTCTGACCAGTCATTACTTCTTCTACTTCTTCTATCTGGTTTCTCTTCTGTAACCGCTCTGCCTACGTTCTGGCCGCTCTGATTCTTCTGACCGACCGAGTGACTGCCCGGCTGACTGAATGAATTCGTTCTCCTCACTCGGACCGCTTTCACCCGGTTATATACCTTCAGGTTTGCAGGTGCCTACAGGTGCGTCACATACATATCAGGTGGAACTTATGGCTTCCAGCTAGCTACAACAGCCCTTCCTAATTAGGGCTCCTTCACTGCATTAAAGATAGATTAAAGAAAAGGTAAAGGCACTTTAGAGAAATAATTTGTTAGCTGGAACCCTTGAGTCTCTGTATACAGAGCAATCTTTTACCTGTTGAGATAATTGAAATTAATGAGCTATTAAACAAATGAAGTTAATAACAAATAAACAGGGGCTGGGATTGTGGCTCAGCGGTGGAGCGCTCGCCCAGCACGTGTGCGACCCGGGTTCGATCCTCAGCATCACGTACAAATAAACACATTGTGTACAACTAAAGCAAATGAATAAATATTAAAAAGGGAAAAAAAAATAACAAATAAACAATCTTAAGTCAAAACACCAAAATATCAGGTTATATAGCACTAGTCATATTGTTTGCTAAAGAGAAGTCCCAGGGACACCTATAAATCAAAATTGAAAGTACCTTCATTTATAAAATTATTTACCTAAATTGAATACTCTTAACCTAAAATGAATTAAAGTTATTTGGATCCATATATATATATATATATATATTCTTTTTCATAAGCGCTTTGTTCTTTGTGACGTCACACTGGGCAGACGAACAAACATACAAACATATATTTGTGATGTCACATTAACATGAAATGTAGACAAATGTACAGACATAAAGACATGTATAAAAAGGAAAAAAAAAATACAATTGTGTGCACACTAAAGAGAGATCTCCTCGTCCCGGCCGGGAGGAATGAGACTTAAATTGTGAAATATTTTGAAGGACTCTTTTGAGGGAATCATTCTGTACCTTCATCTTGGTCCTCTTGATTTTGTACCCTTTTTATTAATCTTGATTCTTCAATAACTTCATCTTGATCATTTTGATGTGGTACCTGTTTTATTAATCTAGATGGTATCCATATTGGAGAGGATTCGTCTTTTGGAAAAACACAAACAGATCCTCTTCCCCAAATTAATACTGGATCTGGACCCTTCCATGTACCTGAAAGAACATCCTTCCAGTAAACCAAGGGTTTATGTTGTTGGTGTGGATTCCAATGTCTGTCTCCAGCAGAATAACCATTAGAGTCTAAAGTTAAAAAATTTAAGGTAAACAGGGCAACTGCCAATCTGTCCTTAGGACTTTTCCAATTTCCCTCTTTTTGTTTTAATAACATAATTTTCAGTGTTCGGTTTGCTCTTTCAATAATGCCCTGACCCTGAGGATTGTATGGGATGCCTGTTTTATGGGATATATTGAATTTTGCGCAAAATTCTTTGAAAGATGAGGACGTATATGCGGGGCCATTATCTGTTTTAAGCATTTTGGGGATGCCCAATGCAGCAAAAGCTTGCAAACAATGAGATGTAACATCTTTAACTTTTTCTCCAGAATGTAAGGAAGCAAAAATCATGCCTGAGCATGTATCTATGGTCACATGAATAAATCGCAATTTTCCAAAACTTGGCTCATGAGTAACATCCATCTGCCACAAATGATTGGGCATTAATCCTCTAGGGTTAACGCCGAAATGAGGATTGGGCAAATGTGTCATACAAGATTTACAATCTTTTACAATTGTTCTGGCTTGCTCCTTTGTGATTTTAAACCTACGTTGCAAGGTGTACTCCCATTTGTTGCAAAATATCTCTTCCCCATAAAGTAACCGGTAGATTAGGTAAAACATAAGGCTGAAATGTTCCTTTATGGCCTTCATCATCCTCCCATTTTAAAATTACTGCACTTTTATCTGGGAGGTTATTATATCCCAAGCCTCTTAAACTGGTTGAAGCTTTTTGCAGAGGCCAGTGCTTGGGCCATTGGCGTAAATTAATAATGGAAGAGTCAGCTCCAGTATCTATTAATCCCTCCATTTCTATTCCTTGGATTTTTATTTTACACATAGGCCTCCTTGAACAGTCTCGAACCCAGCAAGCCATGGGACTTGAGTCAGTGGAACAAAATCCTCTATTGTTCCCTTCTTGAGGCATACCCATTTTAAATGAATTATGTAAATTGGGAAGGAGAAGCAACTGAGCAATTCTATCTCCTTGATTAACAGAACTTATACTTTGGGGTGAGCTAAGCATTATTTTTATTTCCCCTTTGTAGTCTGAGTTTATTACACCTGGGGTCACTTGCAAACCTAATAAGCTTTTAGGACTATGCCCGATAATAAGTCCTACAATCCCTGAGGGAAGAGGTCCCCTGACTCCTGTGGGAATCAGTTGAACCCCCATTTCAGGTGTTAACACTATTCGGGCGGTGGAACAGAGGTCTAATCCTGCATTTCCTCTTGTTCCTCTGGCGAGGGAGTGGATGGGTAGTAGGGATTGTGTCGGGGAAGCATCTGAGTGGATGCTTGAGGATACTCCTTCTGCAATGCCCCGTACATTTGTGGGCCCCGGGGTACTGGGCCCCGTGCCCCGTTTTTTGAATTCCTGAACAAAGGATTTCCATGGATGTCAAATTTTGAATGGCATTTATTGGCCCAATGATTTCCCTTTTTACACCTGGGGCAGCGGCCTGGGGCACGATATGAGCTTGGTCTTATTTCTCTTTTGGGATTTTGCCTAGAATTGCCTGATTGATTATGATAATTTTGCCTGGAATATCCTGATTGATTATAATATCTACGTTTAGCCTTTGTGAAATTTCGAGAGGAAGCACCTCTCATTGAGGCTGCAATCACATTTCCTGTGACAAAGGCGCCATTTATATCTTTACATAGTTGTATATATACGGAAAGATCCTTTTTAGTTCTCCATGGCCTGATGGCTGCTTGGCACCATTTATTTGCATTTTCATAAGCTAATTGAACAACTAATGGCATAGCTTGGCCAACATCTGCAAACACACTACCTGCAGTTCTCAAAAGTCGATCAGCAAAGTCGGCATACGGCTCATTAGGTCCTTGAATCACTTTTGACAAGCTACCTTGTAGATCCCCAGGTCCTTGTACAGTTTTCCATGCCTCTAAGGCAGCTGCATTTATCTGAGCATATACATCTGGGTCATAATCTGTTTGAGCCTGTAAGTCTGCGAATTGCCCTTCTCCTGTGAGCATGTCTATATTATAGTTTTCAAACCCTGCAGCCGCGTTTCTTTTAGCCGTTTCTATACAAAGTTCTTGGAATTGCGATCGCCAAACCAAGAATTGCCCCCCGCTTAATGTTGCTTTACATAGACTTTTCCAGTCTGAGGGGGTTAAGCTAAAGGTGTTAAGGGACTCCAGCATACTCAACGTGAAAGGAGCTTGGGGCCCATAAGTCATTACTGCCTCTTTGAGATTTTTTATTGTTTTGAAATCTACTGACTGATGGACACTCTGTCCATTTTTCTTTTCAAATGCTGGCGGTTCCCAATGCATCTGTGAGTTGTCCTCGAGAGCGCATAAGCGTTCAGAAAGACTTTTTATTTCTGTTTCTAGGGTATGCAAATGCCTAGTAATACCCTTCATATTTTCTGTAATGGATTCCACCCAAGGGGGAGTAGAGGACGCAAGTGGTTCCTCTGCCTGACGGTCCTTTTTCTCGGTCTTTTTTAGTTTCTTTTTCCTCATTTTCTCAGGATCACTTTTACTAGATTCCTCACCACTGCTAATTTCACTGACAGCAATATCCTGAGGCCCAGGTTCCAGTGAGAGCAAGTATCCTTCAGCTTTCGCCAATAACTCCCGAATAGCTTTAATAGCTTGGATTTTTGTCATTTTTGGGTCTCTTCTAATACTCTCTTTACTGGTCTCAGTTGGCCCAGTGGAATCTACACTTTTTTGATCACTTTCACTTTTGTCTATATACTCCTCACTGAGAACAGAGTCAGGTATATCAAGGAGTCTTTGCATAGCCTCTATCACTTGGGATTCAGTTATATTCGAACCCATCTTTAGAGACCTTTCAGTTCTTACCTGTCCGCTCCAAAGTTCCCCGTACGGGCCGCCACCTGTTGCCGCCTGAAGCGCTTGGAGCAACGGAGCCGCGGGAAGAACTTCAGAGGCGAACTGGAAACAAACAGCTTTTTATTCTGATAACTTTTTTCTCTGGCTCTAACAATGACTAACACGCACCAAACACAGCACCAAAATGGCGCTGACCCGATCAGCAATTTCGGCCAAGTCACTCGAGATCCCGCAACAAGTCCCGTGAGACTACGGGAGGCGACAATGGCCAAATCTCCACGGCTCATAGTCAACTGCAATTCAAGTCAATCCCCAAACAGGGCTCCTGCAAATACCAATGCTCTTCAAACTATTCCAAGAAATAGAAAAGGAGGGAGCTCTTCCAGACTCTTTCTATGAGGCCAATATCACATTAATTCCAAAGCCAGGCAAAGACACATCCAAAAAAGAAAACTTCAGGCCCATATCTTTAATGAACATAGATGCAAAAATCCTCAACAAAATCCTGGCAAATAGGATACAAAAACATATCAAAAAGATAGTGCACCATGAACAAGTGGGGTTTATCCCAGGGATGCAAGGCTGGTTCAACATTCGGAAATCAATAAACATAATACATCACATCAATAGACTTAAAGACAAAAATCATATGATCATCTCAATAGACGCAGAAAAAGCATTTGACAAAATACAACACCCCTTTATGTTCAAAACACTGGAAAAACTAGGAATATCAGGAACATATCTCAACATTATAAAAGCTATTTATGCAAGGCCCCAAGCTAACATTATCTTAAATGAAGAAAAATTAAAAGCATTCCCTCTAAAAACTGGAACAAGACAGGGATGCACCCTTTCACCACTGCTACTTAATATAGTACTAGAAACTCTGGCCAGAGCAATTAGACAGACAAAAGAAATTAAAGGGATCAAGATAGGAAAAGAAGAGCTCAAATTAGCACTATTTGCTGATGACATGATAATCTACCTAGAAGACCCAAAAAACTCTACCAGAAAACTTTTACAACTAGTAAACGAATTTGGCAAAGTTGCAGGATACAAAATCAATACACATAAGTCAAAGGCATTTGTGTACATCAGCGACAAAGCCTCTGAAAGGGAAATGATGAAAACTACCCCATTTACAATAGCATCAAAAAAAAAAAAAAAATACCTGGGAATCAACCTAACGAAAGAGGTGAAAGACCTCTATAACGAAAATTACAGAACACTAAAGAAAGAAATTATAGATGAACTCAGAAGATGGAAAGACCTACCTTGCTCTTGGATAGGTAGAATTAATATTGTCAAAATGTCCATACTACCAAAAGCATTACACAGTTTTTAATGCAATTCCAATCAAAATCCCAATGACATTCTTCAAAGAAATAGAAATAGCAGTCATGAAATTCATCTGGAAAAATAAGAGACCCAGAATAGCCAAAGCAATCCTGAGCAAGAAAAGTGAAGCAGGGGGCATCACCATACCAGACCTTAAATTATACTATAGAGCAATAGTAACAAAAACAGCATGGTATTGGCACCAAAACAGACTGGTGGATCAATGGTACAGAATTGAGGTCACAGAGACTAATACATATAATTTCAGCTATCTTATATTAGACAAAGGCGCCAAAAATGTACAGTGGAGAAAGGATAGCCTCTTCAACAAATGGTGCTGGGAAAACTGGAAATCCATATGCAAGAAATTGAAATTAAATCCTTATCTCTCACCATGCACAAAACTCAATTCAAAGTGGATCAAGGACCTAGGAATTAGACCAGAGACAATACACCTAATAGAAGAAAAAGTAAGCTCCAATTTCCAGTATGTCGGATTAGGCCCCAAGTTCCTTAATAAGAATCCTGTAGCACAAGAATTACTACCAAGAATTAATGAATGGGATAGATTTAAGCTAAAAAGCTTCTTCTCAGCAAAAGAAACAATCAGTGAGGTGAATAGAGAGCCAACTAATTGGGAACAAATATTTAGTACATGCACATCAGACAGAGCACTAATTTCTAGAATATATAAAGAACTCAAAAAACTTTACACTAAAAAAACAAATATCCCAATCAATAAATGGGCTAAGGAATTGAGAAGACACCTCTCAGAAGAAGATACACGATTAATCAACAAATACATGAAAAAATGTTCAACATTGCTGGCAATTAGAGAAATGCAAATCAAAACTACTCTAAGATTTCACTTCACTCCAGTCAGAATGGCAGCCATCAAGAACACAAACAACAATAAATGTTGGAGAGGATGTGGGAAAAAAGGCACACTCATACATTGCTGGTGGGACTGCAAAATGGTGCAACCGTTATGGAAAGCAGTATGGAGATTTCTTGGAAAACTGGGAATGGAACCACCCTATGACCCAGCCATCCCATTCCTGGGTCTATTCCCAAAGGACTTAAAAACAGCATATTACAGTGACACAGCTATCTCAATGTTTGTAGCTGCGCAATTCACAATAGCTAGGTTGTGGAACCAACCTAGATGTCCCTCAGTAAGTGAGTAGATTAAGAAAATGTGGTATATACGCACAATGGAATTTTACTTAGCAACAAAAGAAAATAAATTAATGGCATTTGCAGGTAAATGGATGAAGTTGGAAGACATAATGCTAAGTGAAGTTAGTCAGTCTCAAAAATCCAAGTACCAAATGTTTTCTCTGATATAAGGAGGCTAGTTCATAGTATTGTTGGATGGGGGGGTACATAGGAGGACTAGAGGAACACTAGAATGGTCAAAGGGAAGGGAGGGTAAGGGGGGGGCAAGGGGGGGGAGGGAGGGGGAGAAAAGGTGGTTGAATGAGACGGATATCATTTTCCTAAATGCATGATTGAAGACCTGAATTGTACGAATATACTTTGTATACAAACAGTTGTATGTAAAAAGATGCTAAATTCATGCACTATGAGTTGTACACATTAAAAATTATAAAAATTTAAAAAATTAAATAAAATTTTAAAATAAAGAAACCAAAAAACATCAGATAATGAAGTCAGTCTAGAGAAAAGGCACAACTATTTCATAAAACAACTATCAGAATAATAGCCAACATCTCAGCAACAATAGAATCCAGAACACAAAAGACTAATATCTTCAAAGGACTAAGAGCAAATATCTGACCTCCAAAATTGTTTTTCCAGGGAAACCATCTTTGAAGATTGAGGTAAAAAATACATTTTCAACTAAGCAAAAACAGAACTCAGGCCAGGCACAGTGGCACACACCTGTAATCCCAGCACTTGGGAGGCTGAGGCAGTTAAATACAAAAAAGGGCTGGGGATTTGGCACAGTGGTAGAGTGCCCTGGAGTTCAATCCCCGGTACCAATAAATAAATACATAAATTAAGGTAAGATGGACTTCATCAATATTTAAATTTTTTTTGCTCCAAATGATACCACAAAGTAAAAAAACAACCCACAAAATGGGAGAATATTAATGCAAGTCATGTCTCTGATAAGGACTTTTATCTAGATTACTTACAAAATTCCTATAACTCAAAGAAATACAAATAATTCAATTAAAAATGGGTATTTTTACTTGAATTTAATGTTGAATAGACATCAAAAAAGATACACAAAAGGCTTATTGAAGCACACGAAAAGATGTTAAATATCATTTTTTATCAGGGTAATGCAAATCAAAACCTTAATGCAGTAGCACTTAACACCTCCTAGGATGGCCAGAATCAAAATGACAGATAACAAGAATATAGAGAAACTGGGACCTTCACAGACTACTGGTGAGAATATACCTAGGAATATACCCAACAGAGATGAAAATGTACTCACCAAAAACATGTTAAGCATTTTCACAGAGGCATTATTCTTAAGGACCAAAAATTAGAAACAACACAAATTTCCATCAACTGATGAATGAATAAATTTATTACCCATACAATAAATAATTTGGCAATAAAAAGAAATGAGGTCCTGATACATGCTACAGTATGGATAAAGATAGAAAACACTGTTAAGTGAGAAATCAGTCATAAAGGACCACATATCAGATAGTGACTAGCCTAGAACAAAGAAATCTACAGAGGGGCTGGGGTTGTGGCTCAGCGGTAGAGTGCTCGCCTAGCACGTGCGTGGCCCAGGTTCAATCCCTAACACCACGTAAAATTAAAGGCATTGTGTACAACTAAAGCAAATAAGTAAATGTTAAAAAAAAAAAAAAAGAAATCTACAGAGACAGAAAGATTAGAGGTTATTTCAGACTAGGGGGAGGGTATAAGAAATGAGGTAATGGGTTTCTTATGAATGTGATAGAAATGTTCTAAAATCAGATTGTGGTGATGATTGCACATTTCCAGGAACACATTTTATAAAACATTAAATTGTATATATCTAGTAGGTGTACTGTATGGTGTGTGAAGTATATCTCAATAAAGTCATCTCTTAAATTGGAATAGTAATAGTTTGTAACTTATATCTGACAAATCAGAAGGAAAATGGCATAAAGAAAAACAAAAAGGCAAGAAAGAAAGAAAAACCTAAGAGAAGCAGAATAGAAAGTGTAAAATGTAGGAGAGGTTTTAAGATGGCAAAATAGAGCAGATCGCTTTCCTGGCTGTTCCATGGTATGAAATCAAGAAAGCCAGCAGGCAACTTTCTCAGCAAGGTGGGTGAATGAAATAAAAAGCGGGGGGACTTTACTGGAATTTAATACTGATCTACTCAAAGCAGATCAGGGAGTCAGGAGGTTGGATATAATAAAGAAGAAATCTCCAGCACCTCCAGCACTGCCATGGCACCACCCAGAGCAGTCCCTCCCCAAGCACAGTAGAGGAATAAGGCAGTTAAAGGAACCCTCATTTTTAGGAGGACTGAAGGGTGTTTGGTTATAGAGAGTGAAGAGATCAAAGATACTACACAACTAAACTGAAAGGTGTTCTGCACAACAGCCTTGTACGGGAAAGGAACCACATCTCTTCTGATGGTGTGCAGAAGACAGAAAAAGGAACCATTCTGCAGCGGGGTGCGGGGTGGTGGTGGTGGGGTGCAGCTGAGGAAGGCAAGTCCTGGCAAACCTGAGTCTGGCAAACCCACACTACACAACACAGAGTGTGCCTAAGTGACCAGGAGAAAATCAAATGTGGAGAGAATTTTACACAGGAGACTACTGGCCATGGAAACCCACCTGGCTCTTCTCCCCTGCTGGGAGAGACTTGCTGGCTAGGAATTCAAAAGGGCAGGGATGGGAAAAACTGATTTGGAGACTGAACCCAAAACCAAGAAACTTGGGGTCTGCAGATGACTTAGTAGACTAAGAACTGGCTTCTCTACCACATGAGTGGAACGCAGGGGAAATCCTGGAGTGCAGTCTTCCAGAGTAGACTGGCAATTGCCGGGCCCTGGAGGTGCGCTGATTTAGAATCTCCAGACCAACTGGTATTCAGTAAAGAGCCTGGAGCCTACCTAAGCCAAAACCCCCACTCAAGGATTTCCACCTACAGGATTACCTTGCTCACCCTTATCAACCCCACCCTGACAGTGGAGCAAGCATCATACTCCAGACAATGCCACCTAACTGCTAAGAAGGGAAGCTAAGAATATCCTGAACTCCAATGGAAACAATTCTTTAACTTTTCCTCCATATCTCTTTTCTTTTTTAGTTTCTTTGCTTAATTATGATGTTAATGGTTCTGGACATATTTATACATATTCATAAATATTTATACATATTCATATTTGCCTTTTTTCTTTTCTCATTTCTAGCATTTTTGAAACCACTTATTTTTCATGGCTCAGTTTTTTTGAGAACTAGTAAGTTTGAGTAGTATATTTCAGTTTTGTTTTGTATTCTTTTTAAATTTTTTAAATTTTTACCTTATATATTTTTCCTCTCACTTATCTGTTTCCCTTGAATCTCTTTCTCTCCTTCTTCTAACAGCCAATCTCTATTGTTATTTCACTATTCCTTTTTACTTTTATCCTCTCTCCTCCTCCTCATAATCATCACATCCTATATCGCTTCTCTTTTTTCCCTGTCCACCATTTGAAACTATAAACCATTTTGCAAACTTACTATTTTTTTTATTATAAGCAATTACTGACATCATTTCTGTTTATTTGGACAACACTGTAGACACCATAGGAGGAACCATCTGGTTTAACATTGTACATTGTTAGTATTGGTTGTTGTTATTATTTATCTCCTAAACAGTGAGGTACTGTAAACCTTCAAGGAAACTATAAATCTACAGGGTAGAGAATCTACTACCACAGATCTATACTGTTAGATGGGAACACACACAAAAAGCAAGGAAACAAATCACCCCAAACAAACCAAGGTACTTCAATAAGAGAATCCATCACCTCCACAGTGGAAGAAGTGTCAAAGGAGAAGTTTAGGATGTACCTAGTTAAACTAATCTGGCAAGGTAAAGGACGATGTAAGGTGTGATATCAGAGAGAAAATATGGGAAGTGAAAGATCACTTCAACAAAGAGATTCGGAAAAAACATCAGGCAGAAATCCTCCAAATGAAGGAATCAATAAACCAAATTAAAAATTCAAATGGAGGGGCTGGGGTTGTGGCTCAGCGGTAGACGCTCGCCTAGCACGTGCGCGGCCCAGGTTCGATCCTCAGCACCACATAAAAATGAAGGCATTGTGTACAACTAAATAAATAAATATTTTTTAAAAATTCAAATGGAAAGCATCACCAACATACTAGACAACTTGGAAGACAATATTTCAACCAATGAAGACAAAATTTATAATCTTGAAAATAAATTTGACCATGAAGAAAAGATGTTAAAAGTCCAGAACAGAAATGCCAAAAAAATATGGGATAAACTGGAAAGACCAAATTTAAGATTTATTGAGATAGATGAAGGCTGAGAGATACAAACCAAAGGAATGTACAATCTTTTCAATGAAATTAAATCAGAAAACTTACTAAACCTACAGAATGAAATGGAAAATCAGTTACAGAATACTTAAAGGACCTCAAATATACAAATATACCACATTAAAAATAGTATTTTCACCTTTTGGGAACTAGTTTGCTTATTTGTACAAAGGCCTGATTTATTATATTGCCTCTAAAGTCCATTCCAATTCTAACACTCTGCTTATTACCAAATGAATATAATCTTCTCATTTATAATTTTTAAAAATCTACTTAGAATACTTGTGAAAGCTTGAAAAAATGCCTATAAAGATATTTTACTAGATATTCCAAATCCTATTAAGACAAAAAAAATTCTTGCTTAAAATAATTATAGAAATCTACTTTTCACAAATTAGATAATTCTTGGGCTATTCTTGTACACTGTCTCTTAATTACCACTTACAAAAAACTAAAAAACTTTTTAAAATATTGTATACAGACTCAATGACTTTATTTGTTTTTATGTGCTGCTAGGATAGAATCCAGTGCCTCACACATGCTAGGCAAGCGCTACACCACTGAGCTACAACTCCAGCCCCTAAGAATTTTTCATGTTTATATAAAGCCAGATGAAAAGCCTGTTTGAACAAACAGGGTGGCATTTCTGATCTGCAACAAGGTTATTTGCAACTTAAAGAATAATCTAAGATATGGCTTCAAAAGTTCAACCATTCAAAGTAAAACACATCTGAAATGCTAGTGAGAAAAAAATAGCATTAGGGTATTTATTGATACAGGAGCTGAAGACTATTCTGAGGAAGGTTATAGACACACCTAAGCCAAGTTTTTTGTTATTGGTTTTTTGTTTTTTCCTCACAGTTCTACACTCCGTTTCTTCTTGCTACTTCCTCAGCCACTCAACTCTAGAACCACACAAGTGCTGCATACTTCAACAACTCCCTCTTAAACTAATTTCTGTGGCAATGGCAGCTTTCCCTTGGCTTCCAGGGCTCCGCAAAGAAAACCTAAGATATAACTGGTGATTGGGTAGATATGTTACAATCTGGTAATCTTGTGGACAAATCTTTGTAGCACACGTCTACTTTCTACCAACCTGGCATTGGAGCCCAATGAACAAATTAACACAGCTAATATTAAATTACTGTCTCAACTTCTTTATAAATACAAAAATTTCACACCCTTACTCAACATTACTTGAAATTTCAAAATATGGTAGCAAAAAGCAAATCATTTATTAGCAATTTTAGAATATTTTCTAGTACTGGAACACCTTCCCCTCCTGAGATTTAAGTAATCCTCTCTTCTACTTTGATCTTCTTGCAATTCTGCAGTTCTTAAAACACAGCAAGTATTCAATAGATATTTAGTAAGTTAAAATAAATAAATGAACTACTAAAAGTTCCAGATCAGAGCCAGGCATGGCGGCGCATCCCAGAAGCTCAGAAGGCTGAGTCAGGAGGATCACAAGTCCAAAGACAGTCTCAGCAACTTAGCGAGGCCCTAAGCAAATTAGCAATACCCTGTTTCAAAATTTAAAAAATAAATGAAAGGGCTAGGGAGATGGCTCAGTGGTTAAATGCCTTGGGTTCAATCCCTAATACCAAAACAACAAAAGTTCCAGATTTGTAAAGAAAAAGAAGCACCACTATTTATATTTATATAATCGCCATTAGTAAACTAGGATAACTATAATTCACAGAACATTTATTTTTTGCTGTTAGTTTGTCCAATAATCATCTACGGATTGTAATTTTTTAAAGAATTAAAATTTTAAAAAGTAAAAAAAGAAGCTATTGTTTTTCAAATTCATAGGATACTGTGAAGATTTTGCAGTGACCAAAGAACACTGCTTGGAACCATAAGTTATAATTAAACCACAGGATGGAGAGAATCTAACTAGACAGTGCCATCAGTTTTGTTTACTCGTGAATGACTAACTTCCAGATGCACTGTTAAAGTAATGTACCATGAAATCTAAACAAAAATTATTCCATGTATTTTGATCTACACTCAAAAAATTAAATTTACATTTTTTGCAGACAAAGAAAAATAAGGACTTTAATGAATTAGAACCCCAAATTTACTGTTACACATTAAATATCTGAATTATATAACATAAGCTCAATAACATTATTTGGAAAGATCAAACTCAAGAAACTTGTGGCAAAACAGGTTCTTTCCTCCTGAATACTCCATTTCCAACTGAACTTTGTACATGAAAGACTGGTACACTCATACTCTCCTATCTGCAATAACTCACTCACTTTCATGTGGGTACGTACCGCTCCAGCACAAACTATTCTCTGAGACTCCCCATCTAGCATCACCTTATACAGAAAAATCACCTTATACTATTCCACCCTCCTGGAGGCTGAGGGCTAGCACTTCAAACCTAATGTATTATTGGTAGCAAATATCACTGCTTTATTCAATGAATAATTCACCAAGTGTTAAATACAAGAGTCTATAATTTTACAGGGATAAGAAGCATGGTTTTTTACATCTTCCTTTAATGGGTCAATGTAAAGATGTTACATTTTTGTTAACTTCCGTTACTTATGACTGTTTCCTCAAAGTTGAACTTTACCCTAGTTCTTTTTTATTTCTAATTTTTTTTTTTTTTAGTCGCCAATGGATCTTTATTTATCTATATGTGGTGCTGAGAATCGAACCCCATGCTTCACACATGCTAGGCAAGCACTCCACCACTGAGCTATGACCCCAGCTAGTTCTTTGTTAGTACATGAAACAATAAGTGAGTTTGCTGGTATGTTACACAATATTATACAGAATATTTTAATGGATTAAGAATCCATGGAGCTTAAGTAATGAGCATAGATGCTATTTTTTATGAACAAAACAGTGTCATAATTTATCAAATTAAAAATAAATAAGGAGCACTAGGCTTTGTTTTATTCTCTGAGCTGCTGTTTGGTCATATATTATAAACTAGCCAGGAAGACTGAATAAAAGTCTGTGTTAGCTCCAACACAGAAAAAGAAAAACAGACCATGGAAACTTGCCAATAGTAGTCAAACCCAGTCCTAAGCTTACCTCAATAGCTCAGTCTCCTTGGAAAACAAACCAATTCTAGGAGCCCTAGGTGATCTGGATTAGGTCATATGAATAATTTTATAGTAACAGTTAATTTTTTAAACAAATCCAATATAGAAGCCAAAGAAGAAAAAAATTATAAAACATATATGGGATGATCCATTTTATTTAAAATACTACAAATATATAAATAAATGTATGACAAAACATCTGGAAGAATGAGCCAAATTAATAAAACTGGAGACTTCAGAAACCAAAGCAAGGGTCAGAGAAAAAGAAGACAAAGATATCTCATTTTATGCTTTATATAATCCCAAATGGATTCAAAATTTTCAAATCCTGAATTCAACATTTGAAATACAAATATGCTTTCAGAATCATGTTAATTTTTATGTGCTTCTAAATATGCATGTATTACTTATATACATCAGGATAAAGGAGTAGAAGGAATACATAATAGTAGCAGCGGGCATTAAAGAAAAGTCTTATAATCTCTTTTCAAATTCTTTTCCTCCTCATTTTCTTTTTTTTTTTTTTCCATTTATACCAACATGACAGAATGTCTGCTTCAATATCAATGCTGAATGCAAAGAGGTATATTCTCTCCCTTCCAAAACCTAGTGAAATGACAGAAAAGTAAAAACAGAAACCCACAGCAAGAGAGAAAACAGGATTATCAGCAAGAGATTACAACAAATTTCTCAAGTAAAAATAAACAAAGGGCTGGGGATGTGGCTCAGCGGTAGAGCACTCGCCTAGCAAGTGCGCGGCCCGGGTTCAATCCTCAGCACCACGTAAAAAATAAACTCATTGTGTACAACTAAAAGCAAATAAATAAATATTTTAAAAAATAAACAAAATTCATAAACCATTAGCTATGCTAAGAAAAGCAGAGAAAAAACTCAAATTACAAATATCTGTGATGAAAAAGGAAACATCACAACGGACACTACGGAAATACAGAAGATAATTAGAAATTATTTTGAAACTCTATACTCCAATAAAATAGAAAATAACGAAGGCACCGACAAATTTCTAGAAACATACTATTGGCCCAAACTAAATCAGGATGATATACACAATTTAAATAGATCAATTTCAAGCAAAGAAATAGAGGACGCCATCAAAAACCTACCAGCCAAGAAAAGCCCAGGACCAGATGGATGCAAAACTGAATTTTACAAGACCTTTAAAGAAGAGCTAACACCAATACTTCTCAAACTATTTCATGAAATAGAAAAAGAGGGAACCCTTCCAGACTCATTATATAAGGCCAATATCACCCTGATTCCAAAACCAGGCAGAGACAAATCAAAGAAAGAAAACTTCAGACAAATATCTCTAATGAATATAGATGCAAAAATTCTCAATAAAATTCTGGTAAATTGAATACAAAAACATATCAAAAAAATAGTGCACCAACCGCTATAGAAAGCAGTATGGAGATTTCTTGGAAAACTGGGAATGGAACCACCCTATGACCCAGCTATCCCACTCCTGGGTCTATTTCCAAAGGACTTAAAAACAGCATATTACATTGACACAGCCACTTCGATGTTTATAGCAGCACAATTCACAATAGGTAGGTTGTGGAACCAACCTAGATGTCCCTCTGTAGATGAGTGGTTAAAGAAAATGTGGTATATATACAAAATGGAATTTTACTCAGCAATAAAAGAGAATAAAATAATGGCATTTGCAGGTAAATGGATGAAGTTGGAGAATATAATGCTAAGTGAAGTTAGCCAATCCCAAAAATCCAAATACCGAATGTTTTCTCTTATATAAGGAGGATAGTTCACAGTGTTGTTGGATGGGGGTACATAGGAGGATTAGAGGAACACTAGAATGGTCAAAGAAAAGGGAGGGGAAGGGAGGGAGCAAGGGGGAGGGAGTGGGGGAAAAAGGAAAAAAAATTGGTGGTTGAATGAGATTGATATCATTATCCTAAATGCATGATTGAAGATCTGAATGGTACTTATATACTTTGTATACAAACAGTTGTATGTAAAAAGATGCTATATATGTGCATTATGAATTGTAATACATAATACTACTATTATAAATAAAAAAAGAGGTTAAAATATAGTGCACCATGATCAAGTGGGGGTCATTCTAGGGATGCAAGGTTGGTTCAACATAAGGAAATCATTAAATGTAATTCATCACATCAATAGACTCAAAGATAAAAATCATATGATCATCTCATCTCAATTGATGCAGAGAAAGCATCTGACAAGATACAGCACCCCTTCATGTTCAAAACGCTAGAAAAAATAGGATAACATGAACATACCTCAACATCATAAAAGCTATCTATACTAAGCCCCAGGCCAACATTATCCTGAATGCAGAAAAATTGAAAGTGTTCACTCTAAAAACTGAAACAAGACAGGGATGCCCTCTTTCACCACTCCTATTTAACATAGTTCTTGAAACTCTAGCCAGAGCAATTAGACAAAAGAAACCAAAGGGATACAGATAGGAAAAGAAGAACTCAAATTATCACTATTTGCAGACAATATGATTCTATACATAGAAGATCCAAAAAATTCCACCAGAAAACTTCTAGAACTAATAAATGAATTCAGTGAAGTGGCTAGACATAAAATCAATACCCATAAATCAAAGGCATTTCTTTACATCAGCGACAAATCCTCAGAAAGAGAAAGTAGGAAATCCACCCAATTTACTATAACCTCAAAAAAAATTATAATACTTGAGAATCAACAAAAGAAGTGAAAGACCTATACAATGAAAACTATAGCACACTAAAGAAAGAAATTAAAGAAGATCTTAGAAGATGGAAAGATCTACCTTGTTCATGGATAGGTAGAACTAATATTGTCAAAATGACTATTCTACCAAAAGCACTATACAATTTCAATGCAATCCCAATCAAAATCCAAATATTAGTCCTCATAGAAATAGAAAAAGAAATCATGAAATTCATCTGGAAAAATAAGAGACCCAGAATAACCAAAGCAATTCTTAGCAAAAAGAGGAAAGCTGGTGGCATCACTATTCCAGACCTTAAACTGTACTACAAAGTAACTAAAACAGCATGGTATTGGCACCAAAATAGATCAGTAGATAATCGGTACAGAATAGAGGACACAGAGACTAACCCACACATCTACAGTTATCTTATATTAGACAAAGATGCCAAAAGCATACATTTGAGAAAAGACAGACTCTTCAACAAATGGTGTTGGGAAAACTGGAAATCCTCATGTAATAAAATGAAATCAAACCTCTATCTCTCTCCATGCACAAAACTCAACCCAAAGTAGATCAAGGACCTAGGAATTAAACCAGAGACCTTGCACCTAATAGAAGAAAAAGTAGGCCCAAATCTCCATCATGTTGGATTAGGCCCCAACTTCCTCAATAAGACCCCTATAGTGCAAGAATTAAAACCAATTAATAAATGGGATGGATTCACACTAAAAAGCTTCTTCTCAGCAAAAGAAACAATTAGTGAGGTGAACAGAGAACCTACAGAATTAGGAGCAAATCTTTACCACAAGCACATCAGACAGAACATTAACTTCAAGGATATATAAAGATCTCAAAAACCTTTACACTAAAAAAAAAAAAAAAAAAAAAAACCAATATATAAAGCTCTCAAAAACCTTTACACTAAAAAAAACAAACAACCCAATCAATAAATGGGCTAAGGAACTGAACAGACACTTCTCCGAAGAAGATACACAATCAATCAACAAATATATGAAAAAATGTTCAACATCTCTAGCAATTAGAGAAATGCAAATCAAAACTAAGATTTCCTCTCATGCCACTCAAAATGGCAGCTATCAAAAACACAAACAACAATAAATGCTGGCGAGGTTGTGGGGAAAAGGGCACACTCATACATTGCTGGTGGGACTACAAATTGGTGCAGCCAATCTGGAAAGCAATATGAAGAGTCCTAGGAAAACTTGGAATGGAACCACCATTTGATCCAGCTATCCCATTCCTTGGTTTATACCCAAAGGACTTAAAAACAGCTTACTATAGCCACATCAATGTTTATAGTAGCACAATTCACAATAGCTAGATTGTGGAAACAACCCCATGCCCATCAATAGATGAATGGATTGGGAAAACTTGGTATATATATATATAATGGAACACTACTCAGCACTAAAAGAGAATAAAATCATGGCATTTGCAGGTAAATGGATGGATTTGGAGAAAATAATGAGTGAAGTTAGCCAATCCCAAAAAACCAAAGGTCAATGATTCCTTTGCTATGATGACACTGAATTATAATAGCAAGGGAGGGGGATGAGAGGAATGAAGGAATGTTAAATAGAACAAAGAGGAGGGAGGGGGGACTGGGCCAGGGGATAGGAATAATGGCAGAATGAGTTAGACATCAATACACTAAGTACATGTATAAAAACACAAATGGTGTGAAAATACTTTATGTAAAACCAGTGACTTGAAAAACTGTGCTCTTTATATGTAATATGAAATGAACTGCACTCTGCAAGCATGTATAACAAATTAGAATAAATAAAAAAAATAAATTAAAACAATCAGAAAAAAAAAAATGAAGAGAGAGCCAGGCATAATGGCACACACCTGTAATCCCAGTGGCTGGGGAGGATGAGGGCAGAAGGACTGTGAGTTGAAAACCAGCCTCAGCAACTCAGTGTGACCCTGTCTCAAAATAAAAAATAAAGGGCTGGGGTTGTGCCTCAGTGGTTAAGCATCCCGGGGGGGATTCAATTCCTGGCACCAATAAAAACAAAGTGAAGAGTGTTAAATTTTAAAGAGAATAGAATACACAGTATAAATACCAGTGTTGGGATACAGCAGAGAGAGAGAGAGTTATCTCTCTGAAGGAACATCAAAAACTTTAAACCTTGGAAAGATCAGGTAAAAAACCAGGATTTTTAAAAAAAACAAAACAAGTTGCTGAAATAAGGAACAGTAAATTCAGAGTATGAATATACACAAACACATTCAATTTTGTTGAGTGAAACAACGGTGGAGATTTCTATATATCTATATATAGATGCAGATATACACTGTGTGTGTATGTGTGTGTGTGTGTGTATACAATGTATAAAAATGTATATGCACACACACAACACTGGAGTATGTATGTTATGTATATTTATGTATATGTGTGTGTGTATCACTGTTTCATTCAACAAAATTGAATACCACTTCAGTACACATCAGCCCTGTCCTATAATATAAATAATAAATTCAAAATAAAGCAGAAATTGCAAAATGGTGATGTGACAGTTTAAGTATCCCTATTTTAGATGAGTCTATTGGGTATCCTTCCTATAAGGGATAAATTTGAGAGGAAAGACTCCTGAAAAAAAAAGGAAAGGAGCAGGGAAGGAGAACAAGAATCATTTCTTAAGCAAGGATGATAACACAAATAACTATGACAAGCAATTTAAAAGTCATGTTATGAAATCCTCATGATAAGTTAACATGTCCAATTTAGAAATAAGAAATAGGCTCAAAGGAGTGAGAAATTATTCAAGGTTGCACAAATAATTAAGTGCAACAGTTTTAAACACAGCTCAATCATTTTACCACATTAAAAATAGTACTTTCAAGCCGGGCGCTGTGGTGCACGCCTGTAATCCCAGCACTTTGGGAGGCTGAGGCAGGAGGATTGCAAGTTCAAAGCCAGGCTCAGCAATGGCGAGGCACTTAGCAACTCAGTGAGACCCTGTCTCTAAATAAAATACAAAAAAAGGGCTGGGGATGTGACCCAGTGGTCGAGTGCCCCTGAGTTCAATCCCTGGTACCACCACCAAAAAAAAAAAAAAAAAAAAAAAAAATAGTACTTTCACCTTTTGAGAACTAGTTTGCTTATTTGTACAAAGACTTGATTTATTATATTGCCTCTAAAGTCCATTCCAATTCTAACACTCTGCTTATTACCAAATGAACATAATCTTCTCATTTATAATTTTTAAAAATCTACTTAGAATACTTGAAAGCTTGAAAAAAATGCCTATACAAGGACATTTAATACATATTTCAGGAATAGTACCAGTCACCCACTAAAAGTAATGCCCTTAAAAACAATTTTTTACATTTTCTTCTAGTAGGTGCAGGGACTCTGGATTAATGTGTATTGATGCACTTTGAGTTGAGTTTTGTGCAGGGTGAGAGATAGGGGTTCAATTTCATTCTGCTACACAAGGACTTCCAGTTTTCCCAGTATCACTTGTCGAAGAGGCTATCTTTTCTCCAATATATGCTTATGGCACCTTTATCTAGTATGAAATTAAACTATTTATGTGGGTTTGTCTCTGTGTCTTCTATCCTATACCACTGGTCTTCATATCTGTTTTGGTGCCAATACCATGCTGGTTTTGTTACTCTAGCTCTGTAGTATAATTAAGGTCTGGTATTGTGATGCCTCCTGCTTCACTTTTCTCACTAAGAGGCTATTCTGGGCCTCATTTTTCCAAATGAATTCCATGACAGTTTTTCTTTTTTTATGAAGAATGCCACGGGAACCATAACAGGAATTACATTAAATCTGTATAGCGCTTTTGGTAGTATGGCCATTTTGACAATATTAATTCTGCCTATCCAAGCACACTGGAGATATCTTTCCATCTTCTAAGGTCTTCAGTTTCTTTCTTTAGTGTTCTGTAGTTTTCAATGTAGAGGTCTTTCACCTCTTGTTAGATTGATTGCCAAGTTGTTTGGGGTTTTTTGGGGGTTTTTTTTTTAGGCTATTATGAATGGGATAGTTTTCCTCATTTCTCTTTCAGTTGATTAATCAGTGGTATATAGGAGTGCAATTCATACATTAATTTTATATCCTGCTACTTTGCTGAATTTGTTTATTGGTTCTAGAAGTTTCCTAGTGGAGGGTTTTTTTTTTTTTTTTTCGTATTCTAAATATGGAATCATGTAATTAGCAAATAGGAATAGCAACTCTCCATCATGTCAGTTTAGGAATTGACTTCATCAACAAGACTGTGAAGTGCAAGAAGTAAAATCAAGAATCAAAATAAAAAGCTTTTTCACAGCCAAGGAAAAAAAATCAAGAATGTGAAAAAAATAAAAAAATCAAGAATGTGAACAAAGAGCCTACTGAATGGGAGAAAATCCTTGTCATCTGTATTTCATATAGAGCATTAATCTCCAGGTTATATAAAGAACTCAAAAAACTTAACACCAAAAAAGCAAATAATGCACAGTCAACACATGGGCAAAGGAAATAAACAGGCACTTCACAGAAGAAGAAATACAAATGGTCAACGACTATATGAAAAATGTTCAGTGTCTCTGGCAGTTAAAGAAATGCAAATTAAAACCACATTGAGATTTCATCTCTCTCTAGTCATAATGGCAATTGTCAAGAATACAAGTAACAACAAATATTGGCAAGGATGTGGGGAAAAAGATATACTCAACACATTGCCGGTGGGACTGCAAATTGGTGCAATAACTCTAGAAAGCAGTATGGAGATTCCTTAGAAAGCGTGGACCCAGTTATCCCACTTGACCCAGTTATTCCACTCCTCAACATATACCCAAAGGACTTAACATCAGCATACTACAGTGACACAGCCACATCAATGGCCACTCAATTCACAATACCTAAACTATTAAACAAACCCAGGTGCCCTTCAACAAATGAATGGATAAAGAAAATGTGGTACATATACACAATGTAATATTACTCAGCCTTGAAGAAGAATGAAATTATGGCATGTGCAGGTAAAAGGAACTAGAGAATATCATGATAAGTGAAATAAGCCAATCCCAAAAAAACAAAAGCTGAATGTTTTCTCTGATAAGCGGATACGTATCCATAGTGGGGCAGGGGAATAGGGAAGAATGAAGGAACTTTGGTTTGTGCAGATGGGTGGGGTTGTGGGGATGGGAAGGACAGTAGAAAGAGACACACATTATTACCTTATATACATGTATGATTATACTAGTGGAGTGACTCTGAACCATGTATAGCTAGAGGAATAAGAAGTTGTGCTCCATTTGTGTACTATATGTCAAAATGCATTCTTCTGTAAAATAAATTATTTTTTAAAAAGAAAGAAAATGTGGTATGATATATGTATACAATGGAATATTACTCAGCCATAAAGAAGAATTCAGTTATGGCATTTGCCAGTAAATGGATGAAACTGGAGGCCGTCAAGCTAAGTGATAAAAGACAAAAACCAAAGGCCGAATGTTCTCTCTGATATGCAGAGAGAACACAAAAAGCAGGTGTGGGGGGTCAGCGGGGCAGGGGCACGAAGGGAAGAATAAAAGTCCATTGGATTAGACAAAGGGGGTGAAGAGAGGGAGGGGGAATGGGAATAGGAAAGATAACAGAATTAATCAGACAAAACTTTACTACGTTCATATATGAATACATGATAAGGTAACTCCACATCATGTTTAACCATAAGAATGAGATCCTAATTAGAATAAGTTATACTCCACATATCTATGTCAAAATACATTCTACTGTCATGTTATATAAAAAGAACAAATTTTAAAAAATTGTCTAAGGAGAAATAAATTCTCACCTTTTGAGAGAATTTAATGTACCTGGTCTTTTCCTTCCTGTAAATACTTTTTCCTTTAGCATATCAACTTTTTCTTAAGATTTTGAAATCTACGTTAATAGTTATAGAAATACTATATTAAAATGCTATTTCAAACAAATTAAGTACAAAATTCTCTTACACAACTGCAAATATACCCTGTCAAGTTGATTCCAAGGGCCCAAACATGAATGATAAATTTGCAATAAATTCAACAGTTCCAATAGTATTCATCCAAAAAGTATATAAGGCTATTAAAACAGCATACGAAATTTTACATTTAGAAAAGGCAAAAAAGAAAATTAAAGAAACAGAAACACTATGTATTTAAATTATTTTTTTGCCTTTCAATTTAAGGAACAATATTTTCTCATTTAATAGATTTTTTCCTATTTATCTGCCCCATTTTATTAGATTTATTATCACCTTAAATAAGTTGTACGTTTTAGACAGCTCACTGCACCTTAAATAAGTTGTACATTTTAGACAGCTCACTGAAATTAGATATAAAACCATAATAAAATCTATATTCTATATACTTGCTAGCAATATATAATAATAATAATAATAATAATACAAGATATTTATTAACAGTCATTAAAACACAGTGGGAAGATAGAAAAGACATTTTCCCAATACTTCTTACAAAGTGTACAAAGCCACCAGACATCAAAATATAAAACAAACATAAGACCTAAAGGTTGAAGAAAAGACATGACACCATCACGGGACCTTTGGAAGCAAGGACAAAAAGATGGTGAGTTCTCCAGCCTTTTTGTCTCTTATCTCCAAAACCTGGGGTTGAAGATGCCAGCAATCCTATATAACCAATGGGAACTTCCCAAAACAGTCCCAACAAAAGCCTCTTCTTGCTAGCCAAAGGACAAAGAAAGAGGAAGACTAACAAGACAGAAAACTTCATACAATGACTACTCTTCATCAGCTGAACATCACAGAAAACACTATGGCCCTACCTCCATCCATACCAACAAAAGCTAAGGAGAGCCTAGACTTCCAACTTTGTCAACCTAAAATAAAGCACCCCAAGAAGCCTACCATAATGGTTTTAAAGGCCATTTAGGAAAACAGAACATTCATCCCTGTCAGTATGGTAGCACCACATAGACATACACACATACTCAGGTAGTATCAAAAGAGAACTAGTAGACACTCTGGACTTTCATCATTTCCCAGCAGTAAAGTCAATCCACATTGTGGTGTCAGTGATTTAATATGAAAAACCTAGACTTCCATCCCCACCCAGCAGTAAAAAGGTGCTCTTCCCTACCCCTCAAGTATTGACAGAGTGCAAGTATGGAACCTGAACTTCTATCTCCATCTAGCAGTAAAAAGCCTGTACCCTCCACCATCCTCCCTTCAACTACAAGAACAGTAAACATTTAAATAAATAAATAAGTTCTATTAATAATACAGTCCTTTAAAAAGGTCTGTAAAATTGACAAACTGGTACACTAAACAAAAAAAGACAAAAATTATCAATATCATAAATTAAGCAGAGAATATCCCCAGAGACTGCAGGTATCAGAGGATAACAAAAGAATGCTGTGGGGGAAAAAGAGAGAGCTATGAACAACTCTGCACAAATTTATATATATAATTTTTTATTTGTATATGGACACAATATCTATTTATTTCATGTGGTGCTGAGGATCAAATCCAGTTATCTCACACATGATAGGCAAATGCTCTACCACTGAGCCACAACCTCAGTCCTGCACATGTAAATATGACAATTTAGATAAAATGAACCAGTGGACCACTTCTTCCAAGAAAACAAACTACCACAACTCACCCAATTTAAAACAGATAATCTGAATAACTATCTACTAAGGAAATTCATAACTTAAAAAAAAATCTTTAGGGCTGGGGTTTTGGCTCAGCGGCAGAGCGCTCGCCTCGCCCGGGTTTGATCCTCAGCACCACGTAAACATAAATGCATTGCATTGTGCACAACTAAAGCAAATAAATAAATATTAAAAAAAAATCTTTAGCCATAGTCCCAAATGATTACACTGAAGAAATCCACCAAATATTTTCTAAAAAATAAACATCATTTTTAAAAAATCCCTTCCACAAAATAGGAAGGAATATTTAACCAATTCATCTTAGAGGCTAGTATTAACCCTGATATCAAAACAAAACAGAAATCCAGGTGCAGTGCCCCGTTCATAATCTCAGTGACTCAGGAGGCTGAGGCAGGAGGATCACAAGTTCCTAAGCAACTTAGCAAGACCCTGTCTAAAAAAAAAATTTTATTTTAATAAAAAGGGCTGAGGATATAGCTCCATGGTAAGGAGCTCCTGAGGGTTTGATCCCCTGCACCAGAAAAAAAGAATTACAAGTCAATATTCCCATAGATACATGGAAAAAAATCCATAATAAAATAGAAATGAATAGAAATCAGCAATATATTTTTAAAAATTATACAATGACCAAGGGAAGTTTCCTCCAGAGATGAAAAGTTGATAACATTTGAAAAATCAAGCAATGAAATCCACCACCATATCAACAAGCTAAAGATTAAAAAAAGTCATACATCAATCTACATAAAAAGCATTTAACAAAATCCAAAACATACTCATAATTTAAAAAAAATTAGGAAATTACAGAGACAAACTTCCTCAAAATGAGATGATACTCTATAAAAAATTCCAGTTTAAAAATTTATCACTGTTATAACAATAAAAGATTAAATACTATATCTTATATCTGTACTATCAAGAATAAGAAAAGGATATCCACTCCTACAATATTCAACATGGTATTGGATACTCTAGCAACTACAATACATCAAGAAAAGGAAATAAAAGTCACACAATTCAGAAAAGATAATCATCCTTATGTAAAGACAATATAAGTATATATACCAAGTTAGGCACAGTGGTGCATGCCTGTAGTCCCAGTTACTTGGGAAGTTAAGGCAGGAGAAGTGCTTGAGTACTGGAGTTGAAGGCCAGCCTAGACAACACAGCAGGACTCATCTCAAAAAAAAAAAAAAAAGAAAGAAAGAAAAGAAAATTTCAAATAGTCTACATAAAGACCCTAGAACTAAAGGTAACAGGATACACATAAAATCTTTAAAAGTGAGATGTATTTCTACATTGTAAAGATGTTTCTAAATGTATTTCTCTATGTTCTATAACACCAACGATAAAATTGGAGGTACAATGCCATCTACAATCAACTCTTAAAAAATGAAATATTTTGGTGAAAATAATAAAATATATACAGGATGTCTTTATTGAAAACTATACAACACAGTGAACAAAATCAAAGATCTAAATGAAATGGAGAAACATACAATGTTCAGAGACAGGAAAACTCAAAGGTGTCAATTTTCCTCAAACTGATATGCAGACAAAATTTCTATTAAGTTCTCAAAAAGATTTTCTGTATCCTATTTTGTTCATTATTCCAAAGCTTAAGAAGAAAAACAAAATAACTAAAAGAAATAAAACAATTTTGAAAAAGAATGAAGTAACAGTAATCATTCTACACACAGATTAATTATGCAGCAGGGCATGGTGGTACATGCCTATAATCCCAGCCGCTGACAAGGCTGAGGCAGGAGGATCACAAACTCAAAGCCAGTCTCAGTAAAGTCGTGAGGCCCTAAGCAATTTAGCAAGACCCTATCTCAAAACAAAAAATGAAAACAGGCTAGGGATGTGACTCAGTAGTTAAGCACTTGGGTTCAATCTCTGGTACCAAAAAAAAAAAAAAAAAAAAAAAAAAAAAAAAAGATTATGCAAAAACCTGGCCTGGCGCAATGGTGCAGGCCTGTAATCCCAGCACTTGGGAGGCTGAGGAAGGAGGATCAAGAGTTCAAAGCCAGCCTCAGCAATGGCAAGGCACTTAACAACTCAGTGAGACCCTGTCTCTAATAAAATACAAAAAAAAAGGGCTGAGGATATGGCCCAGTGGTCGAGTGCCCCTGAGTTCAATCCCTGGTGCCACCAAAAAAAAAAAAAAAAAAAAAAAAAAAACCTGAACTTTGTCTTACACTATACAGTAAAGTTTAAGCAAATCTTGAGTTTTCCATACACTGCACATTCCAACAAAGTTTTGGCCCTTGCCCAGCTCTTTGGACTATTCTGCCGAGTAAGTATGTCTTTATGTACCAGGAGGTCTTAGGTCACTCCATACAGTTTATGCTAATAATGGGATTTACAGAAGGTTCCTTCAAGCAACTGGCATCAGCATGACTTTTTTTGGAGCTGGTGACCAAGGTCATGTATGCAGGTAGTCAACCACGCCCTATAAAACCAACCTACAAAACAAAAACAAAAGCAAAACCCTGGACACAAAGGCTGAATGCATCTATCTGGTCAGCAATACTCCACATGTGTCATCAAACATCATTGCTGGAAGAATTAAACACTGTCCACATAACTCCACATTGAGAAGATACTTAGAGCCGCAAGTGTAACAATTTTTCTGTTCTGATTTCTTCTAGCAAACTAGTAATCAGTTGAGTGTAAAAAGGACTTGAGGATTCTTAAACACATACACTTAAAATGAATCATGGACTTAAATACAAAACATTAAATGATAAAACACTTAAGAAAAAATGAGAAAGCCTTCAAGAACTAGGATTAGGGAGACAGTTCTTAAATTTTACATTAAAAAGCATGATCCCTAAAGAAGAAAAAACTGGTAACTGGACTTCAAATTTTAAAACTTGTACTCTGAAAAAGATACTGTGTTAAGAAGATAAAAGACAAACTATACAATGGAAGAAAAAATTTACAAACAACACATCCAACAAGAGATGAGTATTTAAAAAAAATAACCTCAAAACTCAAGATTAAAAACGGAAATAATACAGGGGCTGGGATTATAGCTCAGCGGTAGAGCACTTGCCTTGTATACGTGAGGCCCTGGGTTTAATCCTCAGCACCACATACAAATAACTAAAATAAATAAAGATATTGTGTCCATCTTTTAAAAAAAATCTTTTTAAAAAACCCTGTAAAACATGACAAAAAAGGAACACAATACAACTAGAACATGGGTAGAAGATATGAAGAGAGATTTCAATGAAGAGAACAGACAGATGGAAAATAAACATTAATAAATGTTTAACAATATTACCATTTCAAGTCAGGTTTTCAGACTGACATTTAAGCACCTTGGAAGTCACTACTCTATCCTAAACAAGCAAAAAGCTGAACAAACTAAAAAGGGAACAAATCTTTTTAGATCTCAAAGAAAATTGAGGTCACAGGGCCAAATGCTGCCTCCCCAATTAAAAACAACAGGTAAGCACAGAATCACAACTTAATTGCAGGAAAAAACACTCCAGATGAAGCTACATGGAAACCAGGACCGAATAATAAAACCTGAATTGTAACTGACAAATTGCTGGAGTTCAGTGTAGACAACTCTGAGAAATAAAAATTCCAATGTAACCCTGTCATAGGAAGACCACCACACACTTGTGAAATTTTACTTCCTGGGGCTTGATCTGGTTTTCACAATGAATATCAGAGAAAAATCCCTTCATGCTTCCAACAGGGGAAGAAGAAAGGAACGATTTTGAAATACACCAGAGAGTTCCATCTCTCCTCATACCTTATTACCACTACATTGCCAAAGAATTATTTGCCATAGTTCATATTACCCAGCATGTTATGATGACCTTGCAAAAATACAAATTAAAAAAAAGAAAAAAATAACAAGACATATTACAAGGCACAACATATAGTTTGAAGAAACAAACTAGACCCAGATATGGCAAGGATGTTGCAATTATTTGACCCAGTAGTTTAAAACAACTATGATTAATATGCTAAGCACGCTAATAGAAAAAGTATGCAAGAATAAAGAAAGAATCAAAGAGAAATGCTAGGTATCAAAAAGACTAATACAAATGAAGATGCCTTTGATGGGCTCAATAGTAGAATAGGACCAGCTAAGGAAAGAATCTCTGAGTTTGACAATATGTGAACAGAAACTTCTAAAATTAAAAACAGAAAGAAAGCTGGCGCAGTGGCGCATGCCTGTAATCCCAGCACTTGGGAGGCTGAGGCAGAAGGATTGAGAGTTCAAAGCCAGCTTCAGCAATGGCAAGGCACTTAGCAACTCAGTGAGACCCTGTCTCTAATAAAATACAAAAAAGGGCTGGGGATGTGGCCCAGTGGTTGAGTGGCCCTGAGTTCAATCCCTGGTACCAAAAAAAAAGAGAGAGAGAGAGAGAGAGAGAAACTGGTGAAAATGTAAAAGAATACCTAAGAACCATAGCACAACTACACCCTTCACCAAAAAAAAAACAAAAAAAGTTCACAGACATAAAACAACACAAAAGTAGAAAACTCAACTAAAAATTTAATTGACTTTGTCTATAAAAATTACATTTTAGATCACATCTTTGAGACATGTTCCACAAAAGAAATAATTAATAAGCTGGATTTCATTAAAATTAAAAACTTCTCTGGGCAAAAGACAATGGCAAGAATATGAAAAGACAAGCCACAGACAAGGAGAAAATGTTTATAAAAGCCACATTTGATGAATGACTGTCAATCAAAATGTAAAAAGAACTCTTAAAACTTAGTAAGAAAACAAACAATACAATTTAAAAATGGGCTAAAGACCTTAACAGATATAGAGATGACAAATAAGCAGATAAAGTGTTCCACATAATATACCAGTAAAATTAAAATAAAAATAACAAAATTCTACTATACAACTATGAGAAAGGAAAAATCCAGAACACTAAAACACCAAACACTGGGTAGGATGTGAAGCAACAGAACTCTCATTTATTTCTGGTGGAAATGCAAAATGACACAGCCTCTTTGAAAGATAGTTTGGCAGTTTCTTACAAAACTAAACACACTCCTACTGATGCAGCTATGCTGCTCCTTGGTAATGACCCAAAGAAGCTGAAAACTGATATTTATACAAAAACATGCATATAGATATTTATAGCAGCTTTACTCATAAGTGCCAAAATCTGGAAGCAACCAAGATGTCCTTTAGTAGGTGAGTGGATAAACAAACTGTGGTACATCCAGATAATGGAATATTATTACAATCATATGTCTTAACCTTAAATGCATATTACTAAATGAGTAATGCCAATCTGAAAAGCCTATATATTATACAATTTCAACTATGTGACATTCTGGAGAAAGAAAAACTATGGAGACAGTAAAAACAACAACAAAACAGTAACTACTAGGGTTAGGCAGGAAAACAAGAGATGAAGGCTTCTATACAGAAGATGATGCTTAAGGAAGTGAAACTATTCTGTATTATATACAATGGTGGATACATGTTTTTATAAATTTGTCCAAACTTAGAGAACATACACCCAGGAGTAAACTGTTACCTAAACTACAGATTCTGGGTGATAACATAATCAATGTAAGTTCATCAATTTAATAAATGTACCATTCTGGTAGGAGATGCTGATATTTGGGGAGGCTGCACATGTATGAAGACGGGAGTACATGGAAAAATCTCTGTACGTCAATAATTTTTTCTACTGATCTAAAAATAAGTCTATTTTAAAAAACTGATATATCATTGCCATAATGATATATCACTATATTCCCACCAGAATGGCTAAAATTTGAAAAACGTCAAATTCTACAAAGGATATAGAGAAAATTGGATCACTGAATATATGCATTGTTGATGAAAATGACAGTGAAAACAATGTGATTTGTAATTTCAAAACTAAACCTACAACTACTACACAGACCAGTAACTGCATATCTGAGCATCTCCCACAAAGAAAAGACATGTTTCATGACGAAACCTCCATGTACATGTTTACAGCAGCTTTTCTCATAACAGTCCAAAACTGGAAACAACTCAATGTTTTTCAATGGGTTAATAATTAAAGTGTGGTCTCTCTAATACCACCCACCATTGGTAAATATTACTCATCAATAAAAAGAAATTAACTATTGATACACACAACCACCTAGATGAATCTCCAGAGAAAAAAGCTAATTCCAAAAGGTTATTGCTCCATGTATGATTCCAATTATATACAGCCTTCATGAAATTATAAAATTATAGAAATGAAAAATTGGTTAGTGCTTTCCAAGAGTTAAATGGGAATGGAGGGGGTAGAGAAAGAAGTGATTGTGGGCAACATTTGGTATATGGAAACATTCTGTATCTTGATTGTATCCATGTCATTATCCTGGTTGTGAAACTATAACTTAATTTTGTAAGATATTTCCAGGTGAAAAATGGGGAATGGGTACATGGACTCTCTCTGTATTATTTCTTAAAATATTATTTCTTAAAACTCATGTAATCTGCCGGGCGCAGTGACACACGCCTATAATCCAGCACTTGGAAGGCTGAGGCAGGAGGATCGCGAGTTCAAAACAAACCTCAGCAATGGCGGGGCACTTAGCAACCCAGTGAGACCCTGTCTCTAAATAAAACACAAAAAAGGTCTGGGGATGTGGCCCAGTGGTCGAGTGCCCCTGAATTCAATCCCCATTACCAAAAATAAAAAATAAAAATAAAAAAACTCATGTAATCCTACAATTATCTAAGAATAAAATGTTAAGAAAAGGAAGGAAAACATGTAATATGACAAAACAATTTAATTTCATACAAACACACACTATTATTTTAGTTTGGAACAATAAAATATATCCCTTGAATAGTTTCAATTCACAAACAATCTCTACAAATTCATATCTAAATACTAAGAATTTTAGCTTACCTTCCACACTGTCAGAACAGGAAGTTCCAATGCCAGTGTCTCCACTATCAGAAGCTATACTGTGTCTCCTGATATGGTTATTTCGATGGTTAGATGGAACAGTTGTGGCCTGCCACAATGATTCATTACCAGGTAACCATGCTGATGAATAATCTGGGCCTATAAAGGAAAAAATGCACAATTAACACATGTAGTATCATGTCTAAGAGATGGAAAATTTGTTTTACTTTGCAAAAAATACACACAGGATATAATAGGTTATTTTCTGCTCCAAATAAAAATAATCAATGAGCTCTAAATTTGCCAGATGAACTTTACATATCACACACATATCAATTCAATGCTACTTTTGCAGTTTCCTCTGGCTGAAGAACTCAATATTCTACTTCTGGGTATTGTTTTTGTTGTTGTTGTTTGTTTGTTTTGTTTTTGGTACCAGGAATTGAACCCAGGGGCAATTAGCCACTGAGCCACATATCCCCAGCCCATTTTTACTCCTTTTATTCTAAGACAGAGCCTCACTAAGTTGCTGAGACTGACTCTGAACTTGGGTTCCTCCTGCCTCAGTCTCCTGAACTGCTGGGATTAAGGGCATGTGCCACCACACACCTGGCCTATGTATTGAACTTTTAAACATATACAGCTATCTTTTAAAAATGTTAAATCTATCAGTATCCAGGTATTGAACTTTTAAACATGTATAGCTGTCGTATTAAAAATGTTTAATCTATCTGTCTTCAAATGTCAGCACTCTGATCAGGAATTGTCGGAAGACATCTGTGATTCCATATACAGGCATTAGCTGTGAATTGGAGTTCAGGGAAAGTCTAAATAAATACTATTACATAACAGTAAAAGTAAGAATGTACTCATCATGGAAGATAAAAAATAAGTTTTTTCCTATTATAACATAATCACTTAAAATTTAAAATTATTTTGTACCCTTTTAATTGAATTTATCTTTTGCTAAAAGATTAACAGCACAGCATTTTCCTACTTTTATCTCAATTTGTCCTCTTGAATTACACTGAATCTCTAATTTTTAGCTAATTTTTGTCTTTTCAATGTTTATTTTCACTTTTGTACATTTTTACTTTTTATTCTTCTGTTTTACCCATTCTTCTATTTACTTCATTCTTCTATTGCCTTCTATGATATACTCAAGCAATGGCAGTGTAAGCTATTTGTTATAAGTTATGTACAGAACTAAGGAATGTGTGGAGGTACATGCTTGAGATCCCAGTGATTCAGGAAGCTGAGACAGGAGGATAGCAAGTTCAAGGCCAGCCTAGGCAATTTAGTGAGACCCTCAGCAACTCAGGGAGATACTGTCTCAAAATAAAAAGGATTAATAGATTCTAGTTTAGTAAAACACCCCCAGTTCAATCCCTAGGAAAGAAAAAAAGGAAAGAGAGAAAGAAGGTGGAGAAGGGAGGGAATAAGAAAATAAGGAGCAAATATACAAAAAGGTTTTTTTTTTTATAGTATTCAGAGCAATTTAAAATCTTGTTAAATTTAATATAAATGTGGTAGGAGCACCTATCTTTGCAGATACCTAACACAATAATTCTCAAATTGGGGATACAGACATATTCCAGAGAGTTAACAAAGTTCTCTATAACAATGTTAGGTTTTCATTTCAATGACAATCTTTAAAAAATTAGATAGTTTATTTGAATAGCTACGTTTAAACACCATATTCACATAATTTCTACACTGTTTTATCTGTATAGCTACCTTAAAACAGATTTGTTATAACCTATCTTAAGGCTCCCATTTGTGCTTTATGTTTTCAACTGTGTCTACATAAAGGGCAAATGATATCAGTCAGCACTTTTAATTTGAAATGAACAAGTTTTACAGAATTATCAAGAAACACCCTATTGAAATTGGCACAGAAGGAATGCCTTCTAGCAGTTTAAATATAAGGATCACAAAATAACAATGTCATTTGCATAAAATTAATTACACTAATTTTTTACCACACTTTTAGAAATAGGCATTCTCTACTATTTAATCAAAATATAGCCAGGCACAGTGGCACATGCCTGTAATCCCAGTGGCTTGAGAGGCTGAGGCAGGGAGATCGTTAGTTCAAATCCATCCTCAGCAATTTAGCAAGGCCCTAAGCAACTCAGTGAGACCCTGTCTCTAAATCAAATACAAAACAGGACTGGGAATGTGGCTCAGTGGTCGAGTGCCCCTGAGTTCAATCCCTGGAACAACAACAACAAAAAATCAAAATACATAAATTAAAAATAAAACTACACTTGGTGCTACTTCTATAATATTATTCCTGACAGCAATAATTTATTTTGATAAAAATTATGCTATGTAAATATTATCTTGAAGTTTTGCTCAAATATATTTTATGAATTAAATTTAGATTTTATAGACTTATGAAGTACATGAGCAAAAACCATATACATTTAAAATAAGAACTAAAAATTGGCTGAAGAGACATTTACACACATAGTACATTGTGGAATAACAGTTGTTTACAACCCTGCAAATACATGGCTAACAGGAGCTGCAGCTCACTGCTGCTGCTGCATGCACATCGTAGTAAAGAATAGCTTTATCATTAGTTAGGAAAAGATCAAAATTAGAAGTATAGTTTCTACTACATGTGCATCACTTCCACACCATCATAAAGTTGAAAAATCTTAAGCTGAGCCTATTTACTTAGCTACTCAGGGAAATGGCCTCAGAATTCCCTTCACTGGGCTGCCACCTTATAAACTTGTATTTCTAGCTTTAATAAAAGGACACAAAAATAAGCAACCACATTAATACTTGAAGTCATGAATCTGTTGTCTACCTATTAAAAAAGTAAAAAGCAAACACTAGAAGTATCTGTCAATATAGCATATGAAGTCTTAGTACAAAATCATAAAGAACTTAAGCAAACTTCAAAACACGAACAAAGACCATAGACAAAGGAGGAAAAACCCTAAAGAGAAAAACACAGATGTATTTAAAAACAATGAAAAAATATCCAAACTCACTAGTAAATAAGTAAATACCAAGTTCAAAAAGACATGCTGTTTTTCAGCTACCAACCTAACAAACATAGAAAAACAAAGAACAATGCAATATTTCTATAATACTCCCAATATATTCCCAAAGATAATGTCAACTTGTTCAGAAAATTGCTAGGCTTTATGGCACAGTCTTTAATCCTAGTTACTCTGGAGGCTGAAGCAGGAGGATCACAAATTCATGGCCAGCCTGGAAAACTTAGTGAGACCCTATCTCAAAATGAAATTTTTAAAATGGGGATATTGCTCAGTGGTAAAGCCCTTTCCCAACATGCACAAGGCCCTAGGTTTAATCCCTGATTTCAGAAAAAAAAAAAAAAAAAAAGAAGAAGAAAATAAAAATCCTTTGGAAGAACTAATAGGCAATAAGTCTTTAAGTGGCTTATACTCATCCCATTAATATTACCCTTAAAGAAAGAATGCTGGAGGGCTGGGATTGTGGCTCAGCGGTAGAGCGCTGGCCTAGCACGTGGGTGACCCGGGTTTGACCCTCAGCACCACGTACAAATAAAACGCATTGAATAAAACACATTGTGTACAACTAAAAGCAAATAAATAAAAATATTTTTTTTAAAAAAAACTTTAAAAAGAAAAAAAAGAATGCTGGAGCAAGCAGTCATGTATCAAGAGAAGGGGGATGGACAGTCCCACAGTCCCCTTCAACAGCATACCCCTGGTCACCCAAGTAGGCCTCATCTCCTAAAAGTTCCACCACCTCCCAATAAAGGCTTGGGGATCAAAGCTTTCACATATGGGTCTTTGGGGACATTTGGCATCAACACTACAGCAGGAACTCAGACACACTGGGTGTTAGTTAGACTTTGAGTATATGGATCTTGAGAGGCTACAATTTAGTCCCTTGCATACATGATTCTCATTTAATATAAACCTGGAACGTGTGCCACGACATGGGATTTTGAAACTTATTAGATTTATTGTAAAACATTTATGTATTACAAAATTGTATTGAAATTTATATTACATCTATACTTAAAATGTATAATACAGAGGACAAAATCACTTTTCAAATGTCATGTGGAAATAAACTATTTTGTACATGTGAGTTTTCTAGATAAGTAAAAATTTACCATTATAAGAGTGACTCTTTAATATTATAAAAGAAAAAAAGAAGAATGCAACATTCATAGTAGGAGTGTAGATACTGACAAAAAAGGCTGTTACTTAAGTATTATTTTTAATAAGGAACAATTAAAAATAAACCCAAAAAGTGAAAAGGAATAAACTTTTGGCCATTAAAATAATGTTATTCATATATGTATACAGGAAAGTTATATCAGGTTCTTTCTACTATCTTTTCTATTCCTACCCTCACCCCCTTCTCTTCATCCCCCTTTGTCTAATCCTCTGAACTTTTCTTCCCTCCACCCCTCCACCTTATTGTGGGTTAGCTTCTACACATCAGAGAGAACATACACCCTTTGGTGTTTGGGGATTGGTTTATTTCACTTATGATACTCTCCAGTTCCATCCATTTACTGGCAAATATCATGACAGAAAAGAGAATGAAAAGAATCTGACATAACTTTCCTATGTGCATATATGAATACACCATAGTGAATCCCACCATCACATATATCACAAGACTGAGGCCCTAATTAGAATAAGATATATTCCATACATGCATAATCACATCAAAATGGACTCTACTGTCCTGTGTAACTCAAAAATAAAATAAAATTTAAAAAAATGTTAAAGAGGACCTACAAGTATAAGATGTTTACACTGTCAATCTAAATAGCAAGAAATAAAATCTAATATATAAAATTCACAAATAACCTCAGATCTCATATAATCTAAGAATTCTGAATTCTTTGCCTATGTCTACCTCAGAACCCACCCACCTCAGACTGAATTTCTGTTTATGTATCTATTCTCCTAGGCTATAGTAATACCCATTGAGAGCAAAAGCCATGAGCCCCACCCAGTTCTTTCTTTAGTGCTGCAGGCAGCATATACTGAAGATTCAAAGAAGGCACAAAGTAAATGGAAAGAAATACAATGAAATACTACTAGTAGTTTTCTCTAGATGGTAAGATTACTGGTGATTTCTTTGACTTTCATGCTTGTATTTTCCTTCTAATTAATTACAGTTTGCTTTGATAATCAGGAAAATTTGTTTTATCTTTTGAAAATGCTTAACTACTATTGATAAGCCCATAATTCACTTATTATTTAAGCACTTAATTGAAGTCTTAGGAGATATTTTCTCCTGGAATGGGAACACAACCTTAACCTTAGTTGACCTAGACTGGAATTAATGGATACATTCTAACATATAAATCAAACAACTTACAACTTTTAAAAACGTTCAGAAACACCAGGCTGGGGCTGGGGTTCAGTGGTAGAGCCTAGCCCATGCGAGGCGCTGGGTTGATCCTCAGAACCACATAAAAATTAATTAATTAATTAAATAAATAAAGGTATTATGTCTAACTACAACTAAAAAAATTTTTTTAAATGTTCAGAAACACAAAACTATACATATTAATGTACACAAAATAGTCTTGTCTACAAATAGAAATGGGAAAAAGTCTATGAATTCAAAATAAAAACCTTGTAATAAACTGTTTATTTTGATTGAGACAGCTTCAAGTCTTTCAATAATATCATAATTAGCTTAATTCATAAGAAGAAAAATGTTGAAGCTTTTTTAAAGCTACAGAAGGTTCCACTGGGGAAGCATGGTAATTCATACATCTTGACAAAAGACCAGTATAGCCCTCCTTTTCCTAGAATTGTATCCTCATCACAAGAGCTCCAGGGGAAGGAAGCAGATCTCTAGTCCACTCACAGGAGACAGGTCACCAAATCAATCAATGGGGAGAACATGTCCCATCTAGAATACCTTATTCTTTTAAATCAGTAAATTAAATGGTTTAATTTACTCATGAAAATATCATTATGATCATGTTTTTGCTGAACTTTTAAAGAAAGCAGATCAATTTACCCAGGCTTCCCAAAATGACAAAAACAAAATGATAGAATTATCTGTACAAGTTGATTTCATCCAGCCTGAAGTTATTTGTCTTAACCTTTAAGTATAATCACTTTTTTAAAAAAGAAGCCCTATTAATACTGTGTACAACCAGAGAATTGAAATGTTGTACTCCATTTGTGTACAATGCATTCTGCTGTCATGTACAACTAAGTAGAACAAATAAAAAATTAATAAATAAGAAGCACCAATATGTTATGTGCCTAAAACACTTAAGTTGATTAACAAACATGAACAAAATAACATTCTAATCTTTTAGTAAAGACTGAAGGAATTCACAGTGTGAGAATGCTGCCTTGTCTCTAGACAAGTCAATCCAAAAACCAAAAACAAAACAGGAAAAACTATATGTGAAATATGCTTACCAATGATTTAATAAAGAACATTTTTCTCAAAGACTCATTATAAGACTAGGTTCTTTAAATAGGAACACTTGGTTTCTAGATATATGTGCTAATGTACTTTAAAAAATACTTAAAATAAGGCTCAGTGATGTCGGGCTAGAAAATCTTTCCTACCAGGTCATACCATATTAAAGCAATTGGATAACTGTAAATCTGTTATCTCTAGAACAAAGACAGAACTATTGTTATAAGAACAGCAAAAATATTAGTCTAGAAACATTAAACTTGATATTTTTTCCATTTGTACAGAAGTTAACACCATATTAAATATGGAAGGTCTATCTATAAGGGTTTGATTACCAAAACTAATATTCCTAAATAATGGGGGGAAAAAACAGCAAAGATGTCAAGACTCTACAATGGAACTTCTCTTTGGAAGATGTGATCATGTTTTTGCTGAACATGTTGTATGTTTGTATGTTTTCAATACCAATTTTCAATATCGATTTCAACTGTTTTAAGTAGAATAGTGAATGCCCAGGAACAATATTTTAAAAATCAGTACTTCTCACATTTGAAATAGGAAAACTGGCATCAAATGAAGAAATAACCTATTGTATTTTATTTTTCTTTCTGAAGTTTTTTTAATTGGAAGCAAAAATGCATATAGTATCAAGTATTCCACAACATATCTATAACTATATCTATAACTGCATTTAGAACAACTAATTTTCTCATTGAATAGCTTATGACAACTCTAAGCTAGAAAAAATAAAAACATCACTGTCAATGTTGATTTATAATTTTACATAAAAGCTGAACATATAATATAAATCATAAAAACAAATCACGTTTTTCAAAGTATAAGTTATCACCAATTAATAGGTCTTAAAATCAACTTAGTAACCAAAAATTTTAAATAAAATGACCGAATAATATTGAAAAGATCAAAGCACATTTACCATTTATCAGAGTTTGCAAACATTTTACATTTTAACATCTCTGAAGTGTTAACAAGCACAAAATACTTTGACACAAAGTTCAGACAGCAGCATTCAACTCCCCCATTTCTACAAATCAGTATATGACCTAGAGGCAAAGAAATAAATCTAAGGAATACAACAACAAAACTCTTTCCTTAATCTATATATTTAATCAGTCCGAAACTCTTCATTGTACTGTAGATGTACTAACTGGATTAGATCTCTCCTCTCTACTGGCACTATCTCAGATTGTATATTCTGGGGGGATAGCTATAATGATCTACTGGAAGCAATCCTCCTGCTGAAGTGATTCCACCCAAACCAGGCTCTACTCTTTCTATCAGAATTATTTTCTTAAGAATTAAGTATGCTTATATCAGTCTCCTGTTTCTACATTCTATGGGTTCCTTACAGCACATTAAATAAAACTCAAACTCATGAAACTCTGGCAAAGTTCTACACCAATTGAAAACCTCATTTTCTAACACTTTTGCAACTCCTACCTCCCTCATCCAGCCTCCTACAAACACTAGTGTCTAAGCAAACTTACCCTAATTGCTGCCTCCAAACAGTTCAGGTTCCTTCATGATTCCAAGCTGTTTCTTTCTCTAATTTCTTTAAGAGACAGTTTTAATTTACTGTCTTCCCTGATTCTTCTATCAGGCATTAAATAACTACGTATTTGTTCATTCCCAATATATTATTCAAAATTTCATCAAAGCATTTACTAAGTTATGTAAATTATAGCTGGGAACCGTGAAAGACAACTCCTGTGTGTGCGTGCACACAGCACCTAGCACAGAGCTACACACATTAAAGGCAGGGTTTTAATAAGTGTTGTCATTATTACCACTGAGTACCCAATAAATATTCACAGAATAAAATTAGAATTTTGGAAGCCTTACAATTAGAGCTACAAAAATATCCCTCTCTTCAGAAGAAGGATTAAAACAAGGATTTTGTTTGGAGGTTATTTGTTTATTTTAAAATCCAGGATATTTTAAACTATCCCTTAAGCTAGTATACATTTAAGTATCTATTTAAAGACCAGTAAATATTTACCAAAGCAACTTTTTAAAAAGTAATTTTAGGATTGGGGTTGTGGCTCATTGGTAGAGTGCTTACCCCTCATGTGTGAGGCACTGGGTTTGATTCTCAGCACCACATAAAAATAAATTAATAAAATAAAGGTATTGTGTCCATCTACAACTAAAAATAAGATAAAATAAAACAAAGGTTCATTGACAACTAAAAATATATTTTTTTAAAAAAGTAATTTTAAATGGTTTGAAGAGCCAATGGCCAGAGTTCAACTGGAACAATTTGGAATTGTGAAAGAGGCAGTGATTAGGTAAGTTTGCTTAGATACTAGTGTTTGTTAGGAGCTGGATGAGGGAGGGAATTGTTGCAAAAGTTCCTAATAAATATAGTGCCCAATAGGTCAGATTAGACATGGAAAAGTCAGTCTTTCTCTCTCACACACACAAAACATAGACATTAAACCACAAAGAAAATATTCATATTAATGGTAGCCAGAAAGGGGGGGGAAAAAAAAAGCAGAAAATCTTGTACTACACTAGAGAGTACCTAGCTAAAATGGCAGACACATACTACTATAAAAATATTTAAATTCTTCATCTCAGTTATCCACTCCATTTTAGTACTGTTTATCTCCAGGGAAAGTGATTCCAATCATTTTAATTTTCTCTTTTTATAGAATTAATAGTATAGCTTGATGGAAACAGATACAGACTGTGAAACCAGGCTACCTGGGCTCTATCTCTTAATAACAGTGAGACAGCAAGTAAATCCTTTAGCCTCTCTATGCCTTAGTTTCTTATAGAGGAGAAAAAAATTATACCTAGACACTATCTTACAGGGTTATTCAAAATAATATGAAAGGAAAAGAGAAAGACACTTTTAAAATACCTTTATGTTTCATATAATTAAAACCTCAATAAATATTCATTATTTTTATCATTGTATATGTATAGGAATTTTCCAAAAGAAAAAAATACTGTTAAAAGTGAATAAGACTGGCAAGAAGGAAAAATGGAAAGGCTTACCTTCACTTTAAGCCTTTTTGTGTAGTCAATTTACAAAACTTTAACAATTACAGAAGAAAAAAATGACCTAACAAATATCACATAACTTAATTCTTCTGTTCCTCATGAGGTATAGTAAATACCCCTCCCTGCAAAGTTTTTAAACTTGCTCTTTTCCCTTTATATATATGCCCTTTTGTTATTTTGAGAAAGAGTGTCACTAAATTGCCCAGATGGGTCTTGAACTTGGGGTGTGTGCCACCATATCCGACTTCCCGTCTATTTAATAAAGGAGTATCACCAGCTTCTCTAAAAGTTTTTCTCATTAGAAACTATATTATCTCCTTCAAAACACAAATACAATGCCCATGTCTCTGATATTCACCATTTTCTAAAAAAAAAAATTTTCTCTTTAGTTGTAGATGTACACAATGACTTTATTTTATTTATTTATTTTTATGTGGGGCTGAGGATCAAACCCAGTGTCTCACACGTGCTAAGCAAGCGCTCCACCACTGAGCAACAACCTAAGCCCTGATGTTCATTACTTTAACATCTGTATTCCAGGAAATAATAAAGCATACAAATTTTCTACCAATGATCTCCAACGTGGATACATGTGTACCAGGGAAATCTACCACTAGGCTGCCAGAAGAACCTCTGTTTATACTTTAAAATTATTTTTAGTAAAATACAATGTATTAAATTTTACTAATATTTAACATACAGATTAACATTGGTGCCCTCACTTATATTATCAGAGTATGATATTCATACATATAAGGTAAACCCAAGGTAGGAAGGCAAAGTTTTTCTCACAAAGAGCTTGACAGTGCAATCCTCCTTCACTAATCTAAGTATTGCAATGCATTCCAGTTTGTGCCTGGTTAAATAGATTTACATATTATATTATGTAGTTGTATCCAAACTAACCTTCATGGAATGAATTAGAGGCTTAAAATATTACTACAGAGAAAGCTGAAGCTGAAAAAAACCTGAGTATTGAAAATACTGATAATAATACTAACATTGAAAATATAAGTACAAATAAACAAGAAAATAGCCAAGCTGATGTTTTCTTTTTTTTTTTCCAAGCTGATGTTTTCTATGCACTCTTCATCATTCCCTTTGCAAGAGGAAAAAAATGACTCAAATCAGATCTGATAGTAATAATTCATCTAGCGTTTCCATTTGAAAAAATAAATCAATTCCATTAAAGGTAAAGATAATGCTTTTCAAATGATGCTCTCAATATGGAAAGGGTATACTGGGAGTCAACACAATTCACATACATTCAAAGGCAAAAAAAATAATTTTTTAGATGTTATTATTTATATGTGCCACTGAAAATAAGAGTATCAATTAAATGACACCATGAATTACATGATGATACACCCAGACATGCATTATAAATGTTAAAATACTTTTTCAAGGCACATCTAAAAGACGATAAACTATAAAGATATTGCATATACACAATAGGAGCATTTAGTTGAAAATTTTCAACTTATTTAAAAAATGAGGAGTCTGTTGGTTTTCCATAGTGTCAAAAACATTTGCTAAACACCTGCCCTTTTTATAAAGGACAGTCATAATTTTCAAGAAAAACAGTCAAACAACAGGAAGCATAAAGGGGAGGGGCTTGGAAAGCTTGTGATTCCCCAATCCCATAGAGATCCAAAGATCAGCTCAGACATGAAATGTTAGGTTCTAATCAGAGGTAAAATTCTAGGTCAGAGGAAAGAAAAAAACAATAATAAAACAGGATCAGGTTCCAACATTGGAAATTAACATTAAGCAATCTTTGAATATGGCTCCAATCAGTTAAAATAAGGTTAGCAGCATCAACTGTACTTGTTCACATAAACATAAAAATAACTATATTAAGGGGCTGACACAATAGCTCAGTGGCAGAGCAGTTGCCCAGCATGTGTGAAGCAATCCTCAGCACCACATTAAAAAATAAATAAAATAAAGGCATCCTGTTGTTCTACAACTATATAAGAATAAATAAATAACTATGTTAAAATCTAGCTCAATCTGAGCTAATTAGCTTTCTTATATTTAAGGACTCAAATCAAAATTTTAAGTAATCAGTAACCAGAGGTTACTTAAAATTTTTAAGTAATCAATAACCAAATATAAAAGGGTAGAGAGAGGGATAAAGAAAAAGCAGACATTGATCAAAGGTACAAAGTTTCAGTTACACTAGACCAGTGTGTTTTCTACTCCACCAAGATCTATTGCACTTCATGGTGACCACAGTTGATGATAATGTATAGCATATTTCAAACATGCTTTAAAAAAAAAAGATTCTTAAATTCTCATCACAAAATACAAGTTGGTGAGGTGAGGCATATGTTAACCAGCTTGATTTAATCATTCTACTCTGTATAATAAATAAATAACCATATTATACCTCATAAATTTATATAATATTACTTCCCAATTTAAAAAATAAAAATTAAATAAAGCAATACAAAAAGTATAAAAATAGATTATTCAGCCAGGAGCAGTGGCACACGCCTGTAATTCCAGCACTTGGGAGGCTGATGCAGGAGGATCACGAGTTCAAAGCCAGCCTCAGCAATGGCGAGGCACTTAGCAACTCAGTGAGACCCTGTCTCTAATAAAATACAAAAAAGGGCTGGGGATGTGTGGCTCAGTGGTCAAGTGCCCCTGAGTTCAATCCCTGATACAAAAACAACAACAACAAAATACATTATTAAGATATGATTCCGAATTTCCTTATTTTCAATTCTACTATCACAAGGACCTTAAAGAAACTTGATTCAGGCTATGGTTAAAATTACCTTGATTAAGAAGAATGATCAGATGAATAGATGGTTTACCTTTACAGAAAATGTATGAATTCAAACCGATACATATTCACCAGGTACTTCTTAAATATAACAAAAAACTCAAGAAAGTTAGACCATCTCCTTCTACCAAAAAATTATATACCTGCTCATTTCAGTGTGGTGATAGGCCAAAGACCCCAATCTACTAGTTATATAAAATACCATATTCAAAAAAATCTCTTGGCACTATGCATAATTAGAACTACAAATTTAATTTTTAATAATCTTTTGTTTCTAGTTAGAAACTGTTAAAATCAGATACAGTAAAAACTAATGAGATGTTTTTAATAAAACCACTATAAATGTAAGGGAGTAATACCAAGTAATATTCCAGAGGGGTTTACCTTTGTCTTGGAATGTAACTATTTCATATCACCAAATAGAGAAGATATTCTTCATGATAGCAAATTATGCCAAAACAAGAAGGATCATCATCACCAAGAAGAAAATAAATACACAGAACAGAATGAATTTTCCCAAATGGTAGCTAATGAATGCTATAAATGCTTTTATTTATGTAGCCAGTAACCTCCAAAGCAGAATAGGATAATTTTCCCTCAATAACCCATTTCTTTCTTGATACTTAGGAACATATGTACCACACCAATACATTTTAATGCAAAATTTTTTTTAAAAAATTAGTCTTAAACTATTTCAGAATAAATTTGAGGAAATTTATAAATATCTAGAATTTTTCTGTTCTCAAAATTAAATTACTTAATTTTTAGTTGAGTTTTTCAGTGAATTATTGCCAAAATGTACATTAATGTTCTCATTGTCTTAACACTCTAAAAATTTTGCTGAACACCTGCCATTTTTTATGAAGGACACTCATAATACAAGAAAAACAGTCAATGGGCTGGGGTTGTAGCTCAGTGGTAGAGCACTTGCTTAGCACATGTGAGGTGCTAGGTTCAATCCTCAGTACCACATAAAGATAAATAAATAAAATAAAGGTATTGTATCCATCTACAACCACAAAACAAATTTTTTTTAAAAAGAAAAAAAAAAAACAGTCAAACAACAGGTAGCATATAAAGGGGAGAGGCTCTGAAAGGCTGTGCTCCTCCAATCCATAGAAACCCAAAGATCAGCTCAGGCATGAAATGTTAGGTTCTAACCAGAGGTAAAACTCTAGGTCAGTTGACAAAAAAAAAAAAAAAAAAAAAAAAAGAATCCACAAGAAAGTGTCAAAAAAGCTTCAGAAATATCATAATAAGACAACATGTATGTAGTAATTTCGTCTGGTCAATAAGCACACAATCTCTGCCTCTACAAAAGCAATGTAACTAAATAGTGGAAAAAATAAATACTACATGAAACATAGTCCAAAGATTTCATTCCTGGCTCTTACTAAGAAATAACTAAAAACTGCAGTTAATTTTAAAGCTCTAAACTTTAATATAGAAAAAAAATTTTAAAGTAGTATCAACAAAGCAATCAAATTTGTATTCAATAGACATGTGGGCATAGGACAAGGCTTCTGAGTTTATCCTCTTAGAAACCTATGAACCACTGGAATTAACTTAGCACTACCTAAGAAAGTCTTAAATTATCACTGAAAAGAAGCAAAAACAGAGGTGGAGAGATTCTCAGTCTATTGGGAAGTTAATATGAGCATGAAAAAAAAAACAAAAAAAAAAAAAAACAGTCAAAAGTCTGGTCCCCTCACTGAGATAATCCTGTATTCTGATGGGAGGGAACACTGTTAATACCAGTTCAGATGCTCTGGGCAAGAGCACTCTGGTTAAGGATTGGACACTGCTCTATATAGGGCATCCTAGGAAACCCTTCAGCCTGGGCAAACCCAGAACATTTCTAGTTTTTAAACTTAAAATCATAAGCAAACCAGGCAGTTGGTCACTGTAGCTTGAGATGTGGTAAAGAGAAAGCAATTAAAAAAGGTGGGAGGGAGAAAAAGTAATTCAAACATTTATTGAACACCTATGGTATTGATCTCTATGCAATGAAGTGAGCTGTCTAATCTCTGCCAGTTTAATACTTTTAAACCTCTCACTGAAGCTGGTGAGTGGCATTGATTCATTTCCTTCTGACTCATCTTCCATGGCCTCTTGGAAGCATGAGAACTTAGTGATCATTCCTGTCTTTAGGCACCTTTCTTTTCGAACACATTCTCTTGGTTTTACTCCTACCTCCCTGGCTGCTCCACTCAGTCTCTCTAGATGGGTCGTCCTCTGTCTAAACAGGAATATGTTAGTGTCCCAGAGCTTAGTTCTCCACTTTCTTATATTCCCTGCTGTCTTCTCTATAATCTCACGGTATGATGCATCCAGCTCTAAGACCTTTAAACACCATTTATATACAAGTAACTCTTTAAATTCCTATCTCTTCCCCACCCTCTAGGGATCTCCCCACAGAACCCAAACATGTATAACCAATTTTCTATTTAATATCTCACCTGAACCTAAAGGATCTAAAACTTCACATGACCAAAACAACAAAACAGAACACTTGATTGCACTTATCTTCCTCATACACACACATCTATTCCAATTTCCCCATGTCAGAAAATGGCACCACCAATCATTATATAATTACTGAAGCCAAAGTTAAGATGTTGTTTCGGATTCCTCATTCCCTCACTTGCTACCTCCAAACCATCAGTAAATCCCATCAGCTTTATTTTTCATGTATACTCCAAATCAAACCTTTTTTCCAAATCTAATCAAACCACTCTTATCCAAGCATTATCCCTCATCTAATAACTGCAATGCACAGTAACCGGCTTCTCTATGGCTGTTCACTCCCCCACACACACCCCAATTTCTTTCCCCACAAAACAGCTAGGAGTGATCTATAAACACCAAGGATAAAGAACGTCTGTTTCTGTTCATGTCCCCAGTGCACAAAATACTGCCTGTCTCTTGGTAGATACTCAAAGTGCTGAGTGAAACAACTGGGCCATCTCCCCTACCCTTTCATAACCAGCTTCCTCTCACCAGATAAAACCCACTTCTTACAATGCCTTAAATTGTTATCAGGCCTTCCTAACCTCACATTCCTGCTCCTTAAGCTCTAGATTCACTAGCTTTGATATTCCTTAAACTCTCCAAATTCATTTCCACCTTGGAGCCCCCTTTCACTCCTCCCTTCATGTCTGGCACCTTCTCATCACTCAGGTCCCAGCCCAGTGTCACCTCCTCAGAGAGGTCTTCCCTGACCAACTTACCCCAAGTAGCTCTGCCTAGAAATCCTATGTCACATCAACAGTTTCCTTTTCTTCTACTAGCTGAACTATTCTCATTTATCTGTTTACTTACTATTTCCTCTCCACTAGAATGTAAATTTCCTTAAAACAGATCGTATCTTTCTGGTTCAAAGATGTATCCTCAAAGCCTAGTACAAAGCCTGGCATACAATTAATATTTATTAACAGAATAAATCACATTTAAAATATGACAAGCTTTATGCTAGTAACAATGGATTTTTTTAAATTAAAGAATAACAGAAAGTCAAAGCAAAATACTGGTATGAAAAGCAATTTGATGTTCTTTTTATGCTAATCATTCTCATTCTTAGAATAAATGATCTTATGCTGAGGAGTGATATTATACTGTGTGCATGTATGAATATGTAACAACAAATCTCATCATTTTGTACAACTATAATGCACCAATAAAAGACTTTCTACAATGAATTGCTTTTTAGAATATTGGTTTAATATTCTAAAATTATAAAAGTATAAAATATGATCATCTTGAACACAGTAATGATATATTGGAGTTTAAAAGTTTTCTGTATGATAACATTCTTTTTTTAATTCACAATTTATAGGAACTAATTAAGCTACAATCAGTAAAATACTATGTGTGAGACTTCAAGTCTTCATTGTCTTCTCAGAGTACATTATATACACATTTCTTTCAGTAACAAAAACCATGACTCTCATATACCTTTCTGTTCATAACATACATAAATATTCACGACAACACAAATTATCAACTCACCATTTATTGCTCGGCCTCAGATCAACTTACTAGCTTCATTCAAGCCAAAGTGATTAAATTCCAGTTATTTATCAAGTTCATTTCATAAAAGACATCACCCCAATGCCTAGTATGAAAGAACATTTCCAGTTGAGTTTAGGCTAAAAAGTTATGTTTCATTGTTACCATAGTACTCTTAGGTCCATCTAATTCAGAACCACAGCAGCAAACCTTATTATTGGATGTAATCTTAACAGTTATTGCCACTATCATTATGACATCACTAAACACCTTATGGCAATGCATCAACTACAAAAAAGCAGATTCAAAACTCCAATCAATGAACAAGTGACATTTTTTAAAGCTCAAGTAAGCCTTTCTTATTAACACTATAGCACACTTTAAAAGTATAATATTCTACCCCAAAATATTTTAAGAATTGAATATATTAATAGCTTTAAAATGACTTATAAAAAGGAATATACTCACTATCACTAGATGTTAATAAGTACTCAAAATAGCACCATATCATGCTAGATTTCAAAAACCTAAAGGAAATACACCTATCCTTTATCCACATTTGAAATTAGTATAAATTTTGAACAACAGAGTAAACTCAAATATAGTCATTGAAATGCACAAAAGATATAACCACTGCTACTTAAAATTAGCCTTCTAGCTGTATTTGTCAACAGAAAAAAAAAGGAGGGTTTTTATGTGATCTTAGTATGGAAACATAAGAAAATATTCATTTTATTGTTTTATAACATGTTTACTCCATAAAACTGATAAACTGTGGGTAAAGTCAAAACAAAATTAAAACAAAGGGCAAAAGTTCAGTACTTTTTTTTTAATATTTATTAATTTGCTCTAGTTGTGCACAATGCATTTATTTTTACGTGGTGCTGAGGATCAAACCCGGGCCACGCACGTGCTAGGCGAGTGCTCTACAGCTGAGCCACAACCCTAGCCCAAAGTTCAGTACTTTCCAAACCACAATTAGTATTCCTATTTGTTCTTTTATAGTCATTTCCTTAAAAAGAAGTTCCCTCCATTTAGAAAGCTGGTTCTGTATTCCATTGGTTTTCCTAATTATTTGTGTAAACAAACCAACCAATTTCAGAATACCTAGAATTAACCTACATATTGAGAAACTCATTTTAATACCAGAAATTATTTACTTATCACTGTCTTTCACAGTGGCCCTCAGGACCAAATAGATTGCTGATGAATTCAATCATAAGACTCATTCCCTTTGTTTTCAGAGAGCCCTAAAACTGCTCAAGTTGGTCAAAAGATATATTGAACAATATTTCAAAAATATAAATTTTCTTCCAATTCTCAGAAGAAAAAAGATATCCACATTGATCAACCCAGAAGTCATAATCTTGACTTTTACAGTCTGCTCACTTAATAAAAACCAAAAGTTGTTCGTGTAAGGTATAAATTTTAAAAACTAATTTTAATCAATTTCAAGTGTATATGTTTGCTCAGGATGAGAATAAACAAACAATAATTTCATCACTAATTCTGTAAAAATAATCCATTCTCAGCATATAGCTGAAAAATTTTTCATTGGAAAGGCATGTTGTGATTTACCAACAGTTTATCACTATCAAAGCTGAGATAAAATAACATGCTTTTGTAAATATGTACTGTTCAAATTTCTAAAATTTGGATAATAATTGTCTTCCACTATATTCTATGCCATAATAAATGTCTAGAGACTGCAATATAACATCAGTCCTTCATTACTTAACTTCTAAACACTAAGATGTTTTCTTAGTAGAAAACAATGGGAAATTGATACAACACTTCTGTGATATACCTTCAAACAACCTATTTTATCACAAATAAATTTTAAAAGGTTAGGTTACAAAGATGTAATCTGACACATACAGATAAATGGAAACTACTCTCTCCAGCCCCTAGAGATAATGAATCTCTTCTTCATCACTCAAATCACTTAGATGGCAGGATCTGTGAATACTTGGGTAAGCATCAGAAACCTTTCAACTACCATCTCCTCTTCTTAAGACAAATTGCATATATTTTAGGAAAAAATCCTACATATATTGATGCTGCTTGTTTTTACTAAAGTCATGCCTATGTTGAATTCTTTCTTTTTAATAAGTGTTGTAGATCTAAACTTAAGAAAATGATTTCAAATATAACTGGCTTTTTAAAAACGCGTGTTATATATCTAAATTTTTTAAAATCACATCCAAAATACCTCAACTATCACAGAAACACATTAAATTCCAATAGCAATGTACCTGATTTTTTTTTAAATAGCAGTAAATATTACCATCTAAAGACTCCTTCCAAATGCTGCTTTGCTTTATGGTTTTGTAAATAATTGCTCTGAAAATGTATACAATAAATATGTCTCTAAGTTATCCAAGTCAAGCTCAAATGCTATATGGAACAGCGTTAGTTAACAAGAGTCCCAGAACCACCTGACTGTGTAGGAGAAATTTTGTGTATGTACATATGGCCCTTTTTTTCCCTGGATAAAAAGTCCGTTTAACTTTCAGCTTTTCAAAGAGGTTCATAACTCCGTTAAGATTCAAGTGCCTGAAGGGACTGTCATCGTTAGATAACTCGTCACAGGCAACCAAGCCTTATTTTTTAATGCCAAATGAGGGGAGGATTTATTCTAATATACAGGCTCCGATACAACTTCTGGGAGATGCATGAAAAGGCTGTCAGATCCATACAGCCCCCTACACACACGGAACGCACCAAACCCCTAATTTTTGAAGGGGCCTGAAGAGTCAAACCCATTAACAGCCCTACTGCTCAAACATCCACTGGATCTTGCAGGAAGCGCCCTCCCTTTTCACCAGAGGGGGCTGCGGGCGGCGACCAGGTTCTTTGGAGGGGCCGAAATCCCCTCGGGGGTCGCTCACCACGCCCGCAGCACCAGCAACCTCCTCCCGCCCCAAAGGCGCCCTCAAGTAGCGGCTGCAGTGGGTACAGCAGAGCCGCGGGCGCCCCCGGCCGCCGCAGCACGGTCGCAGCGACCTTCCCGTCCGAGTCCCTCAGAGCTGCGAGCAAGCCCCGTTACCACGCTGGTCACACAGCCCACGAGGGAACGGGAGGAGGAAAGCGGGACAAAAGAGCCCAACCCGAGGGGCCCAGGCGAGCTGGAAGTTGAGGGTGGGGGCTGCGGCCGGAGAAGGCGCGGACTCGCGGCAGCAGCGGGGATGGTCAGCCGAGATGCGGGGCTGTGGCCCGCCAGATGTCAGCCCGCAGGGCCCGGAGCAGACAGCCGGAGGAAACGCGGAGGGCTGGCGCGGGCACGCGCCGGCGTCGGGCGGGCGGCCCGGGGAAGGCCAGAGCAGGGAGGGGAGCGGCGGCGGGGTCCCGAGGCGCCGTGGGCTGCTGCGACCCCCCACCCCACCCAGCCGGGGCTGTGCTGTTCCTTACCCGCCGGGAAGCTACAGGCCCCGCCAGGGCTGTCCTGGCCGCTGGCTTCGGAGGCCAGGAAACGGCCCCACATCGCGGGCGTGTGGGCCGGGGGCGTCCTACACCCTTCGTCCGTCCTCTCCTGCTTTCGCCTCCTGCTTCTTCAGGGGCGGAAACTTGTGCCGAACCTGGGCCGCGGCGGCTCCGGCAGTAGGGTGGGCTGGCGGCTTAACGGCTGCTCAGCGACGGGCAGGGAGCACAGGGGTCAGATTCGCCGCTGTGCCGGCAGCTGCCATAGCCAAGCCGTTTGGGCTGAGTCCGGGGCCAGGGAAGCAGCGGCTCCGCGGTGACGGCAGCTCGATCCCCGGCTGCGCCCGGGCTCAAAGGCTCTCAGCGAAGTTGCAGCTGCGGCTTCTCTCCGCCCCCTCCGCCCGCTGAGCCTGAGCCAGGCCCAAGCCCTAGCTGGGGAGAGGGCGGGGCCACGGGGGCGGGGCCACGGGGGACTACTTAAGGCGTGCGTGGCGTGGGGCGGGTTCTGCGAGCAGGCGGTCTGTTTTGCGTATTCCGCTGCAAATAGCGGGTCCCACAGCTCATCGTAATCCCATCTTCTCAGTCTCTGTTCACTGCCAGACGACCCGAGGGCCTTAAATTGGCTCTAACTTGTAATTCACGCCCCCCTCCCGTGGGTAATTTCTCACTCCCTTCTGGGTACCCTTCATGGTCCCGCCCTTGCATCACCTCTGCTGGAGATTTAATAAGCGAAAGAGATGTAAGAAAGGTATCAAAATATCTATCACACAGGAATGTATGTGGAAAAAAGGTGGGGAAGTTGAAAAGGACCTGAGGGTAATTAGGATCAGAGGATGAATTTCAAGAGGAAGCCTAATAATAATCTTGTCGCCCAGCATTTCAGCTAAGCAATCGAGTCAAAACACACCTAAGTATCAGTGTTAGAGTCTTCCTTCTTGCCTCCTACACCCTAGCATCTGCCTGCTTCTGATCGCTTTTCACCTTTTTCCTGAACTGTTCCTAAGGAAGCACCAAAAAATACAGTATTCTTTTATGTTTAAATCTTCTCGTTGAAAATATGATGATCCTACCAATATTTAGGTACAAAATAGTTCATTTAAGAGATACTGGTCGAAGCACCACAGTAAGAGGCCCTTTTTTCCTTGGGGGGATCAATCAGCGGTAAATCTGGACCCAAGTCCCTGAACTCCAGAGGCTTTGAGTCCAGGGGTGCTTTTCCTGTTTTGAAAGTTTGCTAACAAAGCCCTCATATTTGTAGTTTTTTCTTAAAGACGCAGCAATTGGTAAACAGTGCTTAAATCTTGAGAGGTCAAATTACCTTTAAGTGTATATTCCCTTACCACATCTGTGTTGCAGTTTATCTGACTGCCAGTGTACATTTAGTCTCCCTCCAGTAAACTTCCAAATCATGAGATGTTGGCCAAGGGCCAAATGTTTTTGATGATAGAGAGTGACAAAACTGGAAAAAAAAAAAAAAAAAGAATGTAGTTGGTTCCTTTTTCTTATTAAAATGTGTATTAGCTCACTTAATATGACACTTGAATAAGATAGGTTAAAAAACTAAAAAATGTTAAGAGTAGCTATAACACTATGTAAGTATACATTTTTTCTTGGTGTATAGTTAACATACTTATATTAGGCACAGTGTTTATCAAATACCAAACTTTTTGCACAAAGTGTTTATTCTTAGTCCTTTTTTTTTTTTTTTTTTTTTTTTTTTTTTTTTTGGTACTGGGGATTGAACTCAGGGGCAATAACCAAACTTTTTTTGATACAGGGTTCAAAGAAATGATCCTATGAAATATTTGCAGATATCTTAGTCCTTTGTGAGTTTAAAATGCATTCGTTAATTCAAAAACTGCCAATTTCCACTCAATTCTAAACAGTAGAGAAAAATCCTTTATTCAAGTTTTCTCATGTTTTATCAATGTTAAGGGCATATCATTACATACAAAAAAAGTACATGTGAAGCTGAGGCTACATAAAATATGTCAGTACCTATTATAGAGTAAGAGCAAAGAGTAAAAACATGTTACTTTTGTGGCATTTAACACCCAACATAAAATTTTTGCATTTCTCTAATTAAACTTGGGGGGGATAAAGAGCTAATGTAATTAATATCATTGAAATAGTAAAAAAGTATACTATATAGATGAAGTAATCTGTAACTATAAATTTCTTTCAATCATATGAATTCTGAGTACCGAAATGATGCTCTCCCCGGGCTGGGGTTGTAGCTCAGTGGTAGAGCACCCGCCTAGTAGGTGCGCAGCCCAGGTTCGATCCTCAGCACCATGTAAAAATAAATAAAGGCATTGTGTACAACTAATAAATAAAAAGTATCTTCAAAAAAAATGATGCTTTTCCCCACATCTATGCATCATGTATATATGGAGTGATTTATGCTTCTCAGAATTCTATGATTTAAATTTATTATAGCACAAAATAGATAATGTAAGGACTACCTATTATTAACCCTGATATTGTAAACTGGCATATTTTTGTTTTGTTGTGATACTATTTTAAGAATACAAGGAGAATCTTATAAGAAAAGATTATTATTGTTGGAACTTCAATAAACTTCAATCTTGGTAACAGTTCTACTGAGCAGAAGTAATACAAGTAATGAAAAAAAATAATATATGTTTATGTGTATATTTACATATATGTGATTTATATAAAACTGTATATTTGTATTTGTATATCTACATATGTATAAGTATGGTTGGTCAGTTGAAATTTAGGTACTTAATGTTTTGGGAGGAGACTTTTTAAAGACATAAACTAGATTGCAAGAAGAAAATAGTACTACAACCACCATATTTAATACCAAACTATATTAAACTCTCCATTTAAAATGTTTCACAAAAAAACATTATTTTAAAGTGAAAAATTATTCATAATTCTCAAATTTACATTTTAATTTCTGGTCCTATTAAATTGAATTATCTTACATGTATTTTTCTGATTCAAATTTATCAGATTAGGCAAACAACAACCAGAGAGGTGTGACAATGCATAGAGGCAGCATTTTAAAAGTAGAAGAAAATCGCATGCATAATATGGGAAAAATACCAAGAAATTTTTACATTTGCAACAATATAAAAGATTGAAAAACTGCAAACAATATGTAGAAAAATTAAACCAAGCAGTAACAATTGAAACAGTTCCTAATTTGGTTGCCACTAGATAGAAAAATTTTATGGAGGAATTCTAAAAAATTCCAACAAGTAGATAATTCTGGTATATAAGTACAGTGATTTACAACTTTTTCCAGATCAGAAAAAATAACATGTTACCCCAATTTATTTGGAGTTGTTATAATCCCAAATAATCATAATAATGAAAAAAAACTAAGAACAGTTTTTTCAAAGATGGATTTGAAAATATTAATTGAATTCCTAGCAAATACAATTTAACTACACAATAGTGACTAGGAGACAAGTAGGTTATTTAACCTATCTGGGGTTCTATTTCCTCATCTGTAATTTAGGATCATAACACTGACTACCTCATAGGACTGTTATGGGATTAAATGAGCTAATATTTGTAAAATACATAGAACAGTACATATGTGCACCCCTGTATTGGGGTACAGATTACCATATAATCAAGTAATGGAACTCTGTTAAATACCACCAAGAAAAAATAACAATTTTATAGACCAGATCAGTTGTAGATCATGTTTTCTAAACATGTATCAAAATGGAGTAAAGTACTATTTAGTATCTTTTCTTGACCCTTCAGGGTTACTATAGTCTGGGGATTGGAGTGAAATAGTAAACTGTTGAGAAATCTTTCCCAAATTGTTTGGGCAAAGTTAATAAACGTCTTCACTCTAGGTTGTATGCCAAACTCCCTATGTGGATGTCTGGTTAGCTACTGGGTTTGGTGTCCCTCCCAGTTCTACCAAAATGAAGGGAAGAAAATTAGGGAAAGGTGGCTGGCTGGTAAAGGCCAAGCCAAGAAGGCAAGGACACCTAATCTCAAGTCTCTGATTCCTGTGAGGTGTAGAAAATGCTTCTCACCTGTACCTTTGCCTCCAGAGTTGGGTTGCAATGACCAATGAGAAAGTAGGTAAGAGATGAAGCATTGAAGCAACCCATCAGTGCATAGGAAGTTGGGGGTAGGAAGAGTAGAATTCAACCAGCACATGAAGTCTTCAAGGGACCATCAATGTTTACTGAAACTGCTTAGTACTGATACACTTATCAATAGAACTTGAGGTCACCAACTATTCAAACCAAGCCTATGAAAAGCAGCCAGACCCCTTACAGTAAAAAGGACACTGCAACCTTAACAATACATAAGGAGACAAATTCTTCCCTTCCTATGTTCCTTTGAGGATATAGGAGAGTAAGTGTAAGGAGGAAAGTAAGGAGTTTAAAAAGCCAAATCAGGGACTGGGGTTGTGGCTCAATGGTGGAGCGCTCGCCTCGCATGTGTGCGGCCTGGGTTCGATCCTCAGCAGCACGTAAACATAAATGCATTGCATTGTGTACAACTAAAGTAAGTAAATAAATAAATATTTTTAAAAAAAGCCAAATTATGTCTTCTCCACACTTATACATATACACGAAGCCTCCTCTCTGACCAGCACTGATGGAGAACGGGACCGTTTAATAACTGAAAAGTCCAAAATGTTGTGGAATTAGATAGAGTTGTGCTCAGTAAAAAATGGGGTTATCAGCAGAATACAGTTGTAGTAGTTACTGAAGAAAATAGACCTTCAAATGTATACGTTCAGTAACTTGTGGCTTTGCCCTAAACCAGTTGTATATTTTATGTAATCTTCACTGTCATATATAGTTAGTATTGGCTCCAGTTTAGAGACTGGGGGAAAAAAGACCCAGAGAAGTGAAATAAGGCTATATGGGAAGTAAAGAGCTTAACTTCAAATCTGATTCATGTGACTCCAAAGCCCATGCTTTTTCCACCATGCTCTTTAACACGTTGTAAATAAAAATTATAACATTTTTCTTCAGATGCCATGTGATGTGAGAAGGAGTTCCTAATTCTAGAATGTAGTGTTTAAGGTTCAGCTAAGATTGGAAACTGTGACATTAATCTGTGGCACTATATGATTTTCTTTAGTTGTAGCCAGTAGTTTGAGTATGAAAGAGAAAGAAAGATAAATGAACAGAGTTTTGCAGTGTTGGCACTTAGGAAAGGGGGCAAGGTCATTAAGGATATTGACAAGAAAAGGGTTGAAGTGATGGGGACCTGGGGTGTAGCGGATCTGGAAGAAGTACTGAAACCAAGAGCAGACTGAAATGCCAAAAGAAAGTGGAGGAAATGAGGGAGTAGATGTTTTGTTACCAAAGAATAAATATAATCAGAGTAAGGGAGTAAATTTTGATATGACTTTAGAGAGTTGAAGTCTAAGATTTTAGAGTTGGTGAACAATATTGGACAAATTTTATTGTTATACTGTGTGCGCATATTAATATGTAACAACAAATTCCATCATTATATACAACTATGATGCACCAATAAAAATGTAGAATAAATAGAGTTTTTTTTAAAAAAATATTTTAGAGGTGGGGCAGTGGCAACATTGGAGGTATATGTCTGAATTGCCTTTAAGAAAGACCTGATGTTCAAAGAGTGCAGTTGGCTGACAGCCTCTACCTACTGCTGCCCAAAAGATCTGTCTCATTTTCTGAGTGGAGGCTGTGCTATTCCCAGAGATCCCCAACCAATGACAGAGCATGGTGCAGAGAAGAGGCCTGGCCATTCTTTCCAATGCCAAACCTTCTAATCCTCAGTCTGTGTTCTCTCCCTCATTGGGTTGCCTGAGACCTTGTCACATCTCCCTTGTAGTCTGAGCCTTTCCTTTCCAATCCTGCTTCCTGCCCCTGTGGTCTTTCACAGGTTGGGAAACCAATAAACATCTTACACTCCTCACTCCATTCTAGCATCTGCTTCCTGCAGAACCCAACTGACACAATAGATAAAGAAGATAAAGACATAGAAGAGTTGGGTTTTTTTTTTCTTTTTGTATTTGTTTTAAATAGGATGAAAATGTTTCTGAGAGAAGATAGTATACAAGGGTTAGTTCCCAAGAAGGGAGTATATGGCAACATAGACTGAGACAGTACAAGTGCATACATAAAAAGTGCCTTAAATTTTGAACAGAAGTAGGCAGGATTTTCAAGAAATAGAAGGCTTAAGTGAGCTCAGAACCCCATTCAGGCATAAATAAAACTCCTGGGAAAAGATCCTCAAAGCTTTTGACTGGGTGGGGCCTGGCAGTTACTGCCCCAATTAGAAAAAATTGCCACCATCCAAAGTATTTCCAAGAGCAAATTATGAACTTGTAAAACTTATTGAGTTCATTGAGGTCAACAGGATTTTAATTAGTTAGTTAAGAGTAATTAATTGGTTACAACTTCACTAAAATAGTTTTAAATCATTAATACAGTTTTCATGATAAAAGCTTATGCAGTAGAAGAGAATTAATGCAATACATTCTGTTAACTTTGGTGAGTTTTCTTTCCAAAGAATTTTCAGCATATTGCCTACACAGTGGAAGAATGTAGGGATCTCTGGAACTGTAAATAGAATTAACCTCACTAAAATAATCCCTAGAGAGATCTGAGCTAATTTAAGGATAGGTCCTTTTACTAAGATATTAGTGGAGGTCTGGAATTTTTACAAGCACGAACAATATATTCAGAAAACCAAATTCAATTCTAGTACAATTTTTAGACTTATGAGGAAAGTCATTTCTTTTTTTTAATAAAAAAAATAATGTATAAAAAAACAGAATGATGTTATGGAAAGTTCATTTATTATCCATCTAACAATTTTTTTGTGGAGAACCTAAGTAGCATAAGAAAACTATACTTGAGACACGTGTGAAAGATCAGCTACTTTACTGTAATCAGACAAATTGAATCTGTAAAACTAGTGCCTGTATTTAAAAATAAACTTTTAAAAGATCACCTTAAAATGTTATACACTAATTTTTTTTTTTTTTTTAATTTACTTTAGTTGTACACAATGCGATGCATTTATGTTTATGTGGTGCTGAGGATCGAACCCGGGCTGCGCACGTGTGAGGCAAGCGCTCTGCCGCTGAGCCACAACCCCAGCCCCATTATACACTAATTTTAACATTGTATGATCCTAAATTTTTGTTAAAAATATGGAAAAGCAACATAATTTTAATCAGTATATTTAACAAAAGTTATAAGTAAATTATTATAAGTTTAATCAGTATATTTAATAAAAGTTATAAGCAAATTATTATAAGTTGATATTTAACTAATCATTTATACCTCAAATTTTAACATCAGGTTGTCCCAAACACTTTTTTTTTTTTTTTTTTTTGGTACCGGGGATTGAACTCAGGGGCACTCGACCACTGAGCCACATGCCCCAGCCCTTTTTTGTATTTTATTAGAGACAGGGTCTCACTGAGTTGCTAAGTGCCTCACCATTGCTGAGGCTGGCTTTGAACTTGCGATCCTCCTGTCTCAGCCTCCCAAGTGCTGGGATTACAGGCGTGCGCCACCACGCCCAGCTCCAAACACACTTTTTGAAGATATGTTTTAGAAATAATTGTGGTTCCCTTATTTGAATATATCTAGACTAAATTAAAACTAACTAAAATTGATCTTTACACAGGTATGGTTGCATGTGCCTGTAATCACATCACTCAGGAGGCTGGGAGAAGAGAATCTAAGTTCAAGTCAAGTCTGGGCAACTTAGCAAGATCCTGTCTCAAAAAAAAAAAAAAAAAAAAGGCCTGTGTTTTCCCTCTACTGTGAGCCATAGTCAAGGTATTTCTTAAATATGTCTAATATTTTGTAAGGTTATATTATGGCGTCTATTTTTTAAACTTACTTCTTAAAAGTGAATTCAGAAAGAATAACATTATAGATTTTTTCTACAACTACAAAAGACTTAAATTTTATTTTAAAACCTGATAGAATAACCTATCTATAGATTTGTTATAGTAATTGAGACTTTTTTTAAAAAATTTTGATGCACCTCAAATCACCAAGTACTGAACTGCAAAATGAAAATACAAAGAGCCACCTGACTATCAAATACATCAGTATCATAAATGCCCACAAAGAATGAGATGAAGTAAACAAGGAACAAAGCATCTGAAATTAATTTACACATGCAAATACTGTGGATGAAAACAAAATTAAAAAATTATAAAATATCGATATATAATTTATATATGAATTTATATAACACTTCCTAACTAGCATATTCTAAAAAAAAAATATTTTAATTAGTCTTTAAGTTAGTTAATTAAAGTTTTTTGCCATTATACATAATCTCTTAATAAAATTATAGAGCAAATTTAGCCTTAGTGAAGTTAGGCAAGTTATTTATACTGTGAAAGTTAGCTAAAGGATAACTTTTCAACTAGATCAAAAAACATGGTGGTTAGCATTTATTTTCAGAATCTAAGGAAGGTCTATGATTTCAGCAGGAAGGAGCTATAGACACTGGGGAAATGGGGAGCATTTGATCAGAATTGGTTGGTAGCAGGAGAATTTGTCCCTGCAGTTGTCTGGGTGCTGCTGCCTGCTTCACTCTCCCTTGAAGGTCAGTCTGGTTCTGGCCCAGGACCAACATCTAAGTTTCAGATCATGGCAGGCTTAGGAGAACAGTGCAGGCTGGAACATCTAATCCCACCCTGGCTTGCCCTAAAATGGCCCCAAATTTGCTTGGCTCCTGAATCTGCTGCAGGATTAACTCCCTGAAGCTGTTTTCCAGAAAATTATAGAAGAGCAATGCTGCATTTGCCTCAGTTTTGATTGGGGTTTTATCACATTTTTTTAAAGAATTTTCCATCTTCCCACATACCAACTTTTAGAACAGATGGCTCAAAATGTCTTAGAGGAAATGAGTTGTAGCAAGCAGATGAGCATGTGCCTCTCTGGGTTTCCGTAGCAGAGGTAATTATCACCCCGTAAGTGTCTACCTGCTAACACGAAGCCGGCTCCAGCCACAGGAGTTTTTCTGTTGCCTTTTCATCCAGCGGTTTATGATGAATTTCCTTAAGATGGTTTGGTGTATATCTATATCTATCTATCTATATATCTATATCTATATCTATATCTATCTATATATATGTGTGTGTGTATCAAAATATTCAAGTAAAATATATATATATATATAGGCATTTGGCTGTGGGTATAACCTTCATAAGAGGGAAACTTTGTAGACTGCTAGGTGGCTGTCTGCTGAGGTGACTGCCAGCCTCCCTGGGGAATGTGTCAACTGAAGGAGACTTCTCAAGTGAAAACCACCATGGAGTTCATATGCCTTGATCCCTTTTCAGATGCTGGCAAAAGGCCAGACCCAGAGGATTGCTACAGGGAGTAGCTGGGTGAGTTGGCAGATTGCCAAGAGAAGGGTTGTACTGTCATTTTTAAGGCAATGGTTTGTGTGGATTCCTTGTAACCCATCCTGCCACTTACCCAAACCCCAGGGTTTCTGGGGGGAAAGAGAGCCAGATTGCTCTCCTATTAGAAAAAAAAAAAAAAAAAAAAAAAAAAAAAAAAAAAAAAAAAAAACTAAAACACTGGACTTAGATTTGTGGGATTTATATGGAATGTGTTTCTGAAATACTTCAGTGTCTATTTCAACACAGCCTTTGCATGACAGCACACACTTTTCTGAGTCTTTATAGACTTTCTGCTCCCCATGTTGCCTTTTCAGCGTCCCTCATTCCACCATGTCTATGGACTTTGTATTGCTGTCTGTAACTGCCTAATTAACTCCCACCATGGGTCCTCTGAATCTGGTTTTCTTAAATATCAGGAGAATGTCACTTAAAGTCAGAGATATCAAAATATTCAAGTAAAAAAATGAATATATTAGCCGGACGTGGTGGCGCACGCCTGTAATCCCAGCACTTGGGAGGCTGAGGCAGGAGGATCGCGAGTTCAAAGCCAGCCTCAGCAATGGCGAGGCACTTAGCAACTCAGTGAGACCCTGTCTCTAATAAAATACAAAAAAAAAGTGCTGGGGATGTGGCCCAGTGGTTGAGTGCCCCTGAGTTCAATCCCCGGTACCAAAAAAAAAAAAAAAAAAAAGAATATTGATAAGCTGAGTAAAATAAAATCATTTTCAGATATTCTTGTAGTTTAATACTTCTGTAAACAAAGTTTATTGATATGATCTATTAATGCATGTAAAGTAGATTATATCTGGAGTACTTTTTCTTGTGCTTTGAGAAAACAATTTTAAAAAGGTGTCCTAAAAAGGATTTATAAATAAATTCTGATGAGGTTTATTATTAATTTTCTTTAAGTTAAAAGGAAAGTTATTTATACAATGAAAGTTGGCTGATTTATGATTTATAAAATTCTAATCCTACTCCAGAAAACTATTAATAAATATCTAGAATCATTATGATGTTGGTTATTTTAGCTAAAATGTTTAGGATTGATACTTAATGAACTAAAATTTGGATGCAGAAATTGCTTTAGATCTTTACTTTGACTATTAAAAAGTCAGAAAAAAGTAATATTAACTATGAGATTCTTAATATCTAACAATATAAATGATGTTATTAATGGTAACATTAATTGTTGACTTAAAAATAAATTTGGTTTTATAGAAGCAATAAAATCTTTTTATATACAACATTCAGAAAAAAAAATTTTATACACAAAATTCGGAAAGCAACTCTAAGTGAGAGAGACACTGGAATCTCTCTACAATGACTGTGTTAAAGGTCAGTACTAAAACTCCCTCATTGACCAGGGATATTGTACCATGAAGTGATTTGTTAAATTCAAAGTTGGCAGACTTGCAACAAATAAATGCAGAGGATGAGGTGCTTGTACCAGAGACTCAGGATTGGACATCAAACAGGATCATTGCTGTACAAGCTCATACAGCCATTGTGTTTGTGGGATGTGTTTTGTTGTTTCGTACTAGGGATTGAACTCACAGGCACTTTACCACTGAGTGACATTCCCAGCTCTTTTTATTTTTTATTTCTGAGACAAGTCCTTGATACGTTACTTAGGACCTCACTAAGTTGCTGAGGCTGGTCTTTAATTTGCAATTTTCCTGCCTCAGCCTCCTGATCATACAGACATTGTAAGGAGTAAATATGATCTTGTTTGAAGAGTGCTTCGTAATTCAGGTAATCTCATCTTTCTATGAAGTACAAGGGGCAAATAATTCACATAAGGAACTAGAATAAATGATAAGGTAGTATTGAATGCTGAGTACTATGCCAAGAATTTTACATGCACTGACCCATTTCTACTTCATAACAACCTGATAAAGAACAGTAGGAAAGCCAGGTGCACACCTATCATCCCAGCAACTCAGGAGGCTGAGGCTGGAGGATCACAAGTTTGAGGCCAGACACAGCAACTTAGCAAGACCCTAAGCAACTTAGCAAGATCCTGTCTCAAAACAATAAATAAATAAGGACTGGGGATGTGGCTCAGTACTTAAGTTCCTCTGGTACAAAGAATGGCAGGAACTGTTACTATCTTCATTTTATAGATGAAGAAAACGAGACACAGAAAGGTCTAAAGTGATGTGGTTAGCAAGTAGCACAGCAGGAATTCAAAGATAGCTCTACCTGACTCTAAAACCTCAGCACTTTAATATTAGATATACTATGGGGGAAAATTCAATTTTATTAACAAGCAAAGACTTAATAACACTTAATAACATACAGACATACAGAAATGGAAATGCAAAAGAATGACAAACATCAAATTCTAGTTGTCTCTGTACAGGAAGATAAAGAGGACAGTGGAATTGAAAGAAGTGTGCAGATTTCAATATATGCAATATTTTATTTTAAATTAATGAAAATTTAGGTATTAAGATTTAGTAAGCCAGGACCATGGATTATACAATTTTTTTCCTCAATACTTTTCTGGATGCTTAAAATAGTCATACTAAAAAATTAAAGTGAACTAATATCACCCCATTTTATTTATATGAAAGTTTACATTTTTAGGAAGTAATTCTGGTGAAGGTTGGGAGAAACTATCATGCTCATATATTTTTGATGATATAAACTGGTACAACTCCTTTGGAAAGCAATTTTTCAATATGTACCATTTAAAACCGTAAAAAATCACATCATTTGGTTCAGTAATTTTCCTTTGAAAATTCTATCTGCAAGAAAAAGGTATCAGGGCTGGGGATGTGGCTCAGCGGTAGAGTGCTGGCCTAGTACGTGTGCGGCCTGGGTTCGATCCTCAGCACCACGTAAAAATAAAATGCATTGTGTACAACTAAAAACAAATAAATAGATATTTAAAAAAAAAAAAGAAAAGAAGAGGAAAAAGGTATCAAAATATAATACACAGGGGCTGGGGTTGTGGCTCAGTGTAGAGCACTTGCCTAGCACGTGTGAGGCACTGGGTTCGATCCTCAGCACCACATAAAAATAATAAAATAAAGTTGTCCATCTACAACTAACAAACATATTTTTAAAATATAATACACATACTCATAGAAATGCACTGAAAAAACTATATATTGTATATGCATGAAGATGTCAAATACAATGTTATACTTGTATGATATAATAATCTAAAATTTTAACTATAGAGAAATAGGCAATATTTTGCAGCCTTTATTGTTGTCAAAGCCTTTATAGCAGTTTGAGTAATGGTTATGATGTAACATTAACTGAAAAAAATCATGATATGAAATTGCATATCCTGTAAGATTAAATCAATGAAAAAGTAAGCATAGAAAAGTTCAGGAAGAAATAACCTAAAGTGAGGAGTCCAATACTTATATTAAATCTCCACATCTTGTGCTATATAATAAATATCCACATATTGTGTTATACAATACTAGCACCCCACAGCTACTGACACTTAAAATGAGTCTCATCCAGATGTGGTGTATGCATAAAATACACATCAGATTTTGAAATTTTTAATTTGGAAAAAAATGCACATTAGTAATTTTTAATTGTTTACATGTTGGCATGATAATATAGTGGATGTCTTTTGGAGTTCAATAAATGCAATATTAAAATAAAAAAAAGATAATGAGAATAAATTTTTTTTCTTCTCTCTTTCAGATCTTTGATAATATTGATCTGCCATATTGTCTTTTATCACACAGTGCAAATCTTGCTTTGGAAACAGTGAGACACACCTGAAAGTAAACTTGAATACAAAATTAGAATTCAAAGAGTTCTGGGCTGGGGTTGTGGCTCAGCAGTAGAGTGCTCGCCTAGCATGTGCACGGCCCAGGTTCGATCCTCAGCACCACATACAAATAAACGAATTGTGTATAACTAAAGCAAATAAATAAACATTTTTTAAAAATAGGGGAAAAAAAGAATTCAAAGAGTTCTAAGAAAAGTTGAAAACAATACACAATCAGTGTCAAACTGACAGGAAAATCCACCAAGCTAGGGACAACAGGAATGCTTCATGAGGAGAGGACATCAGTGTGCTTCAACAGTTGGCAGAGCAGGGTGAAAACTAGGTGGAGACTAGGACAGGGGTGAGAGAAGGGGGCATGCAAGCTTCAAAGTGGAAAGATCTGAAATGTTCTCAGGAAATAGCACTGCATGTCATGGAATATGTTATTTCCAGTTTTTATCTTCTGATTTTTTTTTTCTTTCAGAAAATATAGTGGCTTTAGAGTTTACACAGTTGAATTAGTTCTGCAAAACAACTGCTTGTAGAATCATAGCAACATAATTATGAGTTGTGCTTCTGACTCTAAATCTTTTATCTAAATATAATTGCAATGACTACAATCTTGGGGAAACAAAGCCATTACCTATTCTTGTGCTCCAGCTATCTTGGTAGTCACTTACTGGAAAATGGATCACAAGTTAAGTAACAATTTTTTTTTAGAACACTGCTTGTCACTCTTACCTTAAGTGAGTTGATTAATGAAATAATCTAAATTCTTTCAGCCTATAGGCATTCTCTAAATTGTGAATATGACTTGGACAAAACTCTACCATAACACAAGCCTGCCCGTGCTCTCCACAAGGCACAGCCCCAGCACCCCTGGAAGCCCAGACTGTTCCTTGAGGGAGTGTATTTTCATGTACAAAAAGGGAGGCAGGCAGGTGGCAGAGATGTAGGGAGGTAGAGGAAGGATGTTAGGAAAGTCTCAGCCTCGATATACTTCACCGCCTCTACCGTGTACCATGTGCTTATAGTCTAGCTTCCTCAGGTTAGAGAAATATTTCTTGAATAATATATGAATTAACAGGATGAATGATGATAGCTGTCATTTATCAAATGATTACTCCGTACTGGGAGTTTACATCCATTAACTTTAATTGTCGTTAAGAATCTTGCTGAGTCTGTAATTCAAATGCCAGGGAACTCAGATTCTTCAATTGACTGTTTTTTAATCCTTTAAGATCAGTGTAAAATATAACTTTCCAGTTGTCATCTCACATGCTGGTGAAAAATCTACTGTTTCTTCCCACATCTTCAGCTTTCTTTCTTTGCTTCACATTCTTTTTACTTAGCAGGCCAAATTCTCCATTTGTCCTCACCTCTCCCTGTTTTTGCTTTCTCTTTTGCTGTTATCATCTCACATAAGACTATAAAGCATCACCCCAATCTCTTTACTCCCGAAGTATCACCCACATATGACTACTTGGGAAACAAACAACTCTTTAACTTTGGGGAAAACGTAAACAATGGTCCATTCTATTGCCAAGTAACAAATAACTTAATACTGGATATTAAGACTATTGCTGCCGATAGAACTCCAAACTCTGAGCAATTTTATTGAACTTCCTAGTGTTGTTGCTTTCATCTTCAGCTCTGGGATGCTCATAATTCTTATTTTATTATGCAAAGCAATTTATTCTCTGCCTGGGGATTCCTCCTTCATCCCCATAAAGGTGTTTTCCTAAATTTAAGAGTCCTAGAAATCAGAAGCCTATAGTCTGCGATAGTTTAAATAGCATTTTGTTCCACTGCTATGTTATTATCCACATTCTACACAGGACCAAACAAGTTTAGTGAAATTAAAGAAAAAGAGCCAGGGCCTGAATTAAAAGCCTGGCTTGCCTAATGCAAAACTTGTGTTATTTTCACTACACCAGAATGAATGCATAAAAGTCAATACTTACTGAATATTTTCAACATGCTTAGCTCTAAGAGCTTTAGGGCATTAACTCATGAAATTAGCTAATATCTATTCTATAGATACAAAGCTAGTAAACTGCTCAGGGTCACATAGCTAACAAGGGGGAAGGTTAGGAGAGAACCCAGGCGACTGTGTCTCTGTGATTCTCATCATTAACCCTTCTCCTCCACCGTCCTCAAGCCTCAACTCCCCTCACTTTCTCCCATGGCTGGAAATGAGATTTACTGCTGAGTTACAGTGCAGTCTGCACCCTGAAAATAACCCAAGAGTGGTTGGAAACTCAAATTTTCTGAAAGCCCTTGGAGTGCAGGGGCATTGTGGGAATCTACCATTATAGACTAGATTTACTCAGTGACAAATCAAGTGATAAACTTTGTAATGGCTGCTTTCAGAAATAATCATGTTATTCAGTCCTTCCCGTTGAATGAGTTGTCACAAATTGACTCAATTCATTTTGCCAGTCAGACATTCAAAACTGAGTCCTCTGAATGTCAGGTACTATTAGGCATAGAGAAAAGATAAATCTTTCAGATCCAGGTTTCATCTTGAGTAGCCCTGAAGCTTCTGGGGACCTTGCAGTCCAGAGCATGCTATAACAGGACTCATTTACCAGATAGTTTTGCATTTAATGATATTTGAAGCTACAGAAGGTCATATTTTTTTAAAAAAATTATTTTTAGTTATAAATGGACACAATATCTTTTTTTATTTTTTATTTTTATGTGGTGCTAAGGATCGAACCCAGCGCTCTACCATTGAGCTATAGCCCCAGCCCAGAAAGTCAGATTTTTAAATCAGTGGATGGAAGAAATGTCTAAGAATTTTGAAAAAAGATAAATAGTTTCTATCTCCAGGGGTGACAAACTCTGACATGGGAAGTGGATAAGCAAAGCCTGGGTGACCACCTGGCCAGGATTCTGTAAAAACACTTAAATCTCTGATGACTCAAAGAGAGTCCATGATCTCTATCCTGAATTCTAGAGGAGAATCATGTCAATAGACGTGTGGAATTCTACCAGAGGCAAAAACGGGCAAGTTGGGGCTGGGGTTGTGTCTCAGCCGCAGAGCGCTCGCCTTGCACGTGCGCGGCCTGGGTTCAATCCTCTCAGCACCACGTAAACATAACATAAATGCATTGCATTGTGTACAACTAAAGTAAATAAATAAATATTTTAAAAAGCGGGCAAGTTAAAGGGAGAGATTATGGTAAGTATTTAGATTCTCTCTCAGTTCTATTTATTTATTTATTTATTTGTTTGTTTGTTTGTTTGTTTTCGGTACTGGGGATTGAATGCAGGGCCTCTCTACCACTGAGCTATATCCCCAGTCCTTTTAAAGTTTTTATTTTGAGACAGGATCTTGCAAAGTTGTCCAGGTTGGTCTCAAACTTATGATCCTCCTGCCTCAGACTCCCAAGAAGCTGGGATTACAGATCTGTGCCACCAAGCCCAACTCTGGCCCAGTCCTCTAGAGAAAAAAAAAAATTACTAACGTGAAGAAGGGCATTAAATTAAGTCATCATTTCCTGGTGGAACAACTTCTTGAGAACACAGAACTTGTTTTGGTTTCGTTTACACTCCAAGTTCTGCTTGAAGTTCCATTTCCTTAGGGGACTTGAACATCAAGGCAAAATGTCCCATGTCGATGACAACCAGCAATATTTGGGCAGGAACATCTCTCACTTTAATAAGACATCTTCATGTAGAGATGAATCTTGAGCATGAACTAAGTCAGTTGTTTTCAAGGTATACTTCCAGGACCTCATTTGCACCCAATGAAGATTTTTTTTTTCTTTTTCTTTTTTCTATTTTTCTTTCCTTTTTTTTTTTGGCAAAAGAGATTGAATTCAGGAGCACTCAACCACTGAGCCACATCCCCAGCCCTGTTTTGTATTTTCTTTAGAGACAGGGTCTCAAACTGAGTTGCTTAGTTCCTTGCATTTGCTGAGACTGGCTTTGAACTCATGATACTCCCGAGCCACAAGGATTACAGGCATGCACCACCAAACCTGGCAAACATTTTAAACAGCATGTAAAAACCTGCTTTGTTTTTGGTATCTGATTTATATTTTGGATGTATGCAATCCAACTTCAATTAGGGGGAGGGGAAAAGAGCCACATTTCATTAAGTGAACACCTCTGAGATTTTGGTCCATTGCTCAGTTCACAAGGAACTAAGGCCTGGAGAGGTTAGCTGCAGGAGCCCTGTTTGGGGAGATAGCTAAGATTGCAGTTGACTATTGGGCCATAGACATTTTGGGGCATTTCCGCCTTCCGTAGTCTCACGGGACTTGGTCTGGGATCTCGCGGGACTTGGTCGAGGATCTCGAGAGATTTGAACGGTGACTCAGCAGATCGAGCTAGCGCCATTGCTGCTCGGGCGCATGGGAAGAGACCAGAGAGAGAAAAGACAGGGTTATCGCTATTGTATAGATATATTGTAGTTTCTTGTAAGATTAAAGAATATTTTCGTCTCCATCCTGTCTCCGGACTCCTTCCCGCGGCGCTGCCATTCCAGGCTGCAATCCCTTTCCGGCGACAACAGTTAGCCAATTCACAGAAATTACAGAGATAAATCTTAACCCCAGATCACCTCTCCCAGCCCTGTCCACTGTTCAGACCTCTCACTTCCTGTTCACAGCCCACAATCAGCCTGGAGAGCATGGTAGTCACTCAAGTCAAATGGGAAAATTCTACGAAAATATTGATGGGCCAGCCAACATTTATTATTTAAATGATTAAGTGCTATGTATTCTAATTTATCCTCACAGTGATATGCTGACTTGAGCTAAACAAGTATCTCACCAGCCCCATTCCTAGTTTTGTGAAAGGTAAAACAGTCTCAAAGAAATTGAGTTCCTCAGGAATTATATTAATAGATAATCAAAAAAGACTCCAATTCCAGTGTTCTGACTCTTAGAAAGACTAGACTCCATTCATTATATATGTCTTGTTTGCTGTGCCCATATAGACAGGAGAGCAAATGATATGATTAAGTGGGACAACTCCCCAAATTGACAGGCAAAGATAAAAAACAAACTTTAGATACCAACCTATGGTGCTGGGACCTCTGCAGAGCTTTAAAATTACTACCAGGGGATGTACAGTCCCATGAGGTATGCTTATCTATACCCTACACAAGGTGGCTTGCATTGATATGTACATCCAGTCTTAAAATTAATATAGATGTCCTTTTGTTCAATAAAGTATGATTTTAATAAAAAGCATTACTGAGTGGGCTGGGGTTTTGTCTCAGAGTTAGAGTGCTTGCCTAGCATGCGTGGGGCACTGGGTTCCATCCTCAGCATCACATAAAAAAATAAAATAAAGGTATTGTGTCAATCTACAACTAAAAACATGTTTTTTTTTTTTTTTTTAAAAAAAAGCATTACTGGGTTTATGGCAGTGTGTTTTGCCCTTATATATTTTTTTAGTCAACTTCTACTAAAAGTGCAACAACTATTATGTGAGGCTCTGTGAAATGTTTTTATGCTAAAAATGAGATCATAGTTGGAAATTGGGGGACCATCTGTTCAAGGCTAAAATAAAGGGAACACAAAAATATGAAGATAGGAAATCATTATTGTAAAACATATTTTACATCTTTTTCTGTATTTCTATTTTAAAATAATGTATCTAAATTATCATTCTGTGTTCATGTTGAATGGTTGCTAATTATCTGTTTATTGCGTGTAGTCAGATCATTGATTCTCAGAAAAACTACCCTGTAGCCTAGCCCCACATTCTTCCAAGATAATATCATCTGCAGGAGTCAAGTTTCTTGCCAGGAGAGCTCATTTGCAGAAGTAAACAAACTGGAAGTAAAAGCATGAAATGCTAAAGAAACATTCAATGTTGCACAGGACATTAATAACAAATAATACCTTAGCTATTACATGTCTCTTTAAAAAATATAATATCTGGTCATACTGACCTAGGAATTAGAACAGTAAACAGAGCAAAACAAGGGCTGTCAGCAATACCATCTAGGAACATTGGGGTAACAGAGAGGCTAGGCTCCCTGTCTGCTGGGGAGCTCCAGAAGAACAGCTGTTCCCTTCTTTCAAAACAGTCCCTCCTCCAGTGCTGTTAGTTTGCTAACCAGCTCAGATCTGCTTTTGAGGAGCAAGCCAAACACATTGCCACTGGTGACTAGGAAATTAAAAAATAAAAAGAAAAGTCAGCTTGAAAAGGTCCTATTATATATCTTTCTTCCATCTCTGGCAACCCTCCACTCTCATTCAACCTACCCACCCTTTGCCCTTCCTGATATTTGATTCTCTGTTACGTGAGATGTGGGGACAATGGAAAGCAACTGGGAAACAAACTGAACATTTCCTTTTGGAAATATTGCCTATTTAATAACAACAGCTAGGAGCCTGTAAATATTTTTTAAGAAATTCACCCCACAACACACACACACAGAGCAGTCACTCTATGAAAAACCAGTTTTTCTAAGTTGGAACCTAGATTTTAAAGTCCCCCCAGTACTACTAAAGGTCTTCATATCCAGGCTTATACTCTGAAAACTGAAGCTCAGAACCTTGCATATTTATCTCTCAAACTAAACCAAGAATTCCATGTTGAATGTCTGGAGGTAGACTGTAGAAGAAAAGTTAAAGTTATAGCATTTAGTTCAATATAGAAGAGCTTTGAACCTATTATGTGATCTTAGCCCAGTCCCAGTCTCCAGAGACCCCTGGATAACTCTGTAAAATGAAACGATCACCCTAGACAACCTGCCAGTTTCCTTACAGATCCAATTCTACAATTCTTTCAGCCAGTGATGAACCACATGTACATGAGTGAACCCATAAGATCATAACAGAGCAGAAAGCCTTACCTAGTAATGCTGTAACCATCCTGACGTGGTAGAGTAGCACATCACTCATGAGTTTGTGGTGGTACTGGGGTAAACAAACCCACCACGATGCTAGTCATATAAATGTGTAGCATATCTATACATTATAGCACACAATGCTTGTTAATGATACTAAATGACTATTACTGCCAGGTGCAGTGGCACTTGCCTGTAATCCCAGTGGCTCAGGAGGGTGAGGCAGGAGGATCTCGAGTTCAAAGCCAGCCTCAGCAAAAATGAGGTGCTAAGCAACTCAGTGAGACCCTGTCTCTCAATAAAATACAGAATAGGGCTGGGGATGTGGCTCAGTGGTTAGGTGCTCCTGAGTTCAATCCCTGGTATAAATAAATAAGTAAATAAATAAATATTACTGGTTTATGCACTTAACATACTATAATTTTTATCCTTATTTTAGAGTATATGCCTTCTACTTAATTTTTTTAAAAAAAGGTTTACTGTAATACAGTATGCCATGTTATACCAGCAGCAACCACATACAGCTTTTTAACTACATCAAGAGGCTACATTGAGTAATCCGACCTGTCCCATCCAGGTTTTTGTAAGTACACACACTCTGTACTGTTCACACAAGAACAAAATGGCCTAAAGGTAATTTCTCAGATTTTGTTAAGTGATATATGACTGTATAAAATGGGGTATAAAAAGTGAAGGAGAATATCAGAAAGAATTATGACTGTAATAATTAGATTATTTTCAATTCTTCACTCTCTCCCTGCTCTAGAGTCACACATTCGTCAAGTGGCTTGGCAGTATCTCTCATCTGAGTAGGAAGAATGTATTTCCTCAACTACTTCATGTGGGACTTGGCTGCATGTCTTGCTTTGGCCAGTTGAAGTTAATAGATGTGAAGCTTTTGAAAAGCGGTTTTACTATTTTTGCTTTTGTAAAATACTGGATACTCTCTAGTTTACGAATGAGGGAATGAAGAGCTAACCAAACCTTTGAGCAAGAAAATAAATATTTAATTTGTTTAACCTCTAAAAATAATGACTATTGTTAGGCAACACTATTGCAGCAGAAATCTGACTGCTACAATAAACTTCTTGCTCTTTTACTTTTTTTGAGGCTATTGAGTTACATTGGAATGAGCTAGATATTTTAGGTTGACTGTGTAAATGTTCTCATTAGTATCACCAGTAGGACTATTGCTAGTGTTGTGAATACCACAGGATTAGAAAGTATTTTACTGATTTTCTGTGTAAAGAACTGTCTTTAGTTTATATTGAGAATTGATTGCTTTGAAATTGTGTTGTGTTGGCTATAAGTATGGTAGTCACTATGATTTACAGTATAATCTTTGTGGTAACCTATTGGAGAAATTTCTCTCAGGTTTCAGTAAATGGAGAAATGGTATTCATCCTGGACAACTGGTTGGTGAGAATCTTATAGACACCAGCTCTCAACGGTGGTAGGGGACTTCTTGAAATGACTTTGGAAAGTCAAAGCCAAATATGAGGCCCTCCACAAGCAAGGATTATGTGACCCCAATAAATTTTGTCTATGAAATTTCCTCCTGGGATCATTTTATTTTTCTACACTTTTTTTAATCTTTTTTTTCTATTTCTTTATAAATTATGAGTTTTGTGTTAACTATTGTTTAATCAAATATATTTATGTCAGTCCCCTTAAATCCTTTTGGGAAAATAAGTGAGAATATATAAAACACTGCTGTTAAGTAAGAAAAATATTAATTTCAATTATATACTAAAGACAAAAGTGCAATTTCATCACGAACCAATCAACTCTTTTATTTATTTCTCTGTTTAAAGGGTATTGGGGATTAAACTCAGGGGTACTCAACCACCGAGCCACACCCCCAGCCCTATTTTGTATTTTATTTTGAGACAGGGTCTCACTGAGTTGCTTAACCCCTTGTTCTTGCTGAGGCTGGCTTTGAACTCACAATCTTCCTGCCTCAGCCTCCTGGGCCTCGAGGATTACAAGCATGCACCACTGCACCCAGTCTATCAACTCTTTTATTATTAAAACTTGCTGAGGATCTGGTATTTCTGTACTCTAAGTAATCTTTAGACAGGTATTATGTACCAATACTGATAACCACTTATCCCATTTCAAATCTATCATCAAAATAAATATAAGGTTCTTTAAGTTGTTTGAAATAAGGAGAAAGGTTTTTCCTTTACCAATAATTCACTATAATATTCAAGTTAATTTTTCCTTTAACATTTGTTTAACGTGTGTTTACCTGAGGCAGGGTGCTATGGGCAATATAAAGATGAAATAGGTATTCAGTATCTTTAGGAATCTTATGTTGTGTATCGAGGTACATACTTGTAATCCCAGATGACTGAAGTTGGAGATCACAAGTTGGAGGCCAGCATGGGCAACTTAGTGAGACCCTGTTTCAAAATTAAAAAAAAAAAAAAAAATTAAAGGGCTGAGGATATAGTTCAATGGTAGTACAATTGCCTAGCTTGTGCAAAACCTGGGAAAAAATCCCCAGGAAAATGAAAAACAAAAAAACTAAAAAGGAAAAAAAACTCCTGTGTGTATGTGTTAGGTACTTCTACATTACAAAGACCTGGCTACCTTAGGCTCCAAAGTACTAAGACTTTCAGCGGAAGCACAATCAGAACTCCTGATTTGAGTGCAATACTTGAAATCAGTCACCCAAGGTTAGTGGCAGGGAAGCTGAGACAGATGAGTATAGGAAACATCAGCATAAACACAAAATAAGAGCCCAGGGTGAGATGATCAATGTTACTGAGTTACAGTTAGATAGGAACAAGAAGTTCTGGTGTGCTATTGTGCAAAAAAGTGACTAGAGATAACAACAAAGTACTATGCTGTTCCAAAAGTTAGAAGAACGGATTTTGAAAGTTTTTACCTTAAGGAGATAGTAGATGTATAAGGAGATAGACATTTTTAACCTGATTTAAACATCACCCAAGGGCTGGGGCTGTAGATCAGTGGCAGAGCACTTGCCTAGCATGTGTGAGGCTCTGGGTTTGATCCTCAGCACCACATAAAAGTAAACAAATAAAGGCATTCTGTCCATACACAACTACAAAAAAACTTAAAAATAAATAAATAAACATTACCTAATATATTTGGATTAAAACATGACTTGGTACCCTGTTAATATATAATTTTTTTGTTTTTTGTTTTTTTTTGTTGTTGTTGTTGTTGTTTGTTTTTTTGTACTGGGGATTGAACTCAGGGGCACTCGACCACTGGGCCAAATCCCCAGCCCTTTTTTGTATTTTATTTAGAGACAGGGTCTCACTGAGTTGCTAAGTGCCTCACCATTGCTGAGGCTGGCTTTGAACTCGCGATCCTCCTGCCTTAGCCTCAAAAGTGCTGGGATTACAGGTGTGCGCCACCACGCACAGCTTAATTTTATGTTTTTCTGTACCCGTTAAATAATAAATTCAATAATTTTTAAAAATAGCGTGAGGAAAATGAAAACATGAGAATATCTGGGTTAATAGATGGAAGCCCAGAATAATCAGGAATGAATAGATCCAAATGAGAAGCTGAAAGAAAGGTTCTAAATCAAGATATTGATCTGAATTTATATTTTGAACCACCACTGAATATCCAAAGGAATAAGAAGAGTAGGGGGAAATAAAAATTGGTGGCTTCTATGAACTTTAGGGGATTTCTATTAGAGTGTTCTATGTCCAGAAGCAAATGTGAGATATAGGGCAGTCAGAGAGAGTTAAATACCAATCCTACCATCATCTACAGAAAGTCCTGTGAATACTAGAGTCCACACAGAGTGTTTTAGTCAACTTTTTGCTGCTCTGACTAAAAGACCCAACAAGAATATTATAGAGGAGGAAAAGTTTATTTGAAGGCTCACTGTTTCAGAGGTCTCAGTCCATAGACGCCGGCTCCATTCCACTGAGTTTAAAGGTGAGGCTGAACATCATGACAGAAGAGTGTGGTAGAGGGAAGCAGCTCAAATAATGATCAGAAGTCACAGAGAAACTCTACTTGTCAATTACAAAATATATTTTGCATATATTTTGCAACTGGTACACCCATATATAAAAGCATGCCCCCAATGACCCACCTTCTCAGCCACACCCTAACCACCTTCAGTTACCACCCAGTTAATCCCCATCAGATTAGCTTTTGGAGGACATCTCACATCTAAACCATAACACAGAGCAATATCCCATGGACTCCCCAGACAGCATACTTAGTGGTGTGTTACTGTCACCGACACCTATAATCTGAATTTATTAAAAGTAATTGTGGTAAATCTTTAAATTCTCCCTTCTCCCACTGACTGCACCTAACATTTGAACAAGGTCCTCAAACAATTCTGATATTAACTGACATCCATGGAAACGCCATAAATAAATAGACAAACCATCTACTGTATTAAAAGACTCAGTTTACCCCTATAAAAGGAGAATTAACCAAAGGAATGAATTTAAATGATTTCACCCATGAAATGGTTAATAACAACAACAAAAAAACTTAAGAAAAATTTCTAAATACCAAGTAAAAAACATGATACCATGTACACACCTATGTGCAAACTTTAGCATAAAATGGAACACATACCTAATTGTAGGAGCTTAAACTGTAAAACTCTTAAAAGAAAATATGGGAATAAATACTTGTGACCTTGGATTAGGCAGCAGCTTCCTATACATAACTCCAAAAGCACAAATAATAAGAGAAAAAGTAAATACATTGAACTTCATAAAATCAAAATCTTTTGTGCTTCAAAGGAAACCTATGAAATGAGAGAAAATTTTTGAAAATAATATAACTAAAAGATGATTTGCTTCTAGGACTTTGACAACTCAACAATAATAAGACAATCCAATTTTTAAATTATCCAAAGAGATATTGCTTCAATGAAGATATATGCTCATGTCCAATAAGCATATTGAAAGATGCTCAACATTTTCTGTAAGTAAGTGCAAATCAAAACCATAGTGAGATGCTACTTCATTTTTGGTAGAATGACTATAATGAAAAATATAGACAATAAAAAGTATTAGTAAGAATGAAAAGGTTAGGACCCTCATACATTGCTGGTGGGAATGTAAAATGGTACAGTCACTTTGGCAGATGGTTTGGCAGTTCCTCAAAAAGTTAAACATAGAGTTACCCTATGACCTAGCAATTCTATTCCTAGGTATTTACTCAAGAGAAATGAAAACATGTTTATACAATTACATATACACCAATATTTATACAAGCATTTTTCATAATAACCAAAAAGTTGGAAATAACCTAAATGTCCATCAACTTATGATTGGTTAAACAAAATGTGACACACACAGGGATATATAATTCAGCAATAAAAAAGGTTGAAATACTGATACGTGCTGTAACATAGATTTATTTTGAAAACATTATACTAAATGAAAGAAACCAGACACAAAAGACTACAGGTTTTATTATTCTACATATATATGAAACATCATACATCTAGGAAATTCCATAAAAATAGTAGATTAGTTGTTGCCAGGGGATGAAGGGCAGGGGAAATAGGGAATGACTGCTAATTAGTATGGGGTTTCCTTTGGGGATAATAAGAATGTTCTGAAACTAGATAGTGTTGAAGGTTACACAATTCTGGATATCCTAAAACCACCAGACTGTTCACTTTAAGAGAGTAACTTTGTAGTACATTAATTTTATTTTAGTAAACCTGTCAAAAAATAATATGGTGTTTTAAAATGGGAGCAATTTGATATTAGAAAAGATTGCTTTAGATGTAAGAATATGATGCTACAAGCTTTTAAAAAATGAAATGGAAGCAGTAAAGAGCAAAATTAGAAAATGCCAAAAATCAGATCAATGAATTTGAAGACAAGCTCAAAAATCCTTTAGAATTCTAACGAAAAATATAAAAGAGTGAATAAGATGGGGAAAGCAATGGTGTATTAGATCTGGGGTATCAAATTTTAAAAATAAATGATGAATGATAATCAAATAATTTTTTTCAAGATCTAGAAAATGAGATTAAAAGAGTTCTTTCTTATTTTATTTTATTTTTTGCTATTTTTAGTCATCTCAAAAGTCTTTATTTTTATCAAACTAATAAGTGTATATATTTATGGGACACAGTGTGGTGTTTGATCTATGTATGTATTGTGGAATAATAAAATCTCAACAACTAATATATTCATAATCTTACCTACTTATTTTCTTGTGTGTATGGTGAAAGCATTTAAAACTACTCTTTCAGCAATTTTGAAATATATATTATTATTAACAATAGACACCTAGTGTGCAAATATGCCACTAAAACTTATTCCTCCTGTCTAACAAATTTTGTATACTTTGACCAATATTTCCTGTTTCCCCAAGCCTCTCCTCATCTCTGGTAGCCCTTATTCAACTCTCTGCATTTATGTGTATGACTTTTTAGATTCACATATGAGTTCATGCAGATTTATCTTTTTGTGTCTGGTTTATTTAGCTTAGCATAATGTCTTCCAGGTTCGTCCATATTGTAGCTAATGATAGAATATCCTTCTTTTAAGGCTGTAGAGTGTTCTATTGTGTACATATACAATTTTTTTCATTTATTGATTGACATGCATTTAGGTTGTCTCTATATCTTGGCTCTTATGTATAATGCTGCAATGGATGTGGGAATACAGAGAACTCTTTAAACTATAGATTTCAATTCCTTTGGATATATGCTCAAAAGTAAGATTGCTGAAGCATATTATAATTCTATTTTTAGTTTTCAAACTAATTTCCTTGCTGTTTGGGCTGTACTAATTATATTCCCACCAAAAGTACACCAGGGTTCCTTTTATTCCCCATCCTCATGAATGCTTGCTATCTTTCACCCTTTTATAGTAGCCATTCTAATGGGTGTAAGGTGATATATCAATTTGGTCTTAATTTGCATTTCCCTGATGATTAGAGATGTTGAACATTTCCTCAAATGTCTGTTGCTCATTTGCATGTCTTTATTTGAGAAATGTCTGTTAGCTTGAAATATGTTGCTTGGAGAACTGTGGGGTCTCTACTCCACATCTTATTTCAGTAGAGCATTATGTCATGATCCTGGAAATCTGGGTCTCAGGTCTGTTGCTTGCCAGGAAGGTGGCTTTGGACAAATTGTTTAGCCTCTTTAAGCCTCAAGTTCTTCATCTGGTTAGAAAAAACAAAGAATAAAAAAAGGGAAAAAAAAGTTTGAACCAGATGGTTTTAGCACACTTGACTTAAACATTAGATATGGGGCAAGAAAGAAATAGGAGGGAAGGCAAAAATCTAGACAGGGGAAGATAATGGGACCATCTAATGGGGGTGGGATGAGGAGGGGGTGGGGATATACAGGCAATCCTGCCACTGTCCATAGTGCTGAACCATCATAGTGTCTGAATGCCATTTGGAGGAGTCAGAAATTGCTTTGATAAGCATTATGGAGATCTGACCATTTTAGAGCAGAACAGTGACACCCTAAGCTCTTTCACAACTATGTATTTACCACATATATGCTGATGATTCCCTAACCTTTATCTCTAGTACTGACCTTCCTTCTGTTATCTCAATGCATAATTTTAACCATCTGCCAAGCATCTCCTGATTTTATTGCATTGACTTGACCAAAAGTGAACTTGTCATATTCATTGATGACCCTGCTTCTTCTCCCATTGTTAGTGGTGCCAAAATTTATTCTCTGAGCCAAGCCAAAGACATAGGACACTTAACCATGCTCACCACCTGTAATTGATCACTAGATCCTCTTGATATTGCTTGTAAATACATATTGCATTCATTTCTTTTCTCCACCCAACTGTCACTGCCTTTATTTATATTCCAAACATTTCTTGCTTGGATGATTATAACATCCTTCTAATTAATCTCCTTCTCTTGAATTTTGCCCCCATACACTTAAATATACAATCAAGTTGTTTCCCTGCTAAACACCGTCTCTGGCTCTATTTGATTACAGCACAAAATCCAAGTTACATAGAATGACACTTCATCCTAAAACAATATTATAAGTGAGTTCCCCATGGATCAAAACCTGTGAAAGAATGGAGGAGGCCTGACTTGGCAGAGGTACAAGCTGAGCTGTGATCCAGCCCCAAAAAAGGCCTCTCAGCCCACCCCATATGTAGCTCTGCAGCTGGAATGGCCATCCAGAGTTGTTCCAGGTTGGACCAGGTGGGCCAGAGATTTATTGATCATGCATTGGATGCAACATATCTCTGAAAGGAAATATGGCTTTGGGCAATACTATATTTTGAGGGTTATTTTCTGGCAGGACACCCAGAAGCTGGATGAACAAGTCCTTCATTCCAAACGGTAGAATTGAACAGCATATCAGAAATTCTACCACACACTTGTCTATCTCTACACATCTTCCTCTGCTTCCTTGACCCCTTGCACTTATTTTGTCATAGCACATACCACACTTTATTCCCTCCTTACTACTCTGTATTCCTCATTAGACTGTGAAATATGTGCAATAAATGCTGCAAAGATGTAAATTGTTGTTGTATCCTTAATGCTTAAAACAACATATCACTAGACAAATGGGTCATTAAACCAATGAATGTGTGTTTCATTTCTCCCCATTCTTTGTTCTCTGGTGCGCCAGTCAAACCAAGCTGTTTGCACTTTCCAGAATTTCCCAAGCCTTCCTTTGAATCCACATTTTGTATTTGCTCTTCTTTTGACATGAAATGCTTTTGTCTGACATGATCACCAGCTGAGTGTCTTCTTTTCTTTCAAGAATCACTTCTATTATCACTTTTGGAAAACTTTTTCCCAAGCACACTCTCAATCCTCATCCTCTACTTTCCACAGAACTTTTTTCTATCAACTCTCATACTCCTGCTTTAATTTACATGTCAGCACTCTTTCAGTTGGTACAATACCTTCAGCATTATCCATTTTTGTTTCCTTAACACTTTAAGGAGCCTGACACACAGTTAACAAAACAAAAAAAAAATGATGAAAAGTGTAAGTCACACACTCCAGGAATATTAAGTAGGACGTAATCATCTCAAGAATGGACTAAAAAGGGAGTTATAAGAGAGAAAATTATTAGGTTATACACAAGGTGTGTGGCTGTGGATTCTGAATTAACTATAGTTCTTTATTCCTGAAATTCGTTTTTTCCATGTGAAAGATGAAGAGCAGAATAACAGCCTTACTGTGATGTTTGTTTTGCCTGTCATATGACTATATCATGTCAATTTACTTCTTACTCAATGTCATTATAAAAGCATCAAAATCAAATGCCTTCAGGGGGCCACAAAGGTTACCTGAATGTGGGGTGAGCCATTGGGGAACTAAGAGTCCATTGGAGAGCTATTTAATTTCCATTTAAATCTTGTGGTCATTAGACAGAACATAGACATGGCTTGATGTGGCCTGTAAACCACCTTTCTACACATTTTGAAATCTCATTTTCTAAACTACATTAGAACTGAGCAAAGAGAGATATGGACAACATTTTCATCCTTGCAGAAAAAGAGGCACTTTCCACATTTCTAATTAGAGGTAAAATTCTTTCTAAAGTAGTTTCATAATGCAACAGGAAAGTAGATCAGAAATTTCACTGGCATAGATAACACTTGGCACTCTTTGGCACTACTCTTTTTTTTTTCAAGTTTATTTTTTCTTCCTAAAAAATAATGCAAGCTCTTTAGGAAAAATATTCTACCTCCAAAGAGCAAACTCTACTAGAATTTTAGTTTATGGGTCAGGTACTAGGAGGGATGATGCACACTCAGAACTAGGTAGCAGGTAGGCAGGAAAATAATTTGCTCCTGAAGAGTTGGGTTTCTGTAAGAACTTATGATCCAACAGAGCTAATAAGCACGTCTGAAATGATTCTAAAATGCCTGACTAAAACCAGATGTCCACAGCACAGGACCGGATGAGGAGGAGTTTACCGCTGTGTTACTGTATCCACAACAGAACTATTGTGCAATTGACATTTACTTTGAGAAATGAATACTGGATTGACAGTACACAAGAGCTTTTCAGTCCAGTCCGTAAAGAACTTTCACTTGGTTGCCAGCATTTTACCAGTAATTCCACATAGAAAACTACAGTCCTTGACCTTAAAAAACTGAATGCAGCCAATGTTAAAATTAAAAGATGTAGACTTAAGAGATACCACTTGAGAAGAAAATTACAATTAACAGAGCCATTTTTTAAAAAATTTTAAATAAGGAACCATGTTGTGGTTTTATTTAGAGCATATGGTGCTGAGGTATTCTCTGGCTTATCTGTAAAATCATGAGGGAGACAAGAGTTGAAAAAGAAGGAATTAGATAGGTCAGAATACTAATTATCAGGGATCTGGAATAAAAAGAAACCCCACATGTTCATTGTGAATAGTAATCAGACCTAATATTAATATTTTCAAGAGAAGGATTTAACAGATTTCAAAATAGCTCAAGTTGCTGAATTTTTACATTCTTGCAATTTTTCTTTTAATAGTACTTTGTATATCCCTTAAAATTTTTCCTGCAACATAACTGATATATTTGGGGATAGAATTTTAAGAATATCTCAGATGAGGGATTAGAAAAATTTAATCCAGCCAGGCGCAATGGTGCATGCCTATAATCCCAGCAGCTCAGGAGACTGAGTCAAGAGGATTGCAAGTTCAAAGCTAGCCTCAGCAAAAGCTGAGTAGTTAAGCAACTCAGTGAGACCCTTTCCTTAAATAAAATGCAAAATAGGGCTGGGTATGGGGCTCAGTGGTCAAGTGCCCCTGAGTTCAATCCCCTGTACAGAAAAAAAAAAAAAAAAAAAAAGAAAGAAAGAAAGAAAAATTTAATCCATTATAAATACCTTTGAAATACAGATCTACCTTACTTTAATAATCATTTTACTATAATTATTTCTAATCACAAAATTTCTTGCTTACAGGTCACTTCATAGTCAGATAATTTGTTCACATGTAATTAAAATATAAAAACTGCATTGTACTTTTTTTTGGCAGTACTGGCAATTGAACCCAGGGACATGCTATCACTGAGCTCTACCTGCAACCCTTATTTTTTATTTTACAGAGTCTTAGTTCAACCTCCCACATCACAGAAGTTACAGGCATACACCATCATGACTGACTCTGTACTTCACTTAACACCATGTTGTGTTAAATGTTTCTACCTACATTAACATTCACTTCAAAATTTTTGCTCTTAGGAAAACAAAATCAAAGAAGAATATTGTATTGAATCTAAAGGTTTAGATAACAAAAACCAAGCAGCTTTTCTTTCAAACTAGATATCATAAACTGACCTAATAAGTCTTTCACTTCATAGTCACAGCAGTTTTTAAACACAGGTTTACTAAGTCATTGATTCCTTTTATTCCTTTTACTTCCCAGCCATGGGTTTTGTACTCTATGAACCCAGGTTATACTAGACATTGGAATTCGGAAACATGAGCTTTCTGTGGGTAGACACAGGCTTCCCCTCCAGGGTCCATAGTTTAATTCCATAAAGAAGTTTTAAAGAAAGGATGCTTTACCATGGATTAAGGAAACATGTAACTTGGCATCTAAAACACAAGGAACACAGTGTTTTTTTCTACTGCTAAATTAGCCATATTTTCTTGCAGTTTAGATAAGTGAAATTTCAAATAATATATCCTAAAACTTCCAACCAGAATAAAAATCCTCCTGCCTTCTCAACACACACACACACACACACACACACACACAAAACACACACACACACAGACACACAGACACACACACACACACACACACACACACACACACATTTGGCTTGCTCTAAAGTGTTGCTCTTAAGTAGCAAATAATTAGTACCAAAATGCTATTTTTAGAGTTCAGTGTTCCAATACAGAAATATGTCTAGAACGTGGATCTAGAAATTTATGTCTCTCTTTAAGTTCCAGAGTGCTAATAATAACCACAATGAATACAAGGAAAACAGAACAATCAAAACTGGGAGATAGCCAGGCACAGTGGCACATGCCTGTAATCCCAGCACCTCGGAGGCTGGCACAAGAAGATCGCAAGTTCAAAACCAGCCTTAGCAATGGCGAGGCACTTAGCAACTCAGTGAGACCCTGTCTCTAAATAAAAATACAAAAAAAGGGGGGGGGGGGGCGGCTGGAGATGTGGTCCAGTGGTCAAGTGCTCCTGAGTTCAATCCCCGATATCAAAAAAAAAAAAAAAAAAAAAAAACCTGGGAGATATCGCTTGGATTTGAAAGAGTACCAGTTTTTATCAGGCATCAAGATTAAGGAAGTTGGAGCCATCAAGTCACTACTAAGAGAAGTTGTGGACTTGTCCTTCCTTGAGGCCTCCAAGGAGCCATTGATCCTAAATCACAAAGGTATGCATTTTTCTGAAGAATCCAGGGAAGATGATTTTGAGAGATCTCATACTATGGCTACAAAAATCTGATAACTACTTTTTAATATAGTGCATTGTGGTTTTGCCATTTAAGATGGCAGCCATTTCATCAGACAGCTTTCTTTGGGGAAAACATCCAAACCAATGTCTGGGGAAGAATCTAACCCTTTTCATGCCAAGGTGGTGAAGTTTTCTTCCCCCTCTTTGAACATTTTTATGAAAGGATCTGAATTGTAAACATTTCTATATGAAACCATTTTTGCCTTTTATTAGCTACTTTGCAAGGAATCATTTGACCCAGGAGGGCAGGAAAAGTAACTTTCCCCAAGGCAGACTGCAACCAATCTTCTTTTTCCTTTTCTCAACTCCAACAGTGGTAAATCGGGGCAGTATCCTGGTGAGTTCGCAGTGTGGTTTGACAATGATCACACATTCTGGTCAACATATGGTGACAGATCAATGTTCATCAGTAGATTCAGTTTTTTTCTTATTGAAATAAGAAGAGATGCTTCTGGTGTAGTCTTCCACAGCTGCCTAGTTTCATAACTCTTATACTAGTTAATTAAAGGGCAGGATTTAAAAACATAATCAACTTAGTAAATGCTCTGAACTTAATCAGCTGTTTCTTGCAAATGTCAGTTGCAGAGTAAAGAAGCGTTTATTGGCTCATCAGTTGCTCAGCACTGGAGAGGGATCTTTCTAAAAACTGAGCCCTGTTTTGAGGGAGCCTAGGTGGAGGGCCCGGAGCAACCTATTTTGCCAAAGTACCCTTTTGCCTTGCCAAATTGTCTTTCCTTTCAAAACACTGAGTGGAAAATAAATGTTTAACTTTTCACAATAACAAATTCTTTTTGTTTGGTTTTCCCCAATGATTTCATATCTATACTAAACATCCATCCCAAAGGACTTACACAGGAAGTGGAGACCAAAGCTAAAACAAACTCACACCCTTAAAAAAAAAAAAACAGCAATTAAAAATCAAAACATAAAACAAAACCCTTTCTACTGAGATATAGATACCCTAGACTACATTTATAAATTTCACCCTACTTTTATATGGAATTTTTGCTCATCATGATCTTGGTTTTCATTATTGGGGTTTTTACATATATGTATAAAGCTTAAAGATATTTTGGAGCTACAAAGAATACTCCTAATGAAGGAAATGAAGGCTCAGAATTATTTCTTCCTGCACTTATCCCAATAGGGCTGAAGTTTTGTCACATCCCTGAATGGCATGTCTGTTTGTATTCATCTCCCTTAAGACAGGACTAATAGTAACCAACAGCCTCATAATTCACATAGCAGTGCATTTTGATGTACACTAATCCTTGTTTCCTTTCAGCTAATTTTAAAAGAATTTAAAATCTCACTCTTTTACATTTTTGAAACCAAGAAATCAATATGTTTGAGGATAAACATTTTGGTTTTGAGTTGTTTTAGCTTCTTGGCTATGATGAACAATACTAATAAGAACACTTGTGTGGTCTTTGTGTGGACGCCTACATGCATTTCATGCAAATTGTTGACCAAGAGATCTGTCTGTTCATAGCATATACAAAGACTTAGGCATTTTGTATTCCACAACTCCAGAGACCACAACTGCATGTATACACTTCCCACACAGTAGCCAGAGTGGACTTTTAAAACAGAACATAGGATCACATCCCTCTTCTGTTTAACATTTCCCAGTGGCTTCCCATCACACTGAGAATGAAGCCTTCACTCCTTGCATAGCCTTCAGGGGTATGTTTCTTTTCACCTCTCACCATTTCTCTTCTCCTGTTCAACTTCACTTGTATTGAGCCAATGCCCTTTCCTAATGTTTATTGGGCTAACTACTTCCCATTCAGTTATCTCCAGAAATGTCACTCATATAGAGAAGTCTTCGATGAGTGCCCTATCTAAAGTAGCAGCCATGTTTTTCTATTACTTTACCCTGCTCTGTTTGCCAATGAAAATCCTGAAATTATTTATTGTTAGCTATCTCCCAACCAGAGTACAATCTAAAGACATGTACTTTTATCTTTTATGTTAATGAATCTTCAGCACCTAGCATGAGATAAATGTTTCTTATTTTGTTGGATTAATGCACAAATTAAAAGCAGAATTAGCTGGGCATGGTGGTGCATGCCTGGAATCCCAGCAGCTTGGGAAGCTGAGGCAGAAGGATTGCAAGTTCAAAGCCAGCCTCAGCTGGCTTTAGTGAGACCCTGTCTCAAAATAAAAAAAAATAAAAAGGGCTTAGGATGTGGCTCAATGGTTAAGCACCCTTGGGTTCAATCCCTGTTACCAATAAATAATTAAATAATAAACAAACAAACAAATAAAGCAGAATTATCCCCTCTTTTTAACATTTCTATACTCTATCCCTAGAAACTCCAAAAAATCAATTAGATCATGCTATGAATTCAGTGTGAATTGCTAAGCCAAATGAACCACAGGTCAAAAAATGACAAGTCATATGCCAGATTTGGCCCTCAAGTATGTTTGTTTGATGTAGAAGGTAACTCTGGGACCACATATCTAATACTTTCACCCACTTCTATTGTAGTGGCAGCTTCAGTGGAGAGTTCCTCCTTTAGTTAGCTTGTCACCACTGTGAACAAAATATCTGACAAGAACAATTTAGAAGAAGTTTATTTGGGTTCATGATTTCAGAGGTTCAGACTATGGGTGGCCAAATCCATAGCCCTGGGACAGAGGTGATGCAGAACATTATGGCAGAAAGGCGTGACCAAAGAAAGCAGCTCAGAACATGGTAACCAGGAAGCAGACAGAGAGCTCTGCTTATGAAGGACAAAATATAAACAACAAAGGCATATTCCCCAATGACCTACTCTCTTTAGTCACACTTTACCTGCCTATAATTATCACTCAGTTAATCCATATCAGTGTATTAGTCCACTGATTACGCATAAGCTAGTCATTTTACCTCTGAAAATTCTTGCATTGACTCACACATGAGCTTCTGGGGGATGTCCCATATCTAAACCATAAGAATTCCTAAGAGCTCAAGTTCACCTCCTCATTGACAGTATACCACCTCTCACAGGCACAGAATTATTTCTGCTTTCTGCCTTGGGGCATCTCCTATATTCTAAAACCAGTAGGATGAGTGTGGTTATGGGGAGGGATGCTCTTCAAGATCATGTCTATGTTCCCTAGGACAAATGTCAGTCATCAACCAACATGGAAGCCATGCTTCATCCACTCTTCCTTCAAACAGAAAGTTTTAAGAGACATTTATACTTCCCAGATGTTCCAGAAAAAATAAGCCCTGTTACCTTGAGCAGAGATTTAGATAAGATCCTTTGGATTGCCTTCTCTTCTCCTGACTTTCTCTACTCCCTTACTTTTGGTTCTTGGAATCACCTCCCAAACCCATGACCTGAAGCCACATCTTTGTCTTAGCCACTGCTCTCAGGGGAAGCCAGATTTAATCTATGACTTGCAGTTTTACAAAAATGTAAATAATCTGAATCTAAGGCTCAAAATATTTCATATTAAATTCTGGGTTTTCAACTCCATACCATAGTATTCTGCAAGTAACTTCATATACCATAATTTTTATGGCTCTTATTTGCTAAGGAAACTTACAATTCATATGTATGGACATTAGCTTGTTTTCAAACCTTCAACCTTCACTTTTAATAGGTCATTTCAACTGTTCTGTGAGGAACTGATCTCTAAACTGTGATTCTAGGAATGGGAGGATATAGGGAGCTATTTCTATTACTGAATATGGCCAAAAAAAAAAAAAAATTAAAGAGTTCTTCACTTCATTAGATTTCCTGTGGAATGGAAAATCAAGCAACTAGTGACCACAGTGCTAAAATGAACTATTGATCAGTGCTTGTGAATATACCTTTTTCCTTACTAAAACAGCTCAACTGTGTGGTTTCAAGGCTAAGGCAATTGTAACACATGAACAACAAAGGAATCAGATTTTTTTTGTTTTGAAGTCTCAAGTATACCACTCATTCATTGGAGTATTTGTAATAAATGAATTACAAGGGTGATACATTTTTCTCATCTGCACACACCATGTTTGTTTGTAAGAGAATACCCTTTATTTTCCCACCTTCAGTGGAGTCACTTATTTGTGGTTCTTGTCCCAAGTGTAGCTATACATCCTTATCCCTCCCTTCTCATTTGTTAAGTTTACTTAAAAGCAACTTTTTATGCCTGAAGTGACACTGGCATTTTATCTTATTTAGGATAGAGACTTGCCTGCTATTTTGGAGACCACTTTCTATACCTGTGATGATACAATGCATCACCTTGCTATGCCTGAACCAATCGTGTAACTTGAGATTCCCAATTCTTTGTCTGACATGTAAACCTATCAATGTACCATGCTTCACTGTAACCCTAATACTTTCCTTCTATTTTAGACCTATATCTTCAGAATGAATGTTGAAAATACCACATTGTATCCAAATCTGTTAAATTTTGAATGCCCTGAAGTTTTTTTCTTTCAGGAAATACCTCTATGCTCCCTGGTGGGACTGTTAATCTCAAAGTATCATTTCCCCCTTGCTTAGAAGTTGGTAAATTTAAATTTCATATTAAACTTATCTAGGCTGGCCAATTACAGCACTCTACCCATCAAGTCCAGAATTGCTTTAGGGATGCAGACTAAATCAGGGTTGGATACAGGTCAATCAGGGTTAGGGTTGTGTCTCAGTGGTAGTTAGAGTGCTTGCCTAGCACAAGCATGGCCCTGGGTTCAATCCTCAGCACCACATAAAAATAAATAAATAAAATAAAGGTATTGTGTCCAACTACAACTAAAAAATAAAATATTAAAAAGAGCAGACTAGGTCAATCACAGTCATGTTTTGTAATTGTTTTCAAAACCATTAGGAAGAGGTTACATCTTTTCCTTTTTATTGAGATTGCTATTGTTTAACATAACTCCAAAACTGCTGGTGACCATTTTGCCAAAATGTGGAGTATTTTCCAAGAAAATTGACTTATTAGAAGGGAAAATGAAGGATAAATATGAAAAAGGAGACAGAAACAACAATAAAGAGAGAAAAATAAAGACAGAAAAACAGAGAAAGGCCCAGAGCAAAAAGCTTTGTCAAATGATGAAGAACAGATGATATCTTTTGAACCTCTGTGTTCAGACATGCCTGACGTAAGCAAGAACTTTTTTCCCCCAGCTGTCTTAGCCAAAGAATTATATATCTTTCTTAATCACATTTGAGGTAAATTGTTGTCACCCATGCTTGTAAGAGAACTTGTGCTTGATATAGCACTCTGAGAGGGCTGGCTGGGTTAGGCTGGGCCACCATAGGTGCTTTTTCCTCCTCCTTGAAGCTTGTGGTTATGACCTGAATCAATCATCTGGAGAGGAGGGAGGCCCTCAGGTGAAACCCAGGGATGAGGGGCAGACCAGAGGTGGATGTGAACTCCCATTCCATGTGCTTGTGGAAATAGACCTCAAGAGAAGAAAGAAAGAGCCCTGCAATGGGTTAAAGCTGAAGGATAGTAAATTACAAAATATATGTTAGATTATTTAGTTTCATTATCCTCTTCTTAGTGCCTGCTGCCATTCTGTCAGATTCTAACCTTTAGTAAAACTTAACCATGGTACTAGGTGTGTCTCAGTTGAACTAAATGGTGTTCGAGGAAGAGCCATGTACTCATATAAGGGACAAAGAAGTGAAAGCAGATGATCAATCTTTGCCCTCCAAAGCAATCAGGTAATACAATTATTAAAATAATCTCCAAGGACAGTGTTCAGAGCTAAGGGTTCAGACTATACAATACAATCTCCCCTACCAAGAGGAGATTCACCCTCATTGACTACTTTGAAGGATCTGGATTTTATTTCTTTTAAAAAATCACTTATTTATTACAACAATTACATGAAAGCATAAAACTATATGTCTGAACTGAAAAAAAAATATTAACCTTCCAAATAGAAAAAGCAACAACACTGAAGTTCTTTAATAGACCTATGAAAACTTCACACTACACTTCCAGACACAGAGTACAGCTGGCAGTGAGCTAGACCACTACAGAGGAAATGAGATCAAGTGAAGCTACCCTGATAGTAGGGGTCAAGTGGGACTTTTGTTGGAGCAGGGACAGAAATCATTAGAAAAGAATATCCATTAAAGTTTGAACTTTGTCTCTTTTGTACACTAGTGCATCCTTAGTACACGTGCTAGACATGTGCCCAGCTCACAGGATACCAAATTGTGAGGTTGGGGCTATTTAAACCCTTTGGGTTGGGTCTAACAAATAGGCATAAACAGATTCTGAAAGTGGGTATAATGTGGCCCCAAATGTTAAGATGAGGTGGAAGGAAAACAGAGACCTCTACCTGGGATAATCGGAAAAACAGCTGAAATTACTACAATCCATTCAATGCAAGTTCAATGATAAATTTTTAAATCCCTGTAAGAAAAAGAGTTTCTCTTATTTGCACCTCTGGAGCAAGGGCTAGCACAAGCCAGGGCTAGCACCACAACCAACATGGACGGCATTGCCTTTCTTTTCCCTTTCTAAATCTGATATTTAGTTTCCATAGAGTCAAATATTTTTTAAAAAATTCTATACTTTGGAAAAGAGCTGTTTTCCTCTTTAACTATTTGTACCAGCTGGAGATTGACCCAAACAATATTACTAGTAGGTGGAAAAACATTTGTCTTCCTAACTTTTAATATCATCAAAAAGTAAAGCTTCTGAAAATAGTGTTATTGCTACAAAAATGCAATTTTTTCTTTTGGAACAACATCTCCTAATTTGACACAGAAGATCAATGTCAACCAGAGAGGTCATTGCAAACAATAGACTTGGCTTTGCTTGATTTGGTCAGAAAAGAGATTTATTGGAAAGATATTGGTTAGCTCAAGAATTGTCAAAGAAGCCTGGCGCGGTGGTGCACGCCTGTAATCCCACATTTAGGAGGCTGAGGCGGGAGGATCCCAAGTTCAAAGCCAGCCTTAGTAATGGCGAGGCACTTAGCAACTGAGACCCTGTCTCTAATAAAATACAAAAAAAGGCTGGGAATGTGGCCCAGTGATGGGGTGCCCCCGATTTCAATCCCCAGTACAAAAAAAAAAAAAAAAAGAAAATACAATTCAATGTAATTGAAGAAGGTTTAGATCTAATGTTTCAGATAAATCTTTTTAAGGATGGATTTTTTTTTCTTCTAGATCAGAGACCCTGTCTCTAAATAAAATACAAAAAAGGGCTGGGGATGTGGCCCAGTGGTTGAGTACCCTGAGTTCAATCCCCAGTACAAAAAAAAAAAAAAAATGTCAAAGATAGCAACCTTGCTCAGAGGTGGCGCATCTCGGGGAGTTCAACAAAAATTACACCACAATACTGGTCCTGGGTAGACATTGCTGCTGCTGCTGTCAGATATCAAGGCTTTCACAGTTGACATTGTTAGTGCTATACCTTGGCTACCACTGTGGATGTGGCTGACTATGCTGTCCTTGAAAATTATAGACATTGTTACCATAGTCACCACAAGCAGAGGTATTTATTCCCTCTCTTCTTATCTGAAAAACTTGCTCCCAATTCAAAGTTCATGGTTTGAGTCTAGAGCATATGCCCATATTCTCAGGCGACCTGGAAAGCAAGTACCCAACAGTTTGTGCTTCTGGAGTTAGTAGTGAGCTCTGACTCCCAGCAAGACTTATAAGATGAGGAACTGCCCAGACAGAAGCAAGAAAACAACCTATGACCACTATAGTCCACACCTTTGATTGCCCAGCTACAAAAATTCTTTACTTAAATTAATTTAGAATGTCTCCTAATATGATGCAGATATATCTTAAACAGCAAAACATATTCCCCAAAGATAAACCAAAATATAATTTATTACTTCATCCAGCTTCAGGTTCAGAATTTTTAGGTAACTCGATTTCTATTCACTTTCCAGTTCTGTCTTAATCCCATTGTGATATAAACTATGGATTATATTGTTCAAGTTCATTACCACCACTCAATGTAAAAGAATGGAGAAGAAGAAGAAATTTTAAAATTAGTTAAAATATAAGTATAAATTATATTTTACCAAAATAAACATGTATATTTTTCCTCGTAATTAACTATGTGTGAAATGAGTCAATGGCATCTTATAATTGCTGTCAACTGAGTGGCAATTATGGTGCCTTAGCAGTTCATTGACTTTTTAAAATACCTTTCTTTTAACCTGTGCAATAGAGTAATATATGATGGAAATCCTTTCTAAAAACATCTAAAATACCTCTCTTAAGAAGTATGAATTGAAAATTCTAAGTGAAAAGCAGGAATTACATCATAGTGCAGTAGGTGGTATGTGTGTGTATGTGTATGTGTATGGTACATAAGTTTACATCTTATGATTTGTGGCCTTGTACAGTCAATGAAATAGTATATAACAAAAAAAGTATGGGGTATATATTATATATAGTATACATTTCTGCAATGATTAAAAATTTTGTAGTTGTTATAGGGACAGATTCCTTATTTAAGTACCCATTTGAAGTTCCCATTGCTTCCAGGCCTCACCCTCAGTTGATCAGTGTTTGTTGCCCAGTAGAGTGGCCCAGATCTTTACTCCTGAGGAATCAGAGCCCAATAGCTGGTCCTGTGTATGGAGGATTCTCTTAGTCTTTCTTTTTTTTTTTTTTAATTTTTAGTTGTAGATGGACAGAATGCCTTTATTTTATTTATTTATTTTTATGTGGTCTGAGGACCCAGTGCCTCACACATGCTAGGCAAGTGCTCTACCACTGAGCTACAGCCCCAGCCCTTAGTCTTTCATTACAGTGAAATAAGCAATAGAGCTTATAACCTGTGTCTTACCATATGTCCATTAACAAGAAACTGAAGCAATTTTGAGATAAATGGCAATCTTGTGGCATTGTCCTAAAGAAAGTAATTGCTTCATATGACAGGGTGGAAGGTGTCCTAAGAGACCCTCTTTCTTCCATTCATACTCTTTCCTTTCCCTAATTTTTACAAGCAACCCCATTTGCTCTTTGTAGACAGTGCCAATTATTAAGCCAAGAGCATAATGCATTCTTTCCTATTTATTGAGTGATAAGAGGATACAAACATGGCCAAATGACATTTTCAGTTCCAAAATCAATGGACCACTGTTCATACTTTGGTAAAAACATCCTTCTCTTTAAAATATCAGTTACAGGGATGAGAAGCAAATAATTAATAGACATATGGTAAACTATTGCAACTGGATCATTAGAAGCAATAATAGGAAATATTCTACAACTTGGTTTGTGGGTATATTGTACCTATGGGGTCAGGGAGTGGAACATTTATTGGTTGATATTTAAGATCAGGGGTTCTCAAACTTTAGTGTCCATCAGAATTTTCTAGAGGGCTATACCCAATCCATGACTTTCCAGTTCAAAGGTTCTAGGATATGGCCATATAATTTGCATTTCTAACAGTTACCCAGTAATGCTGAAAATCTTGGTCTTGGGATCACATTTTGAAAACCATTGGTTCAGAAACTATGTTGCATTCTATGAGACAGAATCCCAATTTTATAATTTGTCTCAAAGCTACCTGTTTCTACTTAATAGACATATGGTAAGTCATAAGAATAAGCTTTACTGCTTATTTCACTAGAAAATGGGTTTTCAGATCAGAAGCAATGTTTGCAAGATACCATGCTGGTATGTGAGTAGGGTAAATTTATAATTTGTCATTTAAACTGGAACACTTTAGAGTAATTGGGCTATTAATTACACCAGAATAATCGCAGTAAACTGGGACTTTCTTGGGCAAATTGGAATGATCACCCATTGTATAAGATTTTTAATATGTCCAGGATTATTATACTAGCAAGTGTCAGGTAGGAATGTTAATCAGAAAAAGAAAATTCAGACCCCTCAAAAATGCCTGGTATAGTGAGGACAAATTTCTGTCTTTTCTATGATTATAGATACCAATAAATTAACCTGCCATCCTATGGCTGACTGGCTGGTCCCCTGGGGACAATATCAAAAGTTCAGGATTCACTGTTGCTTATAGCAAAGTTGGGCCTACAGCAATGACAGTCAGCACTGGTGGTAGAAGTTCCATATCACTGAGTCTATGCATGATCTGTATCTATGTTACTATGGAAACTTTTGTTCATAAGCCCACAGAGTGAACACTGGGATAGATGGAGAAGGACACTCACTAACAAGTGCAAGGTGAATCATCTTCTCCTCCACCTGCTTGTTGAATCTCGTCCACCAGAGGGTATTGAGTGTTATTATTTGGGGCCACAAAGAAATTAAAACCTTGAATAGTTGGTATAAACAATAAAGAATTTACTATTTCACATGTATTAAGAAGTCCTAAAATATGGTAGCTTAAGAGTTGATTGATTAGATGGTTCAGTATCATCATCAAGGATCCAAGTTCTTTCTATCTTTTTGATTTGCCATCTCAAACATATTACCTTGATTTCTTCCATGGTTATAAGAAAGCCACAGCTATTCTAAGCAACACATCTTCACACACTACATCTAGAGGCTGTAGAAGGGATGATTCCTATTTTTATAGTAACAAAGAAACTCACAGAACTAATCCCACAGTAAATGTCGTTCAATATCTCATTGGCCAAACTGGGGTCTCATGGCCCTTTCAAAGCCAACCACTCATAAGGAGAGTAGAACCACCAGAACTACCTAGATTCATTGGTAGGGTAGAGATGTAGTCATTCCACCTTCTAGCATGCTGTAGCATGAAGCCACATGGAAGATCTTGGATACCTGTACAAAACTGAAGTTCTGGTCACAAGAAAGAGTAATGGCTATTAGATTGACAATGTAGTGAAAATGTCTTTATATTATGGGCCCATTTTTGTTGATACATGCAAATACTTCCCAAACCCACTTGTTACCAGTCCTCTCTGGTCTTGTTCTTTCTACCTTCTTAAAGGAGGTAGAACAAATTTTAATTAGGTTATTTAATTAACAACCTAATTAAACCATTTGTTAATGTTTATTAGTCTGTATATTTCCAGGAAAAGACAAAGATGATATGTCACTCAAAGTTCTAACCCACTGGGAGAATTTTACTTCTCCACTTTCACTTTGGTGGGAACTGAATGGACTGTGGCAATCTATTTTGTAATCTTATTTTTTTTTTATGGTACCCACTTACTATTCGAAGCTAAAGCTATGCTAAAATTTTCTTTTCCCCCCATTAACCAAAGTAGATAATAGGGAACTATTTACAAAAGTATACTTGTTGGTATTGGAGATGTGGCAGTGTGGCATGACCAGGAATACTAGGAAGATGAGCCATCAGCACATGAAACTTGAGCTCTAAGGACCTGCTCAGATGCACTCACTTATATACTATTTCCACTTGGATGCCTCTGACTTTGTAACTGGGTAGATCAGGTAACTTTCAGTTCATGATAAACAGCTTGCATTTCATAGTCACCTGGTTTCCATCAGGTCCCAAATGCAAATCAAGTGCTATTCCTCCAAAGAAGAATGACTGCTCACTAAGAAGGTATAGCTTTGCTCTAAAACCCTGAGGTTTTTGCTCTGAACCTCGTATTCAGTCTTTTCACAGACTCATTTAAATTTGAGAACCACTGGTCCCACTAGGTCCTAAGGGCCAAGTGGGACATTTGCAGCACAGCCTTCCTCTGAGCCCTACTTAAAGTTGTCAGCTTTTCAGTCACTTAGGAGAAGGAGCTGAGGATCCTATAAAATGTGGTATATTTTGCTTCTAAAATCCAAAGAGCAATATCAATCATAGGACATTTTTCTAGAGGTAGGAAACCAATAATAATAATAATAACAATAACAATAATAATACAATTTAAGCTCTAATGTAGTTTAAATGGGAAAAGTGAGTAAAAATTGTAATGTGTGCATTTCTTTATTTATACCTTCGATTCACTTATGCTTTCCAAAGCAGGTTAACACTTTCCAAATCTAGCAGATTAAAAATAGTTAAGGGACTTGTTTGCAATTCCTTCCACCAAGAGGTTAAGCCTATTTTTTTTCATGCTTTAAATTTGCACTGGCCTTGTTACTTACTTTGACCAATAGAATGCTGCAGAAGGGAGATTTTATGACTTATGAAGAGGGTTCAAGAGGCCTGAGCAGCTTCTGCTCTGCCCTTTTTGGGGTCTCTATACTGAAGAAGCCTGAGCCCATCCGCTAGAGAGACCAAGTAGAGGAGAACTGAGGTACCCTGGTCTTTAACCCCAGCCTGCCTGCAAGTAAACCAGATCAACTCCATCTGAAGAAGGACGAGTCACCTCATCTGAGTCCTACACGAATTGCTGCCCCCAAAAACTATGAACAAATAAATGGCTGTTATTTCAGAACTGTAAGTTTTGAGGCAGGTTTCATGGTATGATAGATAGTGGACACATCAAACCTTTCACAACTATCATGGTTCCCTCACGTTCTGTTTTATATGCAGAAAAACAAAACTAAATTTTAGTACTGTATGGGAGGTGATAACATAAGTAACTCCATACACCCCTGTGAAATGTGATATGACAGCCCAGAGCAGAGACTGGGTAAATGCTATTCCAGTCCTGATTACTGCAATATCTAATGAGCCCATACTCCATGTCCTTGTAGGATGCCTTATGGTAGGCACTTCAGGCTGAAGGTTGTTTAGGGAAGGAATAGTGAAGATGGAGAGGTGAAGGTTCCACTAATAAACAAAGCCCTGAAACGTGAAATAAAATTTAAAATATACATCTAATTTTATCTTTATCTCATTATTCCTAATATGTCTATCATATCCTACTGATTTATGTTTCATTAGATACTTCATGTATATAATTATGAATAAAATCTGCATATGTTAAGCAAATGCCCAAATTTTAAATATTTACACATGATAATGACCAAAACATGTGGAGGATGGGCCGGGAAGCATGATTGCCCTTTGAAGAGACAAATATAGAAGAGAACTGTACCTGCCATGGAATATAAATAAACTCACACATGCCTACAAGATATCATGTAACCACCACACGAAGGCACTGGGAAGACCTCAAGGCACATCTATCTATAGTAAATATTTATTGATGTGTTCTGTGCTATGACACTGCAATAATCTGTTTGGAAAAATCAAAGATGGAATTAGAAATTTTCTTGCCTAAAGTATATTGGGGTTTCCCTTTGAGGTCAGACCTGATGTAGTAGTCTAAAAATCTTAAAGTTATTTTAGGGTCACTCAAAGTATTCATACTTATTAAAAAATGTTGTAAAAATATCCCTGTAGCTACCCTGCCTCCTGAGTCATTCTCTGAGTGGCCTAATCAGACTTAAGTGGTGTGGAGTTTGTTCTGGCCACTTTGCTTCAGGTCCACCCCGGTGTGACCTCAAACACCAGGAAAGAGCCCAATTTCAAATGGAGTATTCACTGTCCTAGGGCACTTTATCCCACCATCTGCCTGGCATCTTTCACTGCAGATGTTCTTACCCTGATGGCTATTTCCACCTTTCTTCCAGCTACTTTTTTCCCCAACTATTTTTAATTCACAATATTTTGGTTTTTAAATACCTACCACATCCATTTTCATGCTTTTCCCCTCTAAGCTCTGCTTTGCATTCTCCTCTTAACCTCTCTCACCACCACATCTGCTTTCCTCCCTTTCATATTTCCCCAATTCATGTATTCCCTGCTGTCCTATTTTCCTTTGTTCAATTCAGAATATCAGCCGGAAGCTTCCCTGTTGCTAAGAAACCACATCACCCACACACACCCTTTTCCACTCTCATTTCTTCTTCTGATATTAAAAAAAAAAAAAAAAAAGGAAAGGGGAAAAAAAAAAATAAAAGCCTCACAGAGCCAAACAGTTTCTAAAAGAAAATGAAGGGTGCTGCTGTTCTGTCTCATACCTCAGGGACATGCACCCTATCACACCCTGTCTCCTCTTATTAGATTTTGGCTTCTTGATTTATTGATAACTTGCCCCAGGCTGTGAGATACAGCACAAAATGCCCTTTGAGTTACACAAATCATGAAAGGCAGGAAGAAATAAAATTCCTACCAAAGGAACAATGAAAGAGAAAATATTTAAAACTTAGCTTTGAGACCTGGCATGGGCTCATTCTCTGAATCAATTCCAGCCCTCCTAGTAAGAGTCTTCCGTTAAGGATCAAGTTAGTTGTCAAGTCCCTCTTACAGACCTTCATCTTGTCAAGTTGTGAGGAAGCTGCTAACGGCATGTTGAGTGTGGGCTACACAAAATAAACGATAAAAACAATACAGGAATTCATTGTGCAGTTTTCCAAATCTAAGTTCTTTTCCAGACATCAATCTGACATGGCGCTTGTGTCGGAGGCATAATTGGAGGTGTGGCAGACCGTCTCACAACATGTTCTTAATGGATTCCAAGTCTGCTGGCACACTTTAATACTTTAATGGGAATGGTAGCTCCATATGTCCAAACACTAGGGCAGAGTAACAGATACCACAAGATTTGAAGAAATCTCCTTTCACCCTTGCAATACCATAAATAATTTCCCTCCCTGGTGTGAATTCTTTCTCTGTCTTTGTGCATGGATGCCATGCCTAAGAGGCCTTCCCTGCTAAGCCTGCCCCCACACAGTTGCTCTCAGCTCTTTGCCCACTGTTAGCACTACACTAATTGGATGGCGTTAGGAGTCCCTTGGCTGATAGTATCACAGCCTTTCATGTACATATGTTTGCTGGCTTCAGAGTACTGCTCTCTGTGAAAGAAGGACTCAAAGCCTGTATGTAACAAATAATCAATAAACTGCCTTAAATGTAATAACAGAACACAGATATTTTAGTTTCATTTTCTCAAGAGAAGGAACAGTAGTTTTCTTCATGTTAAGGATCAAGTTCATCAGCAAAAGAACAGAAATGAAACTGTATTTTCAGACAGAGCATTTCAGACAGTAGAGAAAAAGGTCCAGAACTTTATTTGTCAGAATCCATGGACATTCTGAAAGTGGAATCCCTGTGAGACCAAAACCCACTCCAAGGTATTCTAAGAATGCCTGACCAGAACTAGAACTGGCAAGTTACCACTATTTTCCTTCTAGAATCCAGCCCCTAGGAGATGTTAGGTCTTCTGAGAGGTTCAGAAAGTTCTAACATGATTTTACAGTTTTCATCTCAACTATTAAAACATGCATATGATCTTCCTAGAATTTACATTTGATATGCTGCTTACTCTAAACAACTGAGAATGATACAAAATGTTCACTTTCATGTTCACTTCTCAACTCACTTATTTCCAACTTGAGGTTGGTCAACACTGCCAAGTCATGCTAATTTTTTTTCCACATTCCTTTATATTTAATTCCTTTTTCATCTTCCATCCCGTGGTATCAATATGGTCTATAGTCTCATAGTGCTTCCTATCGCTGTAAACTGTGGCATCCATCCCAGAAAACAGACTAATCTTCCACCTGAAACCTCTACTGGTAACATAATCAATGCCCTAGAGGCCTCTCATTTTTCTTGGCCTCTCAGAGCAAATAATCCCTCAGTCCTACCTGCGACCTCAGTTAGCCCCTCCTCCCCTGGGTCTGCTTCACTCTGAATCCTATAGGTCAATGTTTTTCTCTCCATCACAATCTCCTGCTCTCCCAGCTCTCAGCTACTCTGCACACCCCCTGCAGACTTCTTGACGAGTGGAGTCCATGTGTTCTTTCCCTATTAGTCTCCCTTCTTTCTTTGCTCCTTTCCCTCCCATTTGAGCACCCATGACCCATCATCACCTCTCTCTTAGCATCTCAATCCTCTTGGCCCTCATTGGCCTGGGAAAATCCCCATTCTTGAATGAAATCATCTTCATGGCATCCTGTCGGCACCCAGGCTATTGAGGTCTCCTGGAGAGAGACTGCAACTCTGCCATGGATGATCTTCCAACTCCATGACACCAAGCACTGGTTCCTCCAGGCCACCCAGCAACCCTCCTGTATTTCGCTGCCATATTCCTCCTCACCTACATTTTATAAAGAATCATGCATTCACTCACTCACTCACTCCCCAAGTATGTATCAAATACCCACGTTAGCAACATGTGGGTCCTGAGTGATCACTATAGCAAGACACGCAAGTCCAAGTCCTCAGAGTCCAGTCCAGAAGACTGTAACTGAAGCTTAAATTGTAGCAGTTAAAGGGAGCCTCACATTCCGAAAAGCCATAATCTTGTATATTGTTCTAGGAGACATAAAATATCAATTTTTGCTAAAATCTAGTTATTTTCTTTTTAAATATTACTTAAGTAATGAAAACATTATCTTTTTTAAAAGTTCAAACATTACAGAAATACTAGGAATAGAAGTGGGCTCTCCAGACTCCCCCTTTGCCAGACCCTCTCTCTGCCTATAAGCCCTGTTAGGAACTTGATGTGCATCCATACAAACCTGATTTCTGTGGGTTTATGTTCATAAAAATATTTGCAGACATGTACATACACACCCACAGGATGGAAACTACATAATAAATCATCTATTGGGGGGGAATGTAAATATTTGAAGGTGTTTCTTCCTTTAGATTGAAATAAACTTAGTTTCTTAGGAAACAAATCACCTGGACCTAAACTTTAGTTTTAAATTCAGGTAGTTTGTATAAGCTGAGAAGAAAACTAAATGGAAGAGAATGTTAAGACACAGGAACAAAATAAAGACTTTAATTGCTGGCTTATCAGGTTGAGTGAAGATTTCAAAAAGTCAAATTTTGTTATATACTTTGGTAACAAATTATATTGGAAGTTAGGAAACGCAACAGATACAAAGATAACAACTCTAAAATGCTTTCACTACAGACTCAATATTTTCCTATCTGAAGTGTAAACTATTTTGGGCTATTGATGTCAGGGTTTTCAAAACACATTTTAAATACTGTAGAAAGGCATAACACATGGCTGATACAGATAGGATCAATAAATAATAAATCGCACCTCATGTTAGTCATCAGAAATAGCTGAACCTACAGGGAACTAAACCCCTACTGGGTTTTCTTTCTTTTCTGCCTAGAACTAAAGTCATTTATATCCCACATTACAAAAATTAAATGCCTTAGAATTAGACTTAGCTTTTATAATTGTTGTCTCTTTCTTGCAGTAAGTCAAATAATAGTTTGTAAGATTAAAGACAAAAAGGAAGTCGTTCTCTTCCACAATGTACATATATACATAACATAATTTGGGGTAGAAATTTGCATTATTTGTTCTAAGACTTGATTTTTTCATTTAATATGTTGAAATCTCTTCATGCAATACATGTAGATTTATCTCATTATTTTTTAACTTCTTATTCTATTCTACATTATGCCATAACTTGGGCTGGGATTGTGGCTCAGCGGTAGAGTGCTCGCCTAGCACGTACGCGGCCCGGGTTCGATCCTCAGCACCACATACAAATAAACGAATTGTGTACAAATAAAGCAAATAAATAAATATTTTAAAAAAGAATTTCCATAACTTACTAAACTACTTTATCAAACTTCTTTTTTGTTATTATAAACAATTCCCTAATGGGATGATTATGCACTTATTTTCATTTATATATCTAACAATTTGCAAAGCATGCCTGGAATTGGAATTTCTAGGTTAAAAAAGAGAAGCTTTGTACTTTTTTTTGTTTTATATATATTGAAAAAAATATAAACTTTCATGTGTGAAAGTAAAACAATGGGATTGTACTTTATAGCTATTAAACCAGCAAAATTTTAAAAGTTCAACGAAACCTATTACTGGGGAGAATATGGGAGAACTTTGTGAACGCCTATGAAAATTTAAAATACATATAGATTTCAATCAATGAACCTGTTAACTCTTAGACTCCAATGCCAAACAAGTAGGAATAAAAAAAAATAGAATACATAAACAAAGATACTTCTGTCAACATGGTTTTTTTTGCTTAAAATATTTACTAAGTCCCTTATTGCCATCACTTCAGGGATGGACAAAACACAGGCCCTGCCTTCAGGTACACACACAAGCAATTTGAGTTCACAAGAGAGGTTCTGGGGAAGTAAGCTGGGCCCAAGGTGGAGGGCCACAGAGTTCACTGAAAAGCAGATGTACATGACTACAAAATAAAGCACACTTCCAAGGCCTCCGATTAAGCTGTGTTGTCCAGGAAAACCAAACATCTGGTGAAAACATTACCCATAAACTTGCCATGAAACAATTGTGTTAAAAAAGTCACGGGTAGTCTGGGTTTTTTTTTTTTTGTTGTTGTTGTTTGTTTGTTTGTTTTGTTTTGTTTTGTTTTGTTTCTGGCACCAGGGATTGAACTCAGGGGAGTTTAAACATGAGCCACATCTCCAGCCCTTTTTATTTTGTTTTGAGACAGGGTCTTGCTGAGTTGCTTAGAATCTAAATTGCTGAGGCTAACCTCTAACTTGTAATCCTCTGGCTTCAGCCTCCCAAATTGGGGGAAAACTGTATGAACTCTGGTTTTTCTAATGGTAGGAGAGCCAGAATATGAGATGCACTATGAAAAAAGGGTTTGTTTTTTCACAAACAGAATAACAGAACAAATGACCATTTGTTTATATGCCTGGTATGGAAAACATTCTTGAAAAGCATTTGTTGAATCAATAAAGACATGATGGCATTAAAAAAGTTTAGCTCAGATAAACTGGATTCAATCAAATCTCACCTATTCAAGACTCCCAAGAATAAAGCATAAATTCTTCCTTCCATCCTCCTCCTTTTCTCCTTTTTCCCTCTCTCCCTCCCCCACTTCCATTCATTTCCTCCACCATTTTTCAGGAAAATGAAAGACTTCAGTAAAATTAAAGTTCTAAATCCTGTTAACCTCACTTTGACCCCATTATTTCACTATTTAATGATGAAGTGAAACCAGCAGCTCTTAAATAATGGACTTAAAGTGCCAAAATAGAGCACTGAGCAATTTTAAAAGCACAAATGTTATATAGGAAAAAAAATGACTAACACTAAAAACAAACAAAATAAAACATAACGGCTCATTAGAAGCTGATGATGCATGACAACCCCTTTGGTACCAGATCCCCAGAAGGGATTGTCAGCCCACAGAGAAGCAAGGGAGCCTGTCTACAAGGTCCACTTGCTCTCTAACTATCATCATTTAAGAGAAACCCATTAGCAAGGTTCTCTCACGGAAAGGCTGGGACCTCCACAGAATAATGAAAATGTTCCCAGAGTCTAAGCACTGCCTGGCATTGCTCCCATATCAATAGCAAAACAACTGCATAGCAACCTGCATTTGTCCGGTCCCTTACTCATGGCTGCTCCAACAGAGATGACTCCCCTGCTACTCCCTGTCGGCTGTGTAAAGTGTGTCAAACAGGAGTTGAGTCTATATGCCAATTTGAGGAGGGCTGCAGGCTGGCATTTCCCAGAGCACGCTGTTCACCACGTGGTCCCTGGAGCGCTGCCTCCTGGCTCACAGAGAAGCCAGGGCTCCTCTCCCCTCCCCCACCTCCTCTCACAAAGACAACATGTAACAATCATTATCAGGTATGTGTGTGCAAGCTCCCAACTGCCCAAGCACCCTTCAGATCCAGTGACCTGTTTTATGAATAATAGGGAAGAGTTTCCAGCCTGTTTTCTGCATTCTTAGCAGTACGCAGAGTTCACAGTAAGAGAACAGTCACTCCTAAAACAAAGAAAAACCACTCTAAGTGCTGCTTTGCAAGGAGCATCTGCCATCTGTTCATGTCCTGTGGCAGTGCTGCTGAGCTGGACTCCAGTAATGGCACCATTCTACCAATCCAGACCAGGGCACTTTTCCTCTGTCCCAGAGGGTGTTTCCTTGCACTTTCCCATCTGTTTCTAAGTAAGTGCAGAAAATATTATTTATAAAATAAGACTAGCAAGTGACTCACAGCGCATAAAAATAAGTCAGGGTGCAATTTGTCGTCATCTTTAACAGGAAAAAAAAAAAAAAAAAAAAAGTAAAATGCTCCAGAATTGGAGAAACAACTTACTTTTTCAAACCTCCTCAAGGAGCGTCTTCAAATGATAGGCAGGAAATGGACTTGTGGGGGTGAAGTTAAACTCAAGCAAACTCTGAGTGGCAAGAGCACCAGCCCCATCATGCATATTCATAAGAGGCAACCTGAGCGCCTGTGTAAAACCACAGTGTGGCTGTATTTCCTGCACATATTTTGCATCCATACTGCCAGGAAACACGGCAGCCCTGAAGAGACCCAGTGCTTTGCTGTGTAACATGGTTCAGAAGAATGAGATTTAACCCACACATCAACTGGATTTTCTCCATAGGCCTGTGACAACCCAAGAAGTGCCCATCTGTCAGGATGCCGTTTTAGAATCATTATCGTACAAGTGTGAATTTTAAGGTTTTGGCTACTAAGAAGCAAAATCGAATATGGAGATTGGCTTTCAGTAAAGGCTTAGGTATTTATTATTAATACACTAATGGAGAAATAGGTCAGTGTAGCATACACAGGAAGACAATTGCATTCTCTATGCTGCTTCTCTTCTTGACAGATTTTCTACAAACAAAATGCCAGAGTTGGTTTCAGCCACCAGAAAACATAAACCAAAGGCTTTGTTTCACCCGGCTTTGGAGTACATTGGTGGTCTAGTGGTAAGCCTTTCAACAGGATTTGTGAAGTATGTACTGGGTTTTTCATTCATTCACTCTTACAAAAATTTATTAAGGGGCTGGGGATATAGCTCAGTTGGTAGAGTGTTTGTCTTGCAAGCACAAGGCCATGGGTTCAATCCCCAGTACCAAAAAAAAAAAAAAAAAAAAAAAAAAAAAAATTAAGTGCCACTGTGTGCCAGTTACTGTTCTAGGCACTTGGAAAACCACAATGAACAAAACAGACAAAAGTTCCTCCATCATAAGGCCTATGACCACCTGAGTGCTTCATATTATAATGCTCTTCTAGGGAGAAAGAATAGTTTATCAGGTACCTGTCATTGAAGGATCTGGACATTTTTGTTTAATTTCTCTCAAATGTCCTCTATTAATGAAGAAGTTGGTATGTGTGTCCAGATGTACTGTGTGAGGAGAGAGAGAGAGAGAGAGAGAGAACACACACACACACACACACACACACACACACACACACACGAAGCACAGAGAATGAACTGAGAGGGAAATTATCCAAAAAGTAAAGCTTTATGATCTAGTAAAGATGGAATACACTAGTATTGGGAAACACAAAAGAACATGAGTACAGATGGAAAAAAAATCTAAGAAATACACAAGGTATTATCAAGAAGTCAATTCTTCAATTTAACCTACAAATTTTATATGAAATAATAAATTGTATAATTATGATTTGAACGATATAAGCTGATTAAAAACATGAAGAAAAATCTGAGAGGAGAAATGTAATGAGGGAGGAATTAGCCTTACAAGATGCTGAAATATAAAGCTTCAAAGTAAAATAAGTGAGGTACTAGCCCATACATAAATAAACAAAACAATGGAACTGAATTAAACACCCAGTAATAGTTCCAGACCCATTTGGCAATTTAATATATGGTCAAGGTGGCACATTTCCAGTGGGTCTGTTGACCTGGCTAGCATCAGCCATGCTGTATGGTCCTTTGCCTCCTTCTTATTAGGAGGCTGGGTGCTAACCACAGGTCCTGGGCATGGACACCTTGGAGTAAGAAAGAGCACCGGGTTCTAATGGTACAACACCCAAGAACCAACCCTGCTCTAACACTTGTAGCTTGATGACTTTGAACACACAGCTTAACCATGTTGAGCTTTGGTTTCATTGTCTCTAACAAGAGGGTAATAAAATCCATCTTGAAGATAATATTAAGGATAAGTTGATATACAATTAGTATATCAACCAGTAGTAAGTACTTGCCTAACAAGTAGTAAGCACTTATAAAAATAACCATTTCCAAGTTGAACAACTTAATAGGCATCTTAACTACAGGCCAATAGTTTCACAACCTGTCATCTGCAGACAGAAATTGCTTTCCAAAAATCTCAAATCCCTCCTTGCAAACAAAGCTTAGAAAAAGGGAATAATTCTTTTTAAGCACAACTTTTAGAATTAATGATTTTCTTCAAAGAAAACTCTTTAAGAATGAGATCAAGTTATTGAGTGGGGTTGATGAAATCCAGCAAGAGAAGTTTTCATTGCACAGCACAGGAAAGAATCTTCTGTTGCTAGTATTTGGAAGGAAGAGGAGGAGTTTTTTAAAGACAGCCCCAGACTGAGCCTGACATAGATGAAAACCTGCTCTGTCTGTGTTTGGCACCCGCCCCCCAGGCCTGAGCCCTGGGTGAGGTATTGAAATGGAGACTTGACTTTTGCATAAAAGAAGTTTGAAAAATTCATGGAGAAGGGCAGAAACACAAAGAAAATTCCATGTAAATTTTTAATTTCCACCCTTGGTGGTAATGTATCACTCAGTGCCTAAGGGATAAAAGGATGTTGAAGACTTTTGTTAAACAGGGAGGTCACATCTACTCTTGGGAAAGTTCACAACAGTAGACAACCTGGAGCAGCATTGAAAAGGGATGGAACATGCCAAGGAGAATGCCTCAGAGGTGGAAGGCAGCCAAAGAGGGAACAGCAAGTAAGGCAAACAGGATAATGAGCAAGTAATATGCTGATAAAACATTTGCCGAGCAACCCTGATTTAACCCATTCTCCAGAACACATGGGGCTGAACACATTCCATGGCTTTGAGAAAGGAATCATGGCATTGGTGATTTTTTTTTTTCTTTTGAGACAAAATGACAGCAAGAAAGGTTTGACAAGGTTGGGAACATAGAAGGCTGGCAAAATATGTAGCCATTGACAACAGAAACCTTCAAATCTGGAAAGGGTTTATAAGCATGATAAGGATGAAATAAACTGATTTTGTCTACATTTAACCATGGGTGGCAATCAACCAACGTATGATCCAAACTCCACCAGAGGTAGGATCAAAGCTAGATATAATTAAATTTAGAACTTGGAGCAAAAGAATATTGTGCTATTTTTCATCAAGAAGCTGTTTTTCCCATTTATAATAGGCAGAAAATAGACTTATGAAGGATGTGCTTATCCCTGACCTACATCTTCTGTAAAGAATGCATATGTTAAAGACACCAACAAAAGAATCTTTCCTCCCTGTCCCTCCTTGACAGAGAAAATAGCAAAGGAGCACATTTTGACAGTCTTGTTAACAGGGAGAAACATTTCATGAGGCAACATCAGCTTCACCATCTGTTTTGCTCCAAAGTTCACCAGCTGCTAAATTAATTAATTTCCTTTATGTCATCATTTTGATTCTTTTTAGGACACTGGTTGTTAAAAAGTCGAGATGTTACTAGGTCATCATGGGGACTCCCAGATAGATGTCAGAGATGGGACCATGGCTGTTTGTGATGTGAATACCAGGTATGTGTGTGTGTGTGTGTGTGTGTGTATGTCACAATGTCATCTAAGAAAGTTGACATCATTACTTGTCATTCACACTTTGTTTTTCTAATAACTGCATCGATCATTCACTCAATTCACTGGGTTTGCTTTGAATAATCTTCAGAACCCCCACTCCCACTTCCCATGCCCAGGCAATGTCCTCAAAATTTTTCCAAAAATTTTGAGACTTTTTCAGAGGAATGTATAATATTTTCAAATATTTTAGCAGCAGAAATTACATTATCCTAATGATAACCCCAATATACATATCAAGTAGTTAATAATTGGGAAGTTCTCATCTCATTTAAATTTTTAGGGATTAATGGAAACTGTCATTTTTTGGTGAACTTTTGAAGTATCTTTGAAAATGAAGGTAACTCCAAAAGAGACCCCAGCATTTTTTGAGCACCAAAGAAAGGTATGGCTGCCTGACTGCATACAAAGACAACATTAAATTTGGTCTGATGTGAATTTTTAAAAAAGCATTAGTCACACCTTGTGGTACACAAAGGCACATAGGTTTTAGATTCAGACAGAATTGGCTCTGAATCCCACTGAATGATCTCCAGCAGGTTACTTAGCCTCTCCTAGACTCTCTTTAACCATCTCTGAACTGGCCATAATATTTTTTTTAAAGGTGCTATGAGGGAAAAATGGGGCAATGTGTATGAAAAACTAGTACAGTGCCTAACATATAGTGAGTGCTCTAATGTGGTAGGTAATAATAATTATATTACTACTAATAATAATATTTGCCTTATTTTGTGGGTATAATCAACACAGTGCATAAGAAGGCACTGTGGATTAGTAATAAATTCATACCTGGCCAGTTTTACCTAAAAACGGAATTTCTAACTCACCTAACATTAATAGCATTGGCAAATAGGACACTAAGGAATCAAAATGTCACCTGGGTGCAAGGTTCACCAACAGATCCTTTGAACAGAGTACCTATGATTCCAGTTAGAAGACCTTGTCAGCTAAACCCAGCCTCTTCCTTCTGGAACCTGGATGCTCTGTCTATAGAATAGTCATTATCTTATTTGAAGAACCTCTAGGGAAACAGATCACACAATTGCTTCTTAATAACCTATTTCAGTGTCCGTAACTGTGTCTCGGTAAATCTGAAGAGCCGATCTGAATCCTTGTACTCTAGCTTAAGGTCTGTCATCTCATGTTTAATTTAGTATTGATACCTGGAATGGCACTGAACAAAATTACAGCTGCAAATACGGACAAATGGGTGAGCTTTCAGTATGAGCATGCGCACTTAATAATCACCTATGATGAGGTAACCAGCGGGAGAGCGCAGCATCGTTAATGTACTCAGAGACAGTATTTTAGTCAGCTATTTCATTGCTACGACCAAAGGGCCTGGCAAGAACAATTTTAGAGGAGGAAAAGTTTATTTGCTGCTCACAATTTCAGAGGTCTCAGTGCATAGATGGCCATGTCCATTGCTCTGGACCCATGGCGAGGCAGAACACCGTGGCGAAATTGGGTGGAGGAGGAAAGCGGCTCCGAACATGACAATCAGGAAGCGGAAAGAGAGATTCCTCCTTTCACCAGGGACAAAATATATCCGCCAAAGGCACAAACCCAGGGACCCACCTCCTCCAGCCACACCCTACCTGCCTACAGTTACCACTCAGATAATCCCTACTGGTGGATTAATATGCTGATTAGGTTAAGGCTCTCAAAACCCAACCATTTCACCTCCAAATGTTTTTGTATTGTCTCACACATAAGCGTTTGTGGAATGCCTCGTATCTAAAGCATTAACAGACATATTAGCAGTGTGTATTTAAAGCACAGCCCCAAGCTCATCCTTGACAATTGTAGCATACTGATCTGTGTGACATGAATCAGAAACAAGTAGCATTTTAAAAGGTAGCAAGATGAAAGGATTGTCATTGGAGCTGTTTTCTGCTCCTGGAGTCAGTTGCGTTCCAGAGATTTGGTTTCAGGGTGTGGAAAAACAACCTTCTACAGGCAATGGAAGGTACTACTTCCTAGGTTTACCTTCTAGCATGTGTCAGGCTTCTGCATAGTGTACAAGGTTAATCAAAAACAGAGATAGCCGGCCCGGTGGCGCAGGCCTGTAATCCCAGTACTTTCGGAGCCTGAGGCAGGAGGGTCGCGAGTTCAAAGCCAGCCTCAGCAATGGCGAGGCACTTAGCAACTCAGTGAGACCCTGTCTCTAATAAAATACAAAAAAAGGGCTGGGGATGTAACCCAGTGGTCGAGTGCCCCTGAGTTCAATCCCTGGTACCACAAAAAATAAATAAAGAAATAAATATAAATAAAACTAACAGATCCACACAAGTCAATGCCAAGATACAGCTGACTTGCCTTCCTTTTTTATTGTTAAAGTGCCAGATAAATATCAATCCAAGTGCCACAGCTTTGTTCATTATGTTTAAAAAGCAGCGTTAAAAAGGATCTCAAGTTGGAAGATAGTAGGTGCCCAGCCTATCTTCCTGGCAGAGCCAGGCTGACTACTGAAGTTCCTAAAATGTTTCTTGTAGATATGGGTAGTATTCTTGAAGTGTATTTTTTAAAACATGATTCGCTGGATATTGCCCTCCTCCAAAAGAAAAAAAAAGTGGTTAAAAAAAAAAAAGAAAAGAAAAAAGAAGTATGGTGGTGGATTATTGACTATGACCTTAAGAAGACATTTGTGTTTCATCCAGAACCTTATACCTAATTTATATTCATGATTGTGTGTTCCTTGGACCACAGATCCCTGGACTGCTCTGAGACCCACTTTCCTGTTCTTTTCCACACCCCAGAACAGAAACATGCTGGGAGGTGGCGACGTAGAGGACCTAGGCATGAATGTTGGTTAGTGAAATTTCCCTATGTGATCGCATGAATCAGTCTCCTCAAGTTTGCTTTTGAAAAGTAGAAGTCCCTGTGTTGGTGGAAAGATCCCTGTGGGGCAGTCAGAAGGCATCTGGAGTCACAATTCTGCCACTTACTGATTACAATCAAATTTTTGGTGTCCTCTGAGATCTAGTCTCCTCCTGTAGGGAACCTGGTCTGCATTTAGTAGAGCTCCATGCTGTCATACCTGAGTTCCTGATGGAGGGCTAGTCTGGATCAAGAACATGGATGCTCAAAAAGGCTTAAATACAAATCACCCGTGGGGTCTGTGCACTGTCATTCCACCTCCCTGCACCCCACTCAGACCAAATCCTGTCATTTTTGCTTCCTCCTACTCTGGTTTCACAGCACTGGGCAGCTGGAGGTCACCACGCCTAGACACCAGCAAAACCCAGACAGCCAGACACCATGCACGTGCTTTGCCACATTGCCTGCAATGGCCAGGGCCTGCTGGAATTTTGGCTCTGAGGATGTGCACTGAGTGCAGGGCTGTCTGGGTTTCGGGTTTGGTTTTTCTCCCCTTTGTTCTTTCAACTAGGAAAGCATTGAAGTCCCCAGCTTACTTTTTTTGTTCTTGTCTAACAAGACTAATGTTTTTAATTTCCTTTCACTTTCTTTTTTCCCTTGAACTCTCATCTCTCCTTTTTCTGCTCTGATCTCCTTTCTTTAAGTTTCTGTCTTTCTTTTCTTTTCAGTCCTCGAAGGTCCTTTTGAAAGCTTCTGCACAGATAAGCGGATTCACTTTTCTCTGTACTGATGGGGCAGCTCCTCTGTGGGGGAAACTTCTCCATGCAACCTCTGCAGCTGCCCTGTGGAGTTTCCAACCCAGCCTATTTCACTGTGGAAATATGCCTTACATCATCAGCCAGTGTTCATGTGTGGATAGAACTGCAAGAATATTTAGCCTTAGAACATGTGACCCATCTTGATATTTTCTATTCCATACTATTTAATTTCTTTTTTATCTTTTCCTGCTTCCTTCCTTCTTTTCTTCCTTCCTGTCTCTGTCTCTCTTAGGCTGTTACTACTTACTAAACTAATCTCAGTACTAATTACTGTCTTTAATAAATTGAGATAATATTTTAAAAACCACTGATATAGGAACGCTGTCTACCTGCCCTGAAGAAGAGGCTCTTTCCTTCATTTTCTGAAACCCAGGTTATCTGTATATAATAAGAATCCACTCCCCACCAAATGGATGAAATTTAGTTCTGGGGTGAAGGTAAGAGATAAGAACAGAAGGACAACAGGTCTCTACAGTATATTGGAGGGCCATCTTGGGGTTCAGGAAATAGGATGACCGCTTAATGCTTTGAACTCCTCTAGTTCCTCTCATCATCCTTCTTTTTGCCTTCTGCTCTCTTCTCCCCCAACATCCACTCACCAAAAAAAACAATAAAACTTCAGAGAAAGGATCTTGTGGTAGGCAGAATAATAGCCACCTGATGATGTTCATGCCCTAGCCCCTCAAACCTGCAAATATATTTGAGATGTTAGTGGCAAGGGGAAATTAAGGTTGCAGATAGAAGCCAGGCATGGTGGCACATGTCTATAATAGCAGCTACTCAGGAGACTGAGGCAGGAGGATCACAAATTCAGAGTCAGCCTGGGCAACTTGCTGAGACTTGTCTCAAAATAAAAAATAAAAAGGCTGGAGATGTAGCTCAGTGGCAGAGTTCTCCAGAGTTTTTAATCCCAGTGCCACCAAAAAAATAAATAATAATAATAATAATAGGAATAAAGAAAGAAAGAAAAAAGTTGCAGATGGAATTAAGACTGCTAATTAGTGATCCTATGCACAGTGTAATCACAAGAGTCATTTCCACTCCCTCCCCAGTGCTGGGGATTGACCCCAAGGCCTCTTGCATATTAAGCAAGCATTCTACCACTGTGCTACATCCCCAGCCCCTCACAAGTGTTCTTATCTGTGAAAGAAGGACAGTTAGAGTCAGTCAGAGTCTGATGGTGGGTAAGATTCCATCCCATAGACCACAGTTGGGGCTGAAGATGGATATGCACAGCCTCTGGAATCTTCTAGAAGCTGGAGAAAGTAAGAAAACAGATTCTCAGTGTTCAGAAAAAAAATGATCCTGCCAGCACCTTGACTTCAGCACAACAAGACCCATGTCAGACTTCTGACCCCTAGAACTATAAATTCATAAATTTATATTATTTTAAGCCTCTGAGTTTACAGTAATATGTTACTGCAGCATTAAGAAACTAATATGGATGTGGTCTTGGTCAATCACAACACACTGTGAGTTATAGCATTTCTGAGTGCAGGGTCTCTTTATTTAAAATATATGATTTGTTTGGGCTGGGGATATAGCTCAGTTGGTAGAGTTCTTGCCTCACATGCACAAGGCCCTAGGTTCAATCCCCCACCACTGTGCCAAAAAAAAAAAAAAAAAAAAAAAAAGCTAAAACAAATGATTTTTCTTTCTTTTTGCGGTACTGGAAATTGAACCTAAGGGTCTCGTGCTTGCTGGGCAAATGCTTTACCACTGAGATTCACTACCAGCCCTCTTTAAATTAAACTTATTTTTTTAACTGACAAAGAACATAAAAATTATACACACTAATGGGGTAACATGTGATGTTTCAATACATTATATGATTTTAAATCAAATTAAACATATCTGTCTCCTCAAACATTTATCATTTCCTTACAGTGAAAATATTCAAAATCCTTTCTTCTCACTTTTTGAAATGTACATTACATTTGCTGTATAATAGCACACTAGAATTTCTTGGTCCTTCATTAATTGTAACTTGGTAGTCATTGATCAAACTTTCTCCCTCCCTTCCTATTCTCCCTAGTCTCTGATAACCACCATTCTACCCTCCACTTCTATAAGATTGACTTTTTAGTTTCCCATCTAATAGAAACAAAATGCTTGAGATGATTCACTTAAAAAAGAGGACAGGACTATTTTGGTTCATGGTTTTGGAAGTTTCCATCCATGGTTGGTTGGCATCATTGCTTTGGGGACTGTAGCAAGGCATATATTATAATGGGAGCACAAGGAGGAGGAAGCTGCTCTCTTTGTGACAGCTGAGAAGCAGAGAGAAAGAGAAGGGAAAAAGTCCCAATATCCCCTCCAAGGGCATGCCTCGTATGACCAGGAAACTTCCAACTAGGCCCCATGTCTTAAAGAGTCCATCACCTTCCAAGAGCCGCAGGTTAAGAGACAAGCCCTTACTCAAGGACCTTTGGAGGATTCTTATCCAAATCATAGCACCACATAAGAGTGAGATCTTATGATATTTATGTTTCTGTGCTTGGATTAAATATCCAGGGACATAATATAGAAAATGATGTCCAGTTCCATCTACGTTTTCACAAATAACAGGATTTCATTCTTTTTTAAATGACTGAACAGTATTCTATTGTGTAAATATACCACATTTTCTTTACCCATTCATTCATTGATAGGCACTTAGGCTGCTTCCATTTCTTAGATCTTGTGACTAGTCTACAATGAATGTATGAATACAGATGTCTCTTTTTAACATACAAATTTTTATTTCCTTTGGATATATATTTTATTTCCTTTGGATATATACCCAGCAGTGGGATTACTGGATCATAGTATAGTTCTAACTTTTTGAGGCAGCTCTGTACTGATTTTTTCTTACAAGGCTTATTCATGATATTGTCTTGGGAAAGGAAAATTTTGCCTCTTGAACAATTCTTCAGCCTGACAACCTGCAGAGCTACCACAGAGCTACGGAGTCCTGGGTCACTGTCTGAACACTGCAGAATTAAGGGGGTGGCTGTGATACTGAGGAAAGCAGCGGGCACCTAGGGAACGGGTTCTTCCTCCTCGTTCTCAGCAAAGATCACCAGTCTCTGTCAACCTGTGTGTTGTAATTTTAGCTTATTTTAAAAATAGGAATACAGACAGTAGTCACTGGGGGACCCCCACCAGCTGCAATGCTGGAGTGAGGAGGGCTACATGGGACACTAGGAGGAATGCTGTTGTGAGCTCCTCTCGGGCTAGACCCGAGCTTTCCAGTTCTCTTCTCTCCTCTTCATGGTTAGATTCTATCAGGACTGCCACTGCTTGGCTCAGTCACCATGGTTGAATTCCTTAGTTACTTGAGGTTCAGGGAACTGTATGCTCTTGCCAATCTCCCTTCTGGGTACAGTATCCAAACCACAAATTACTACCATCCTTCCCCAACATATTCTACCTGCCTAAGTTCTTGTTGGCTCACATAATGTCACCACTCACTGAAACCTGTATTGGGACACTCGGCAACCTTATGCTGAACCACTCATTACTCCTTGCTGACCTACAGAGCAGCCTGTCCTGTGACTTTCTGCTAACTGCATTTTCCCTTGAAACCTATTCCCTGGTGCCTGTTTCTCACCAGCCCCTGCAAGGCTGTATGTCCCACTGTAGCTAACTGGGTTATGCCTGGACTGATCCCAAGATATGTCAACATTTGATGGATCAACATTTTAGGAGCTAGGACATTTTATTAGAGTGAAATGTTAATTAGAGCAGGAATTCTTGGAATGTAGCAGCAAGCAGCCATCAGATTTGGGCAGTGGAGAATGTGTAAGCATTACATTAAGGAATTACTGTCTAAGCAAAATGCAAAACTAGCTGCTTCAAACTGAGGAGAAAACACATGGCTGCTGATTTTATAGAGCCTGGAAACTTAAAAAAAAAAGTTTCTGTTGTTTTTGTTTGTCAATTTTTAAATATTTTAAAAATTATTTTTAATTGTGATAAAATACACATAACATAAAATTGACCATATTAACTGTTTTTAAGTGTACCTTTCAGTGGCATTGAGAACATTCACATTGCTGTGCAACCACAACCATTTCCAGAATTCTTCTCATTTTGTAAAACTGAAACTCTCACCTGTTAAACAATAAACTCCCCTCTCTTTCCTGCTTTAGCCCCTGGGATCCACTATGCTGTTCTTTCTCTATGAATCTGTCTACTCTAGTCACCTCATATAAATAGAATAATACCATAATGGTCCTTTTGTGTCTGGCTTATTCCATTTAACTTAATGTTCTGAAGGTTTATCTATGTTGTAGCATATGTCAGAATTTTCTTCCATTTTAAGGCTGAATAATAATACAGAAAAGGGCTGGGGATGTGACCCAGTGGTCGAGTGCCCCTGAGTTCCCCGGTACCAAAAAAAAAAAGATGTTGTGAACAATGCTATTATGAACCTGGATATACAAATATCTTTTTGACTCCCTGCTTTCAATACTTTGGGCCATATACCCAGAAATGTGATTACTCTAGGTCATATGATAATTCTATTTAAAAATTTTTAAAGAAGTCTAATACCACTTTCCTTGGCAGCAGCACCATTTTACATTCCTACCAATAGTGCACAAGAGTTCCAGTTTCTCTATATCCTCTGAAACACCTGGTATTTTCTAATATTTTTCCTTTTTCTTTATTTCTTTCTCTTCTTTCTTTCCTTTTCTTCTTCTTCCTCCTCCCCTTCTTTTCCTTCCCCAATTTCTTCTTCTTCTTCATTTTTGTTTTTTTAGTAACCAACCTAATAGGCATAGGTGGTATCTTTTTGTTTTTCTTTCTTTTCTTTCTTGGTACCAGGGATTGAATTCAGGGGCACTCGACCACTGGGCCACATCCCCAGCCATTTTTTTTTTTTTTTTTTTTTTTTTTTGTATTTTATTAGAGACAGGGTTTCACTGAGTTGCTAAGTGCCTCGCTATTGCTGAGGCTGGCTTTGAGCTCAGATCCTCCTGCCTCAGCCTCCCAAGTGCTGGGATTACAGGCATGCGCCACCATGCCTGGCTTCCTTTTTTTTTTTTTTTTTTTGTTGGTACCAGGGATTGAACTCAGGGGCACTCGACCACTGGACTACATCCCCAGCCCTTTTTTGTATTTTATTAGAGACAGGGTCTCACTGAGTTGCTAAGTGCCTCGCCATTGCTGAGGCTGGGTTTGAACTCGTGATCCTCCTGTGTCAGCCTCCCAAGTGCTAGGATTACAGGCGTGCGCCACCACGCCCAGCTTTCTTTTTGTTTTTCATAAATCATCTGTAAGCTTTTATTTTCTCTCTAAAAACATTCACAAGTAAAATCTTATCCCTCTCTCCACAGATGAACATTGTTCAATTTACATATCACCTCTTTGTCCTCATTAATTTGTAAGCTGATGGTATTTTTTTTTTTTTTTTTTTTTTTTTTTTGGTACGGGGGATTGAACTCAGGGGCACTCGACCACTGGGCCACATCCCCGGCCCTTTTTGTATTTTTATTAGAGACAGGGTCTCACTGAGTTACTAAGTGCCTCGCCATTGCTGAGGCTGGCTTTGAACTCGCGATCCTCCTGCCTCAGCCTCCCAAAGTGCTGGGATTACAGGCGTGCGCCACCGCGCCCGGCTACAAAGTTTTTTCTTTTTTTTTTTTTTTTTTAAATATTTATTTATTTGCTTTAGCTGTACACAATGGGTTTATTTGTACGTGGTGCTGAGGATCGAACCCGGGCCGCGCACGTGCGAGGCGAGCGCTCTGCCGCTAAGCCACAACCCCAGCCCACAAAGTTTTTTTTTAATCTACACAGGTATATACTTTAGCTAGGACTTCATCAATAGCTATCATTAACAGCTTTTGCCAGGCATGGTGGCACACACCTGTAATCTCAGCAGCTCAGGAGGCTGAAGCAGGAGGATTGTGAGTTCAAAGCCAGCCTCAGCAACTTAGCGAGGCTTTAAGCAACTTGGCAAGGCCCTGTCTCTAAATAAAATACAAAAAAGACTGGGGATGTGGCTCAGTGGTAAAGCACCCCTGAGTTCAATTCCCAGTAACAAAAAAAAAAAAAAAAGAAAGAAATTACTATTATAAACAGCTTTCTCAGTGTGAATATTTGATTTTATTTGTTCTAATAATTTTTGTGGTTCCTCATGCATGCTAGGCAAGCTCTCTAGCTACATCCCCACTCGTGATTTTATTTATATGAAAGTAGTTACGAGTTTATTTTGCCTTCCTTTAGAATCCCAGAAAATTTATTTTCAAAGGTGATGACATATTCCATAGGGAAACAATTTTTTCATTAAGGTTTTTGAATCTTTAAGGAATAATAAAGCCCTTAACAATGTGAAATAGATCATAATTATTCATAATATTCATTACTTGAATAATTATACCCCAATAAAACATTAAGGAACAAACACATGTTTAAAAAAAAAAGATTACCAGGCCTGGGGTTGTAGCTCAGCAACTTACCCAGCATTTGCAAAGCCCTGGGTTTGATACCCAGGACTGTGAGAAAAAAATAAAAGAGAAAAGAAAAACTTATCAATGAACATATATAAAAAACTTTTATTTGTATATATGACCCAGTAAGAATATAGTGATTAAGATAGTCTATACCATTGATTTCAACTATTGATTAAAAACATCCATATTAATTCCATACCACATAACCCCCCCCAAAAAATTTACTATATGATTTTGGTTTTAAAAATAGTTCTTAATTACATGGAGTTAAGTAAATTATATTCATAAACTAAATTTGACATTCTTTTATTCCTGATGCTTTTCTTGTTTCGTATTAAACAAACTCTTTCCCTATGCTTAGGATGCTCTTCCTTCTATAATTATCTAAATTCTACTAATGCTTCAACTCTCAAGTTTTCCTCTACTAAATCATAATCTTTAGGAAGTCAGAGGTTTTTGTCAGTTTTGTTTAAGGCTGTATGGTCATTATGGGGAAAAGTATCTTGCATTAAGAGGTGCTTTATATGCCGGGCGCGGTGGCGCACACCTGTAATCCCAGCACTTTGGGAGGCTGAGGCAGGAGGATCGCGAGTTCAAAGCCAGCCTCAGCAATGGCGAGGTACTTAGCAACTCAGTGAGACCCTGTCTCTAATAAAATACAAAAAAGGGGCTGGGGATGTGGCCCAGTGGTCGAGTGCCACTGAGTTCAATCACCGGTACCAAAAAAAAAAAAAAAAAAGAGGTGCTTTATAGCTGTAAATAATGAAAGAAAAAAGAGAGAATGAATGAATCAGTTAATTAATAGCCCAGATCTAATTTCTCTAAACTTCTGTAGCAGGAGGACTTGGTGTCTGTATGACTTATTTGACTCTTTTTTTTTTTTTTTTTTTTTTTGGTACCGGGGATTGAATCAGGGGCACTTGACCACTAAGCCACATCCCCAGCCCTTTTTTGTATTTTTATTTAGAGACAGGGTCTCACTGAGTTGCTAAGTGCCTCGCCATTGCTGAGGCTGGCTTTGAACTCGCGATCCTCCTACCTCAGCCTCCCAAGTGCTGGGATTACAGGTGTGCGCCACCATACCCGGCCTTATTTGACTCTTAACATGTACATTTTGGGCCAAGCATGGTGACACACATGTGTAATTCCAGCTACTCGAGAGGCCGAAGCAGGAGAATCTCAAGTTTGAGACCAGCCTGGGATACTTGGGGTGACCCTATCTCAAAATAAAACATAAAAAGGGCTGAGAATGTAGCTCATTGATAGAGCACTCCTAGGCTTAATATCTAGTACCACATACACACAAATGCACATTTTGTGGTAGGTGTGTTTCCCATCAAATATTTGCAGTTACCTTCCAATATATGGCAGACTCCGTCCTCTTGTAGTTAGGAATAGGCATGAATTTGCTTTAGATAATGACATATGAACAATAATGACAAGTGTATCATCTAGGAGGAAACTCTAAGAACCACTAGATGATTCCTCACCTATCCCTTCTCCTGCCTCCATGATTGTAGAAGCAAGTGTCAGTAGCTTCCATTAGTTCCTAAGTATCTACCATGAGTGGAAACTCCATGCTAACTTGTGATGGCCTATAGCAGGAATGAGAAACAACTTTTGTTGTTAAAATCCTCTGCAATGTGGGGTAATTTATTTCTGAAATATAATTTTGCTGTTTCAGATTTGTACATGCTTTGTACCTGTGTTTGTGTTAATTTGAGTCTTTTCTCTCAACAACTGGATCCTAAATTCTTTAAAAGAAATAACTATGTCTTGTAGTACCTTGATTTCCCTTTTTCCAGTCCAGTGCCTTAAACATCATAGGTGTTTTCTAAATGTTTATTGATGGTGAGAGGTGTGGATGGTGGGGGCTGGGGGTGATGATGATGATGAAGATGATGACAATTACATGAAGTCCTTATTGAGTGCACTTAGATTTTGAAACAACCACTTTGGTCTCATATTCTTGATTTATTATAAAAAAAAAAAAGTCCAAAATGAAGCAGTAGCAGAATCAAATTTGCTGTGATTTTTTAATTCATAAAATATATACATTTTGATCATATTCCCTCTGTACCCTCAGAAATCTGTTCAAACAGAAACTTGTATGTAAATAATTCTGAGATCCTGGTCATCTTAAATTTGATCATTAGATGCAAATCATCATCTGAAATTGTGGCTAAAAAGGCACCCCTTGCTCAATCATGCTGTTTTTTTTTTTTTTTTTTTTTTTTTTGGTTTGTTTTCTTGGTACGGGGGATTGAACTCAGAGGCACTTGACCACTGGGCCACATCCCCAGCCCTTTTTTGTATTTTATTTAGAGACAGGGTCTCACTGAGTTGCTAAGTGCCTCACCATTGCTGAGGCTGGCTTTGAACTCGCGATCCTCCTGCCTCAGCCTCCCAAGTGCTGGGATCACAGGCATGCACCACCATGCCTGGCTTCGATCATGCTTTTACTCTGTTGTTCACCAGGTTTAAGACATATTTCCTTCTTTGTCTTTTTTTGCACGACCTACCATACTACTAGATATTTGGCAATCTCTGGAGTGGCTTCAAAGCTGTCCCTGCTCCAGCTGCAATAACTGCCCATTTAGGAAACAACTTTTTAGGAAATAAAAAAACAAAACCATCTCTAAAGTTTGGCTTAGAATGACTCAGGATTACATGAGACTACCATGGATAATTTTTCTCCTGGAAATGAAGAAGAATTTTCCTACATCAAGTCATTCATATGTCCTTGGGCAGGAATTATGGTAACATTTGCCATGTTTTCCCATGACAGCAACTGGGCCCAGATCTAATTTATAATAAGTTCTTGAAAAATATGACAATTCTACTGAGGCTACTTCTTCAAGACTACTTCATCCTAGCAACTTGCAAGACTCCTAATATTTAAGGGTGAAGGAGAAACAAGGTCAGTCCTGTTCGCTCTTCCCCAGCAGGAACTGGCAACATTGCCCACTAGCCTCTGGTTCACTTTAGTCATCTTCTTACCCTCTATTCTTTCTCCTCTACAACTCTATTTTCACTCTTGCAGTCTCAATCTTTGGGATTTCTCCTGCCCTGACCTTGATCACCCTTCCATTCTTTCTCCAATTACATTGCATATCTTCCATATTGATTCTGTATCCCTGTTCTCACTTTCTCTTTCCCTGAGTGCTTTTGAGAGAGAAGATAATTGAGGTATGTCAATTGGAGATCACTATCTTCTGCTGACACTGAATATATCCCCCCAAAGTCCAATGGGTAAAGTAATGCTTAGAATAATACAGGGACTCTGTAAATCAAATAGGGGAGAGATTCATTCTGTAAAGTCTGATGAAAACATAGAGAAAATTAATAACAATCATGCAAAGAGATGGACATATGAAGCTTAGAAGTGAAGAAAATGCTAAGTCCCACTTCCTACACAACCTCCAGACATTCATATAGGATTTTGCTATTCCCATGTCAATCCCCCCTCTTTCTGTACTCACCATCCTTACTTCTCTCTTTCTCTCCTTCATAATACACCAGCACATCCAAGCACCACTACTTTAAAAATACACTTTAGAATATTAAACATCTTAGCAACTCTGCCACTCCTACCCAAGCCCCAGCAGCCACAAGATCTTGCCTGGATTATCCAAACTTGTCTTTTTGCTTTTCCACCTTTTTTAAAAATTTTTATTTATAGTAGTATGTATTACAGTTCATAGTATACATATATAGATGCTTTTCCACCTTTGCTTTTTATTCTATTTTCAACACAACAGTCAGGATGGTCGTTTTAACAGAGAAGTCACATAATGTCACTTCTTTGCTTGAGCAGTGCATTCACAGCTCATAATAACAAAATTCCAAGCTCTAAAGGATGTTTCAAATAAGCTTTCCTCCAGTGCTTTTCTGAGCTCATTTACCATTACCGCACTTCAAACTCACTGACCTCGTTGAACCTTCCAGGCAATCTCCTACTTCAAGCCTTTACAGGCTTTATTCTCTCTGTTTGGAAAGGGGATTCCTAGATATCCACACAGCTTGTTCTCTGAACTAACTAAAGTACTATAACAAAAGACAGCAGTTTTAATATAAGAATAGAACTTTTCTTCTCTAGCATGTTAAAGTGCAGAGATGGCAGGTCATCTCTGCCGTTCTCAATATGTAGTCTCCAAGGTTGTTCCAGTGGTGACCATCTCCCAGGTAGTAGGGAAAAGGCAAATGTCTTTGAGGAGATGCCCTGGAAGTTGCACACATCCCTTTTGCTCACATCCAATTGACTCAAACTTAGCCTGTGGTATATGGAGCTGCAAGGAAGGCTGGAGAACATAGTCAGAAGTTGTCATCCACTTGCTCAGTAAAAACTAAGCTTCTATCAATAGCAGGGAGCAGACAAAAGATACTAGAGGATAATTAGCAGTATCTGTCATATTCCCTCCTTTGATTTGGGATTCTGCTGTAATAGGTCTTTGTCAGAAAAACTTTCCCTTTCTTTCTTTCTGAAAATATCCTCTCACTGTAACTCTTCATCCTTTTACCCTATCATTAAATTTCTTCTTAGCATGTATCATCAGTTGGTACGGTTTTATTTGCTTATTCATGGCGTCCCCTCACCAGAATGTAGACATCAAACACCCTGAGAAGAGGAACTTTGCTCACTTACTGAACTTTGCTCACTTACTGCTTTATCCCCCCATGCCTAGAGCAGTGCTTGGTGCACAGGAGGCATTTAAAAATAGTCGATGAATGAATGAATCATGTGCCAATCACATTTGTGGTATAAGAAGTATGAAATAGAGCATGACAGAAACAGAATTTTAATTTATTCTTGAAAGTTGTAGAAACACCAATGAAATCTGTCTCTATAACACATTTTTTTCCATTGAAAATTAATGAATAGAATGAGCTACTTATTTATTACAAATATGTGGCAAAATTTTCACACATTGTTTTAGGGAAAATGCAAAATCATGGTTAAACTAAGGCTATTGCCACTTGAATTGTTAAATGTTCTGCATCCCAATAAAAACTAAGGGTGCATTTTATAGGACTGCCCTTATCAAGTTGAAGAAGGGTGTTAGGAAATTTAGGGGTTAAATTGGATGAACTTGGAAGATTCCTGTTGCATCTTGAAGTTCTTTATGTGTCTTTATTTCAAATGTGCCCCCACAGAGGTTGTGCAGGTTAAGCCATGGCAGGAGGGAGAAGTGACCTAATCACCCCTTGACCTTAAACTGAGAGTTGAAGAGAAAATGAAGAGTGGGCCAGGCCTGTACCAGAACCCAGATTTCATATATATATATATATGTATGTATGTATGTATGTATATATACATACATACATATATACACACATATACATATATACATACACACATATACATGCATACACACATATGTGTGTGTATATATATGTGTGTGTGTGTATTAGTTGCTGATGGACCTTTATTTTATTTATATTTGGTGTTGAGAATTGAACCCAGTGACTCACACTTGGCAGGCAAGTGCACTACCACTGAACCATAACCCCAAGCCCCAGATTTCACATTTAATGTCCAAGGTGTTGTTAGGACTGTGAAACATACAACCAACCTTTTGAGTGCCTTCTTTGGGAGATAGGGCCTAACTGATCATGGGGTTTAAGTATTCTCAACTTAGAAGACTGTGTCTCAAAATTTAAAAATTTTAAAAGGGCTGAGAATGTAGCTCTGTGGTAGGACCCCCTTGGGTTCAATCCCAGTACAAGAAAGAGAGAGAGAGAGGAAGGGAGGGAAAATAAAATGGATATTCCCACTGTCAGCTACCTAGTATGGGAAGGAATTGCCCTAGGACAGAAAAGGGAAGGAACTCCTCTTTCTGAGTCTGGACTCCAAGGTAGGAAGATGCCCAGGTGTGTTCTTTGGGAATCTGCCTTCTCCACTTGGAAGCCTGATGGAACTTTTCTTTAACATTCTCTTTCTCTGAGACTGGATCAGGGTTCATGACTCTTGGGAGAAACTTTTAGAAGCAGTGTCTGTTCCTCTCCATACTAGGGGTTTGTTCATTCCTACCACAGCCTAGTCTTGGCTGGACTGTGAGGGATAAAGGGAGTAACTAGAGTCTCTGCCTAGAACAAAAGGTACAGGGATACCAGAGCAGCCTGGAGAAGCCAGATGCAGGTTGGACTGGAGGGCTCATGGAGTTCTGGAAAGCACACCTTCCTCCAGAAATCACTTGAGAGGTGAATCCACAGGAAAATGGGCTTTCTGTTGTTCATGAAAGGAGCTTCATTGTAATTTAAATACTGAAAGGAGAACTTTTTTTTTTTTTTTTTTTTTTTTTTTTTTGGTACCGGGGATTGAACTCAGGGGCCCTTGACTACTGGGCCACATCCCCAGCCCCCCCCTTTTTTTGTATTTTATTAGAGACACACTGAGTTGCTAAGTACCTTGCCATTGCTGAGGCTGGTTTAGAACTTGCGATCCTCCTGCCTCAGCCTCCCAAGTGCTGGGATTACAGGCGTGCGCCACCGCGCCCAGCTAACATTCTTGTTTATAAGTCTCAAGCTGCTGAGAGTGGGGCTCTATCGATCACATCTAATTGAAAATATCAAGAGAAGGAATCATTTCTTCCCAAAGTTTTTCTAATTATCCTAAGTAGAATCACAGCTGCTCCAAACATTTCTCAGAAAAAAAAAAAAAAAAAAAAAAAAGAATCATTCTAAAAGCTGATGTTGTGCAGTACTTATTAGAGGAAAGGAGACTGATCAGCAGACTAGAGTGTACCACCAAACAAGCCCTCCTTGGACATGGATTTCATTGTTTCACTCTTAAAGTGCTAATGCTTCCCTTTTCTAATATGGAGCTGATATTCCGCTCTTGATTTTTCCTTTGCAAAAGAAACTTGGTGCCCACTGAACTTATTCCCACTTTCTCCCTTTGCAAGCTTTCAGCCCAAGGGTTTGCCCGACTCCCTGTTTCTGACCCACCTTGTTCACCTCTGTTTTTGTCCATTTGTTCACATCACCTAGAACTGTGTGCTGAGAAGTCACCCTTGGATTTAGCCATTGCCTTGAATTTATGCCAAATGTTTGACATCTGTTAAATTCTTCAGCTAGATGATGAGCCCCTCCAGAGGAGAGGCAGTTTCCTTTATTCTTTTGTTTCTTAAGGCACCCACCGCCGTTCAGGTACTCAACATAGCTCAGTCCCAGTACCACAAAAAAATACAATAATTTTTATTAAATATGTCAAGAAAAGTCTGGGAATCTAGAATATATTCTTAAAACAATGTATCCTTCTTCCTCAGGAAAAATTTCCTAATGCTACAGTAATAAATTCCCACAAACTTCATGGCTTAACATAACAAAAATTTGTTCTCTTACAATTCTAGAGCCAAAAATCAGTTTCACTGAGCTAAAATAAGGTGTCCAGGGCCACACTCCATCTGCAGCTCTAGGAAAGAATCCATTCCATGATTCTTCAGGCTTCTAGGGGCTGTCACATTCCCGGGCTTGGGGCTACATTCCTCCATCTGCCTCTGTGATCACAGTGTCTTTTCTTCTGTGTGTCAAATCTCTTTGCCTCTCTTCTTTAAGGACACTTGTGAGGCCCTTCCTGGATCATCTAGGATAACTCCTCATTTAAAATATTAAGGCCCTTCCTGGATCATCTAGGATCAAAACTCCTCACTTTTCAAAAATCCTCAATCACATCTGCAAAGACCTTTTTCCCATCCCATATCAGGTTACATTTACAGGTTCCAGGGATTAAGACCTGATATTTTGGGGGGGCATTGCTCAGTCTACTACACATTATGACATAAATAACATCCTTAACATTTGGTTAAAAAACATAATATTAATGGAAAAAGATAATGATGAACTAGAAATGAAGAAATGCAGTTTATGATGAGGTGATAACCAACTCTCTCTCTCTCCCTCCCTCTCTTCCTCTCTCTCTCTCTCTCTCTCTCTCTCACACACACACACACACACACACACACACACACGCCTATACACACAAAAAGCCGTGTGTCAGCAGAAGTATTTTCCATTGCATTTTTAGTTTCTCTATGGATCAAGGTCTTATTCATAAAAGAAGAATGAAAACCATGTTTTAAAGCGTTCAACTGAAACTCCCCAAATGACAAGAAATGGGTTGGGCTCTATGTAAAGAGAAATTTGTTTATAACTGAAGTATTTTGAAACTTCATCAGAAAAAAAGAAAAATAGCTTTTAAGGTTAATGTGGGCTAAAGAATTATTTGAACAAGTAGACTGAAAGACAAAACATAACTGAATTTGCAAATGTTTCCATGAATTTATAATCTCACCCCACTGCTTCCTTCAACATTACATAAGGAATCAAGGGAAAATGTGGGCTATAATGATAATGCCCCATGTTTGTATAACAATTTGTAGTTTACAGAGTGCTAGACATATCTCATCCTATTTGATTTACTCCATAATCTGGTGAAATAGGCAGGATAGTATTATTACTCTTAGTTTTCAGATAAGTAAGCAAATTCAAAGAAAATCAATAACTTGTTCAAGAAAACCTAGCAAATAACTGCCAGACCTTAATCATAATGGAGGCTTCCTACTTCTCGATTCAGTATACCTTTATGTGCACCAGTGTTAAATTTAAGATAAGAAAAATAGTAATGAATTTAATCGTTAATTAATAAAATCACAAATCGACATCTGAGGGAGAGAGAATTCTTGGCTGATGAACTGTTTGTCCTGCTGGAGCCTTGGCAGCTACTCGCTATACCAATCTGGATCCTCCATGTTCGTCTGGGTCTACCTCTTAACTGGCCCCAATCATAATCCAAATATGGGGATATTCCTGACATACAAAAATGCTGGGAGTAAGACCAACAATCTGGTTTTTATTTTGGCTCTGTAGCTTAGTCTAACCAGCATATCTTGGAACCTAACTTTTAGTTAATCAAACAGTATTATTGATCCCAAAATATGCATAAGATATTATATCAGGTACTATGGAGAACCCTAGAAAAGTATCTGTCATCCACCCACCTATCCAACTTCCCATTCATTTATTCTCTTAATAGTAACTGATCATCTACTATGGCCAAACAGTGGAACCAAAGATGAATGAAATATGGGCTACTATTAAGATGCTCATGGTCCAATGAGGAGAAAAGACATTAACAGATCACAAAATAAAATGGGAAAAATCCAACACTGGCTACATGCAAAGCATTCCTGAGGTCAGGAAAGCATTCCTGAAGTACACCTAAAATGCGCCTTTTAAAAACATGTGAAGTTAGCAGGATGGTGGAAGAGTAAGAGAAGAAAACAGATGACACATAAACCAAGGCACAGAGCCAAGATACACCAAGGTATGTATTCCCTGTGCTCTGCATCGTCAGGATCGACACACCTAAAACCTGGAATCACATTTTTCATCCAACTTCTACCATAAGCTCCCAAATGAACATTACAGTCACAAGAAATATTCTGGACAAAGCCACTTTCTTAGCAGCACAGGCCATTGTGCAATGTTTTAAGCTGATGGTCTGAGCAGGACCATGCATTTGAGTGTACAACCCTGCTGTAAATAGAAAGAAAGGAAATAGGAGCAATCATGGTAGCACTTGCCTATAATCCCAGCAATTTGGGAGGCTGAGGCAGGAGGATTACAAATTCAAGGTCTGCCAAGTCAATTTAACATGACCCTGTCTCACAAAAGTCAGGGGAGTCATGGGCTGTGGAGCCCAGGGGTAAAGCATCTGTAGGTTCTATTCCCAATACGCGAATGTAAAAAGAAAGGGAACAGAGGATCTGGTTTCTCAAACTCCATTAGCCTCCAGGGTAAGTGGGTGATTTAAGAGCATCAATAACAATCCAAAGGAAGAATCAAAAGCTAAAGGGAATATCTGAAAGAACTTTCAGGAGGAAGCAAAAATTTCTGATGCCCCACATGTTCACCCCCTACCCTGCAGCCCTGCTTTTTTTTTTTTTTTTGGGGGGGGGGGTCCTGGACCCTTCTTAGTATTCCTTTCCCCTTCCTGGTGGGGAAGAGTATAACCCCTAGTGGTTGCAGAATGGTACCACTAGGTATCAGGTAGTATGGTATCAGGGCGTGGAGGAATAGGACCACTATAGTGGTCCTGCAGTGATCTTGCTATGTGTATGCACACTCACACATACAGACCATTTCATATGTGTGTATGTGTATACACGCCCATACATTTATCTTCATTTACAGAGTCAAACACAGGAGGCTTTGTTGCCATTTAAAGTAGTCTAGATGAATGCTGCCAAAAAAAATAGAATCTGAGCCAGACACATATTTTTGAATTTTATAAAACAACAAGAAGAAAGAGGTCAAATTAATTTTAACAATATATTTTATTAAACCCTATATATGTAAAATTTTATCATTTCCAACTATATATTAAAATAATTAATGATACAAACCTTTTTTATAATAAGTGTTCCAAGTCCACTAATTATTTTACATTTACATCTTAGTTCTGAGTAGCCACATGTCAAGTGCTCAATAACCATGTGCCACTAGTGACTGCCCTGACATGATCTAGATCTAGAATTTTTCCTTAATGCTCGTGGAGTCATGGAGGGGTTCTAAGCAGAGAAGTGGAAAGGTGAGATTTGTATTCCAGACACATCACTATGGTAGATTTGAGGAGGGTAGATTCAAAGGAGAGAGGAGGAGGGGCAGGAAGATGAGTTATAAGATGATGGTACAAATACACCTGGGGACTCCCAGCGTCCAAATTAGCAATTGGAAGGGTGATGGGACACATAAGAGGGGAGTGTTAGGATCTGGTCAAAAAAGACAGAAACCACCCTAGGTCTTTCAAGGAGAGAAAAGTTAAGAATGTGAATTGATTATCTAGTGACAAAGCTGATGAAAAGTCTACAAGAAGACAGTAAGGTAATTTGGAAGTTAGCAACAGCAGGCTTTTCCTGTGACCAGGTGGATGGGGTGTTAGAAATGGAGATCAGAAAGAGCATGTTTGGGGACAAGATCGAGTGTTTGGGCATTTGACCAGAAATTCAGGCAAAAACTTATGTCTGAAGACATAATTTGGGAGTCCTCAGCATATAGGAGTAGCTAAAATATAGAAATGATGAGATCAGTCAGACAGTACTTAGGATGAGAAGATATGCAAATGAGGAAGAAACAAACTGTTTCGAGAAAAAGTGTCCATGAAGGAGGCCCAGGAAGATGGTCAGAGAGGAGAAGTAGAGTGCCTGCCTCACATGCATAAGGCCCTGGGTTCAATCCCCAACACCACAAAAAAAAAAAAAAAAAAAAAAAAAAAAAAAGAAGGTGCCGAGTCCCTGAAGCCCAGGAGTGGACCTTTAGTGAGTCATCAGTTCATTTATTTAATTAATACCAACTGAGTGCCTGCTTCATGCCAGGCACCATTTGAGATACTACAGATATAGCACTGAACAAAGCAAACAAAAATCCCTGCCCAGATATGATTTATACTGTGGTGTGACTACAGCAAAGAGGTTCAGATAGATAAAAAATGAATAGAGTCCACTGGATTGAAAATAGCTTTGGTGAAAAATGAGAGCAATTCCAACAATTCAGAAAATAGAGCACTAGAAGCTGGCCAAATGGGGGTGAAGGAATAGAGATAGTGCACAAAAAGTATTTTTTTGAGAAGTTGTATTTTAAAAGGAGCAAAGGTTCACTTGATAGAGTTAGCACATATTCAAATGAATGTTGTTTTTCTTTGTCTGAAAGCCTTGTATGCATTCTTGCATGGATATACAGGCCAGCTGCTAGGGGAAAGGAGCCAAGAAAGATGAGGAAGTTGAAGCTTTGAAAGGAGCAGACTTGGTGGAGCCAGGCTCTGAAGCATCTGGGAGGTAAAGTCTTCAGTTTTGCACATTAAGAACACCTTGATGAGTATGATTTAAAAGAAAACTGTTTTTGACCTTTTTTTTTTTTTTTAACTGACCACTAAACCAGTGTCCAAGTTCAAAACAAACCTAAGAGTAGGCCTTATGTTTCACTGAGTGGGAGTGGGAAACTGTTTTCACTCCTCCTTCACCCCCTTTGCACCATCCACCTGATTTTGCCTCAATAGTATCTTAGTAGCTAAGACAGGAGCCAGAGTAGCCTCCCCAGCCCATTCAAAGCTCTGCTTGAACAACTCTCCACCTAATTAGACCCTCATTCAGGAATCCTGACAAGCAAAATTTTCCAGGCAGCAGAAGTGCTCAGGCTTCTGGGAATAGCTAATCCTGAGGGGTGAGTGTGCAGATGTGGGTGGGGGTACCACTGAGCACCACTGAATGCAGATGGTGTGTTTCCCAACCAGTGCTGCTCTGGGACAAAGGACATTCCTCAGGCTCTGGGAGATATTTCCCTACAGGAGAGCTTTCCAGCTAATATGGGCAGATTGATATGGAACAGAAGGCTGCAGCCCCACCTCTGCCCACTCCTCTTCATTGTTTCCCTACATCTTTCTAAATGAAGACAAGACTGTCCTTCAAGATATGCAGTGAGTTGAGTTTATCTCCAATGATGCATTGAAGCACCTCCTGCCAGGCCCAGCCAGGAGGCATTTGGCTGTCTGATTCATTCCCGAAGTTCTTCTGCCTTGCCACCCGACCCTGACCCAGGACAGAGAGACAGGGGGGGGGGACTTCCCTTCCTGGCTTCCCCAGGACCAATACATCACTGTATGTTCCATGAAAGTTCAGTGTCACACACACTCACTGAGTTTTCCAGGACACATTTCCGTTACACCTTCCTTCCTGATAATAGTCGTCAAAACAAACCCTAGCTTCCCATGATGTCACCTTTCCCAAACACCTATGGTCACAGGCCAAGTCCTGAACAGTTGAAAAGAATGTATGGAGATAAAAACAAAAAATCTCTAAAGGGCCAATCAAGGAAGAGTTGGGGTGTATGCTTGTTACATATGTATATGTCTACATATATTGATGGATCCATGCAGACATATTCACAAACACATCCCTCCAAGTGATAAATGTGCACCAAAAATAATTCATCTCATTCAGACATTGTTTCAGAAAATAGTTAATTTCATCCAAATGCTCACCTACATAAAACAACAGAAAATGAGAGTTTGGCTTTTAAAAAAATTACTTCTAATGCAGTTTGTTTGTGATTATAAAACAAGCAGATGGAAAGCAGTCTGGGGGAAAAATCTGTTTCATCACTGGAGTGAACAAACACAATTAGCATGCTAACAACATTAGGTCTCAGGGAACTGAGCAGAGCAAGAACTTTATTCTTGCACCATGATTGGCTGAATTACAGCCACGGGAATATCAGTAACCTCTGGAGACCCAATATCCCTCACAGTATCATCTGCAAGCAAGAGAGTAAGAGCTGGCTAACTTGAAATCAGTCCTTCATATTCATTTTTATCTTGCTACACTGTAGCAGCAGTGGCCTGTCATCTTTGCCTTCCTTGCTGCCTTGCATTTCTTTTGAGTAAAGCAAGATTGGCAGGCTTCCCTTACTCGCTTACTCATTCATTCATTCATTCACTCATTTTCTTCTTAGAAGAAAGAGAAAATCCCTAGAGTTTTCTTCAAGTGCCTTATGAGTAATCTGAGCTGAAACAGTCAGAAATTCATTTATTATTAATGTGCAAGTATCTAAGAAGGAAACCATTGAATAATTTGTGCCATCAATTTTAGTAAAAAAGAAATCGAGATTTAAGACACACAAAAAAAACATGGAACAAAAATGTGGTCAAAGTCTTTTGAAATACAGTAGTAGAAGAAGAAGGTAAATTTCTATGTGCCTCCTTATATTTATCACCAAAACTACATGGTCAGCTACTTAGCCATGTTCTTGCCCTAAAAATGGAAAGTCAAGGTTACATCATATAAAGTGAAGTATCGAGAGCATTTTAAAGTAAAGAGGTAAACCATGTTTGACTGCCCTGTTATTTTTCTCTATCAACTTCCATTTATAATAAATGAACATTTTCCCTTTCTTCTTTAACCAAATCATACTTTTATTATCAAATTTGCTTTCAATAAATGTATTTCATTTAAAATGGAAAAATATGCACTATCCTGCCATAAATGTTTATATAACCACATTTAGTATTTTGATTTTTCCATATTATTTTTTCATTTTGCATAGATTCCTGTTAGTTATTATTAAAATGTATTAATTATTTTATTATTTTTTATATTCAATGTTCATACCCTGATATTTTTCATTTCTCTTTTTAAAAGTTTTTAATTAGTGAATTATAGTTATATATAATAGTGGGGATCATTTTGACATAATCATACATGTATAGAATATAATTGTCTTTGTTTCAGTCTCTAGTACTTCCTCTTTCCTTTCCCTCCTCTTTCCCCCTCCCTGATGTTTTTCCTATCATGCTGTTCAGCATTCTTAATAATCATTTTAAATGAATGTGCAATATGCTACTGAATATATATATGTGCATATGCACATATATGTATGTGTTATATATATAATAATTTCTCTAATTATAACCCTTTTGTTAAATTTTTAGTTGTTTCCTAGTGTTTTTCTACTATAAACAATGCTATAACAAATATCAACAGTATACTTTTTCCATATTTTAGATGATTTTCCTTGGATCTATTTTCATAATTAGAATTATAGGGATATATTGAATAAATCTTTGTTGTAATTGACATAATAATTTTGTAATTGCTTTAATAATTTTCCCTATTAGGCATTTATTCCAATTGAAATCAATTGTAGGATCATTGCAGGAATTTTCTAACCGGTTTATTTTCTTCTTTTTTCACTTTATTATATCACCAACCAACATATCATACTTACAATAATCTGAATAAAACACTAAATTCATTAAGGTTTTCTTTTTTTTTTTTTTTTTTTTTTTTTTGGTACCAGGGATTGAACTCAGGGGCACTCAACCACTGGGCCACATCCCCAGCCCTTTTTTGTATTTTATTAGAGACAGGGTCTCACTGAGTTGCTAAGTGCCTCACCATTGCTGAGGCTGGCTTTGAACTTGTGATCCTCCTGCCTCAGCCTCCCAAGTCCTGGGATTATAGGTGTAATTCAGAGGAATTGAGCAAGATGACACTCTGCCTTCTCCTTTCATGCTTTCTCAGACTATCATACTATAAACAAGCATCCTTTTCATGGTTTATTTCATGTCGTGTATTTTCTTTCTTTCTTTCTTTTTTGTACAAGGGATTGAACTTAGGGGCACTTGTATTTTTATTTAGAGACAGAGTCTCACTCAGTTGTTTAGTTCCTTGCCATTACTGAGGCTGGCTTTGAACTCAGGATCTTCTTGCCTCAGCCTCCTGAGCTGCTGGGATTACAGGCACGAGCCACCATGCCCAGCCTCTTTTTTTTTTTTTTAATTGGTGATTCACTGTTTCAAATGACCCCCAAGCATAGTATTGAAGTGCTACCTAGTGTTCCTGAGAGCACAAAGACTGTGATGTGCCATGTGGAGAAGATAATCTGTTAGATAAGCTTCTTTGGGGTATGAGTTACAGTGTTGTTGGTCATGAATTCAATGTTGATGAACCAACAACATATATTAAATAAGGTCTCTAAAAAGAGAAACACGAGATAAAAGATAATTATATATTGATCAACTGATAAAAGCACTATGATCAGAGGCTCACAGGAACCCAGCCCTATATTAGAGAAACAATTTAGCATTTGCCAATTCAGTGTTTGAGGAGATTTTATAGTACATAACTACAGGGAATCACAAAAATCAACTATCTTTGAATAGTCTGTTTGAAAGCTTTAAGAAAACCCATTATTACAAATAGTTTACATCCCAAAGCCTGCCACCCTATATCTTTACGCCCCAAACTAATTCCTTAATTTTATTATTGACTAGTCCCCAATGTAAACTTTTGTTACCGAGATTCATGTATGATTGTGAAAGACTTGGTGGAAACAAACACCTTCAATTCTGCCAACAGAAAGCTATCAGAAATGCAATGCTGCTTTTGGATAAAATTCTACAGACATGAAGGCCTTTCCTTTCAGGCACCTAGAAAAGGACAGGTGCCTGTTTACTTCTCATGACAGCAAGCTCTCTGGGCCCATTGTTTCTAGAAAACAGTTTCATGGCTACCATGCTACTGACTGCACAATCCTATAGCCAAGTCTGGCTGGTTTTATGTCATGCCACGTGAGCTCTTGGCTCAAGGGAGCAGGGGCTAGCACGCTGCACCGATGTGCACTCTGACATTCTTTTAAAACATACATAGTACTGTAGCCAGAAACTAGCCTGGGAAGCATAATTAAATACTGACCTCATAGTGCAGAGCCTTTATGAGTGGGTACAAACATTTTTAATTATTCTGCAGAGATTTTTGATGTTAAGAATCGTAATCATGGAATTTGAATCCATTTTAAATCCAGGCAGGTTTTTGTTTAATTTAGTTTAGTTTAGTTTAGTTTAAGGCTAAAATGTCAACCTTTACCATCACTCAAGATCATTAATGGGCTGGGGATATAGCTCAGTTGTTAGGGTGCTTGCCTCGCGTGCACAAGGCCCTGTGTTCAATCCTCAGCACCACAAAAGAAAAGAAAAGTCTGGTATGTCTTTACAGCCTTGTGTGACAGTGTATCAGGGAAACTAATAAGACTGCAGCCCCACATTCTCCTTTCTGCAGATGAGAACACAGAGATAGCAACATGGTGTTGAACAGCTCAGTGATCCAGGGGTTCTAGGCAGTGACCAACCGTGCAGCAGGCAAGTGCTGGGAGGAGTGAGAGTGGCAACAGGAGCACCTGCATTGTGGACAGGCTCAGAAAGCAGTTGTTACCACAAATATTCTTTGGGGGGAAGCAAAGATCTGGGTTATGTGCCCTATATAGGCATTTCACTCCAATAGACCCCCATCGTCTGTGTGATTAATGACAGATTCTACAGCTTCAAAATCATAAGCTTGGGCCAGACCCCCTTACCACATCATCTCCTTCTACCCCACACCAACCATGTGTTCTCTGCCATCCACCACTCTGTTCTCCAAACACATCGCTCCTTTTCAACCTTGGCTTGCCACAACTGTGGGGATTGCCCTTCTCGTTTCCTACAAGTCAGTTCCCACTAACTGAAGCTCGCTCACTTTCAGTTTCCCTTCACCTAATAGCACCCCCAGGTCTGCATGTTATTCCCTCTAACCTATCATCTCCTCTGAGCAGCTTTCCCCAGCCTGCTCAGGATGACAGGGTTGCTCAGTCCATCCTATAAGCACTTTCTTATCCTGCATGCTGGAACTACTCAGATTATAGTTATTCCTTTTCATGTCTGCATATTCAGCTAGGCTATGGCGCTCACTGAGGGCAGAGACTGCATCTTGCTCCCATTTGGGTCTCAGATGTCGGCTCAGTGCCTGCCATGTGTAGATGCCCTGGTGTCCTGATGGTTAAATGAATGAATACAGGGATACGTTTCTGAGATATACTTTGATTCTAAAAACTTTCTGGTTCTTGGTTGTCCTGTGTTCCCTGTTAACAGTTAAGACAGCTGGCTCAGGGGGTAGAGTTCTTTCTAAAGTTAGAGGAAGATAAAGCGGCATGACTTGCTGCTCTCAGGAAGAAAGGACATGACAGAAGAGAAGCTGCAATCAGACACTGAGAGGAAGAAGGAGACCTGCCTCCACCCACCTAGTGCACAGAGACAAGGAGAAAAGAGGTGGAGGTCAGGGAAGCAAGCAGTCAAATACGCTCTGACTTCATGTCAGACAAAATTCCAAACAAGTGTCGGTTTTCTTGGAATTCTTTTTTGGATGCCAGCCAGTGTTGAGATGTTAGCACTGGCTGACATTGGAGACACAAATAGGATAAAGACTCTGGTACTGCTCTCAGTGAGTTCTAGAACCTAGTTAAGGGGGCAGACGTGAAAAGGACTCTTCCTAATCCAATCTGAGTAGTTCCGGCGTGCCATGGGAGCACAGTGGATCGAGGGAGCAACTCAGCGTTGGCCAGAGCAGGCTGGGGAAGGCTGCTCAGAGGAGATGATAGGTTAGAGGGAGCTAACATGCAGAACTGGGGGTGCTGTTAGATGAAGGGAAGCTAAAAGTGAGGGAGCTTATGCTGCACTTTCTGGTTAGAACTCTGGAAGGAGAAAAACAGTGTAGTTGCCAACAAGACAGGCAAGTGTTAATGTTGCACCACTGTGGTTAAAATACCTGACAAGAACAAATTAGACAAGGAAAAGTTTATTTGGCGCTAATGATCTCTGAGGTCTCAGTCCATGATGGCCAAGTCCATTGCTCTGGGCCCAAGGTGAGACAGCACATCATGGTCAAAGGGAACACTGGAGAAAAGCTGCTCACCTCGTGGCTGGCTAGACAGCAGTCAGAGATAAGGGGAAGGGGTGTCAGGGAAAACGAACCCTTCCAGGGGATGCCCCCAGTGACACCTGCTCTAGCCCCATCCCCATCTGCCCACAGTTACCACCAGTCCATTCAAACTGGGATGGACTGATTAATCCATAATCTATTAATTTCATAATCTAATCATTTTATCTCTGAATATTCTTGCATCAACACAGAAGCTTTGGGGAGACACCTCATAGCCACACTATAACAAGCAGGTATGCTGAGAGAATGTCTGGTGCTCCTGAGCTCTTCTCTTACTCTGTGGTGTGGGAGGGATACAGAAAGTCTTACAAGCCCTGTAGGGATGCAGCAGGTAGCTGAAAGGTAACTGCCATGATAATTGTATAAGGATCTGTGCAGAGGCTGTGGCTTAGATGATTTAAACCAAAAGCCAAATGCAAAACCTGACCAGGACTTAGAGGGATGCACAGTACCAGTAAGAGCAAAGATGAGGCTGGTTAGCAAGGGAGGATCAGGACCCCACCAAGAAAACAAAACTCAGACCACTAACCTCAGGCTTCAGCTGTAGATTCTGGCAGAGCTCCCTGGTGCTCAGGAAGACAAGGGAAATATTTGTGGGGACACAAAGGCTCATGAGACCTCAGTAAGTGGGTCTGAGTCTTTTACCCCTCTGTTAAGTCATATTCATATTTATATCCATAATCATTACTTTGGGAAATACAGGACTGAGGAAGAAATTTAAAAGATGGAGTATTTACTTATAAAGAACAGGTTAAGTTAGGAACAACTAGGATATATATTTAACTGGCCAATTAGGGCTTCCCACCTCACCCTATCCACAGAAGTGAAAGCTCAAAAGAGAAATCCAAGCAGCTAAACAGAAAGGAATCACCATATGTTACTTTTTCAACCTCACCGGAAATGAAACAAAAAAGACACAATAGAGAAGGTCAGGTCCATATATATTTAATGAAATAGCTCCCGTGAAACAGTGGGCTGTTCTGGGGACCTGTCTGCCATTTTGCCCAGAAATCTGTCTCCTGCTTGTATCCTCAGACCTTCCTCTTTTGTGGAGAACTTTGCTTCCTCAAAACCCTGGGAGGAGAAGGAACCAAGCCACACACACTCGGACTCTGGCTTCAGAAGTCAGCTGTTGCTCCAGCTGCTGCTGCTGCAGCTGGCAGTTAGAATTTGCCTCTTGGCTGCCCCTTGTTGAAACGTGCAGAGGCCCTGCGGGTGGGTGGCTGGCCCGTGCACACACTGCTGGTTTCTCTTATTTTTCTCTGAGCTGAAGGACTTCAGAGAACCATAGCTCAAAAGTCAGGTCTTGGAGCTGGGCGTGGTGGCGCACACTTGTAATCCCAGCACTTGGGAGGCTGAGGCAGGAGGATTGAGAGTTCAAAGCCAGCCTCAGCAATGGCGAGGCACTTAGCAACTCAGTGAGACCCTGTCTCTAAATAAAATACAAAAAAGGGCTGGGGATGTGGCCCAGTGGTCGAGTGCCCCTGAGTTCAATCCCCGGTACCAAAAAAAAAGGTCTTACAGATGAAGAAATGGTGGTCTTGCCCTTGCCCCCACCTTGTTGGTGGTCAGGGACAGAACGAGTCTCTCGCATCGAGCAGTACAGGCTGTGCTTCCTGGTCCATTACTCTGTCTCTGCTGGCTCTCCAGCAAGCCCTCAGATAATTGCAAAACCCATCTTTCAGTTTCCTATTCTGTGCGGCTTCTGTGCCCAAATTCTAAGTCTGGCTCTTAAAGACCTTGAAATCTATGTTAGAAATTCCAGCACTGGCTTCTCTACGGTGAGAAAGTCATATTACCTATTTCATTTCCCTCCAAGGTCTCCCAAATGCTAACCTAGTAACTAGTGCTTCCTCCATCCACCCTACCCCCAGCAGATGCCACAGCTTACTCTACATCTCCCTGGCCCACCTGGCGCTCACTCAGGAAGTGCCCTCCCACATATTACTCTCAAACATTTTTATTCTTGCAACATTTTGAAAATATTCATGAGGCAATATGGTTAGCTATAGCTAGTTACCACATACATGCAGTCACTGTGGAGGGTGTAATTTGCACTAATTCTTTTAGTCCTTCAAGAACTCTACGATATTGCTGTTTTACAAGTGGGAAAACTGATGCTTAGAAGGGTTACAAGAGTTGCCTAATGCTACAGAGCTATTACATTGTAAAATCTGAATTTGGACCTTTCTGTGCTTGGTTACAAGCCCTAAATGCTTAACCTTGCATTAGACTGCTTCCCCCTGAGAAGTCCTCTCCCTTAAGATATTCCTACAATCCCAGCAACTCCAGAGGCTGAGGCAGAAGGATGGCAAGCTTGAGGCCAGCCTTGGCAATTTAGTGAGACCCTGTCTCAAAGTTTAAAAAAAAAATTTTTTTAAAGGACTGGGGGTGTACTACTGAGTTCAATTCCCAGCAACACACACACACACACACACACACACACACACACACACACTTTCCTACAACTCCAAACTTAATTTCCCAAAAACTTCCAGACAAGATCTCTGCTCTCGTAAAGTTTGATTACACAATTCATACTAATTTACAACTTGATTTTTCCACTTAACTATTAGTCATTGTCAAAAGACAACTTTTAAAGGCCAAAATGATGACTCTTGTGTTATTATAAAATGAACATGGTAAAAGATTTTGTTCAACTTATTAATTAATGGCAGTGTGGTAAGATGTTACAATAAGCTCAAGGGAGAATGCAAATTACCACATATTTACAGGCAATTAGAAATGCTGAAATGAATTTATAATAACATGCAAAACTGGCCAAGATTTACAAGGCAATAAGCACTTGCATTCCATTGGACATAGTTCATTTGCATTTCTATAAACAGTATTCATTTGAGTTATTATCAATTTTCTACAACTTAAAGAGTATATAAAATAATTCAAAGACAATGAAAGGTAGAGAAATATGACCCAGGACATGGAGTAGTCATTTTTACCCATTTTAAGGTGTTTTGTAATTTTTCTTGATGTTATAAATATAATATGTTATTATTTAATTGTATCATAATATAAACACTCTTTGTCCATACAGATGGAGAAACTAATGTAGATTCAAGTTGGGAAAAAGTATTTTCTCTTTAGAATAAACATAGTAGAAGCACCTGGTCCTCCCACCCTCTTAAAGCAGCACCTCTTAGAGGAAAGTACTTCATAGCCAGCTAGGTACTAATTCCCAAAGGATTCTCCAAATATCATAGGTTGCTTAAATTTTTTTTTCAAAATCCCGTTATGAATCGATCGCTCTGAGATTGTGCCTCTTACCTTTAATGCCTCTGAATGTTCATGTGGCAGTCAATCGTAGGATAGTCAGAAGATAGGAAGTCGTGAAGCCCAAATTAAATATTTTGACTAGAAATCTGTCTTTGCTTTAACAGAATGTCCCAACATGAAACAAATGTTTACCAAGAGTACTTCCTAAAGGGGGATATGGTTCTATCTCTAAGAAACCTTCAATTTCTTCCTTCTCCAAACACCTGTTTCCTGCCTTGAGAATTTAAGCTCTTTTAGTCAGTAGTAACAGATACTTGCTAAGTAAGAATTTACCTGCTAAAAGGAGAAAAAGCAAGACTCTCCCAAGATGCCAAGCATGGCCATCCAAAAGTGATTCGGCAACTGCTGTTCAAGATCCAAGTTGCTTCAGGATATAAGTCATCTTCTTGCCTGCTGGGGAAACAGAGTCTGAGAGAAGAATTCACATGCAAGTGCTTTATGTGGGATGCGCAGGGCATCCTCCAGAGGAGCAGGGAAAGAAAGATGTGGTTGGCAGGCAATATGGGATACGTAATGGAGCCACTGTCACAGTGGGTGAATGAAATTTAATCTCACAGGGAATCTTGAGGAATTGGTGCAAAACACATACTTTGGAACTATCCCACCCAGGGGACAATGGAGCTGGAGTGGTGTTTATGTATCAACTCATGTGAGCCATTGACTAAGGGCTGATCCTGAGAGGTATTAATTCCCTAGAACTTCTAGCTTACTGTAGGACATGGACATAAATACAGATACTGGCAGCTGGAGTCAACTGGCACCACTGAAAAGCTGGGGCAACCCGGGGGGAAATGTGGGAAGAAAATAGTATCTGCTACCCATCTGGCCCGGGAAGGCTGGTCTTCCCTGTAGTGCATAACTGACTAGTATCTGCTACTTCTTCTATAAATCCAGTTCTGATTCCAGAAAGTGACAGCATGAGAGACCTGGACAAGGTTGGGTCACTTCCCGGTGTGGAGTGCAGGTACATAGTTTCCATGTCAACATAAGCATGACCCTGCTGGAAAAAGTCTAGGGGCTGGCTTCCCTGCTTTCTCCTGCTCTTTCTCTGCTGCTCACTGGTATTAAAACTCACTTAAAGTCATTTCTACCCTGAAATGGGACTTTGTAAATACTTTTTCTAGAATTTTGTGTTTTCTTTTGGCTCATCCTTACTTTGAACTTTACTCCCACCATTTCTTTCTTCTCCCTTGACTATTTCCATGAATTAAAACCTGACATATATGCAGTAGGATTTCATTCTTCCTGGAATTTCTGCCATCCTGATTTCTAGGTGTATGTTCATTCAAATGGGGGACCTTATTCTAATTGAACTCATCACCATCTGCATCTTCTCAGAAAGAGCCTATTACACTCTCTCTCCTTGCCATATTTTATTTATAGCATTCAGCATTCATTACAATTCTTTTTTGTTTGTTTACTGTTGATTTCCATGTGAGCTTCATGACAAGCAGACTCCAGAAGGAGGCAATTAGATTAATATTTGTTGAATGAATTAATCACTAAAATACGGATTTTAAGAGCCTTTTCTAGGAAAAAGCATGGGAGAATTAATTTGTATTGATCTGGTGGTGTCTGTTATGTGGACATCACTGTCACCATTGTAACAAAGACAAGTTTTAGGGTGGTGGCTGGCCCGGGGTAATGTGGACTCATCAGGCCAATGGGTCAGTGCCTAGGCTTCATCAACGTGGCTTAGACTAGCACAGTGTCAACTTAGACATGGAAAGCCTGTTAGGAGCTGTCAGATAAGACTAAGAGGGTAAGAACATATGGGTGGGTAGCAAGTCCCCCAGAAACATCTAGCAGAAAATTTCCATTGGGGTGAAGCACAGAGGTTAATCCACCCAGAGGACAAGACCTGCCTTGCAGATGAGCAGAGCTGGCCCCGCCAAGGGCCATCCCTGTGTGAGAACTCTGAGTCAGGGAGCACATTCTCAGTGGCCACATTGCTGACGGCAGCCACTGTACCACAACCCATACTCAGCATGACAGAGCTTTCTCAAGGCCAAAATAAGCATCTATAGAGAATGAGCTTCCAAGGAGATCTGGAATTTACTGTGCTTCTGGAGACACTTACAGAGGTCTGCACTCATTGCAAAGGCCAGAAATCAGCATTTTTTTTTTGTTTTTTTGGGGTTTTTTTGGTACCAGGGATTGAACTCAGGGGCACTTGACCCCTAGGCCACATCGCCAGCCCTTTTTTGTATTTTATTAGAGACAGGGTCTCACTGAGTTGCTAAGTGCCTTGCCACTGCTGAGGCTGGCTTTGAACTCATGATCCTCCTGCCTCAGCCTCCCAAGTGCTGGGATTACAGGCGTGCGCCACTGCGCCCGCCTAGGAATCAGCACTTGTACTTACGTAAATTTGGTCTTCCATTCATTTCTGATTTTGGAAATTCATATAGGATATGAATTTTTAATTGATAAAATAAGCATAATTTCAATATTTTCCATACCGACATTGCTAGGACCAAGCACTAAACTCACCAACATGTTAGAGAAAAATATCAAAAAGCATTAACGTTTATGTTACTAATGAAGGATATTCTTTGGAGAAATGGGATAAATTAGAATAACGTCATTGGAAATGTGTCTATAAAGATCTGAGAATGCTATGAAAGTGTTAAATACTTTCAAATCAAGGGCAGTATAAACAGAGACTGTTATATCCAAGTGTGAGACTGTGACATTGAGTCTCAGAAAGACAGGGCAATTAATGGTTAGGCTCTGAACTTGAAAAGAAATGGACTTCAGTGACACATGAGTAGAAAAGTCTCAGTAGAAGTTTCAGTGCAAATGGAATAATTGAGTTATAAGAGGGCATAGTTGAGTTTGAGAGAGGAAGGTTCCAGATGTTCAAGACCCCAGATCAAGATGTAAAGAATGTGTCACATTGACACATTTCCAGAATTAAAAAAAAAAAAAAGAAGACTCCACCAAAGATTATTCAAAGAAAAGTGACTGCAGAGAATTCCCTAAAACTACCAAGAATTCTCTCCCTCTCTTTAGTTCATGCCTACCTATAAATACCATTTGTTCACTTTCAGTGCACATTATTCCTTTAATTCAAACCGATAGCAATGACATACTATTGCCAGCTGGACAGACTGGCAATACGAACTGGGTTCAAAGGAGCTGACTATCAATAACCAAGAAAACAGGGAAGAAACCACACAGCAAACGAACATAAGTTTCTAAGGCAGGACAGCTTGGCTAGGTGACACCAAGGGTCAGCTTCAGTGCTTGAAGGAGCAAGAGAGCAAACACCCAGATTCTCTTTATTTTCATACGTGGGGGTGGGGGACACACAAAAGGAGGTTTGATGGAATGTTCTAACCAAATTAGGCAGGGGAATCAGGTTCCAGAGGGTTGCCCATCCCCATTAGGTAATGCCCAGGTAGGGCTTGAAGCAGGCTCTGTTGCTGAGCCAGGGTAAAGGCCACTTGCCTTGCACAGCTTTCATGTGTGTGCCAGACCAGTTCCCCCACCACTCAAGGTGTGGGGAGCAAGCCCAGAGGTGACGAGTGGCTCCCCACAATATACTCTGCAATAATGTTCTTCAAGTTAAAGATAGAGCTTCAAAACAAGGGACTATTATTCAACTTCAGGAAGCCCTAAGGTTCTCTGATATCACTGCTGAGGAATGAGGTTTGTTCTAAAATCACCAGAAGGGGCAGCTGTTCATAACTCCTCAGCCTCACCTGGTCTTCAGAGCCAAAGGCAGCCATTGCACTTCACCCCGCTTCAGTCCTACTCAGACCCCTCTCAGTTCTTCTAATCCCACCATAGCTCACTGCCCTGTATGTTCTATTTTTTAAAATATTTTTTTAATGGACACAATATCTTTATTTATCTTCATGTGGTGCTGAGGATCAAACCCAGCGCTTCACATATGCCAGGCAAGCGCTCTACCGCTGAGCTACAACCCCAGACCCCCTGTGTGTTCTATTTACTCATGGTTACTCTCTGCACTATATTGCCCTCACTAGGAAACTCATTCACTCATTTAATAACTATGTACTGGGAAACTGCTCTGTGCCAGGCACTGATCTTACATCAGTGAACAAACAGACAAAAATCCTGGGGAGCCGGGCGCGGTGGCAGCATGCCTTTAATCGCAGCAGCTCCAGAGGCTGAGACAGGAGGATCATGAGTTCAAAGCCAGCCTCAGCAAAAGCGAGGCGCTAAGCATCTCAGTGAGACCCTGTCTCTAAATAAAATACAAAATAGGGTTAATAGGGCTGGGGATGTGGCTCAGTGACCGAGTTCTCCTGAGATCAATCCCTGGTACCAAAAAATTTAAAATAAATAAATAATTTTTTAAAAAAATTCTGAGGCATCTGGTGGGGAAGGAGGTACATAATAAATAGACTTAAAATAAATAACATGTTAGCCAATGAGAGGTGATTTGTGCTGGGTACACTAACAGGGAGGAGGAGCTGGGAGAGGGTTAGAGTGAGTGGTGTGCTACACGGGTCCTGCGCTGGCTTCCCTGAGCTGATGGTGGCATCTCTTCCCAGCTCCAAGTGCAGCAGTGCCAATTCGGTGACATTTTCTTAGTAGCTTGAAATTGCCAAATATTTATGCCATGGAACTTGGCAAATGCTAACAGTGTGGCTTTTTTTCTCCCAGATAGGCAGCTGATAATCATTTAGCAACATACCGCTGGCATGATTTCAAATTAACCATTGACATTTGAACAAAGACATGAATGAGAGATGTAGAAGAAAAGCATTTGCAGCCATGAACAACCACTGCAAAGGCCCCGAATCAGCAGCAGGCCTAGTGTGTCCTAGGAATAGCAATAAATACAATGGGCAGGAATAGAGCAACAGAGAAAGAATGGCAAAGATATATTTCATGGAATAATAGAGAACAGATTGTGGAGGACCCTGGAGGTCATTGGAAGAACTTGAGCTTTTACTGAGTACAGTGAGAAGTTACTGGGGTGCTAGGAACAAAGGAATATCAATATCTTTATCATACTGAGAATAGATTGAATTGGGGAGAGTTGTTGGAAAGTAAAAAGGTTTAAGCAAGAAGAACCGTTATAAAACTATTCTGGCTATTCTGCTCCATTATCTAGACGAAATAAGATGGCTTAGAGTCAAGGCAATGTATGTAGTGAGGATTGGTTGGATTCAAGTTATATTTGAAGGTACCAGCCAAAGGTGCCAACTGATTGGCTGTGGAGTATCAGAGAAAGGAGTTAAGGTGACACTAAGACTTTTGGCGTATCCTTCCCTTTGGAAGGATAGAGTTACCATCAGCTGAGAAGTGGGAGACTATGGGTGGAGCAGATAATCAGAAGTTCTGTTTTGGACAGATGGAATGTGAGATGCCGGTTATGTTGAGTAAATAGAAGATTCATGTATGAGTCTGAATCTCAGGAGAGTTCTGATCTAGAGATACACATTTGGGATATATAGATATAATGGATGGAGTGAGTATAGATAGTGGAGAGGAAAGGAGCAAAAATTTAGCCTTTGGATACTTCAAGACTAAAAAGTCGGAGAGAGGAAGAGGAACCAGCAAACCAGCAAAGGAGAAGAAAGGAGAGATAGGAGAAAACTCCAGGGGAGGGTGCCCTGGAAGCCAGGTGAAGAAATTGAGGAAGTGATCTTTATCTAATGCTACTAATAAATCTGATAAAATGAGGACTGAGAATTGATCATTGTATTTAGCAAACTGAGCATCTCTGGTGACCTTGACCAGGGTGGTTTCAGTGGAATATCAATGGAGAGATATCTGAAGTAGGATTAGGAGAGAAAGAGAGGTGCAAATTAGGAGACTGTCAATTTCCACTGCAGAGCCTGGTTGGTGGTGCATGCCTATAATCCCGGCACTTGGGAGGCTGAGGCAGGAGGATTGCAAGTTCAAAGCCAGCCTCAGCAATGGTGAGGCATTTAGCAACTCAGTGAGACCCTGTCTCTACAAAAAAGGGCTGGGGATGTGGCCCAGTGGTTGAGTACCCCTGAGTTCAATCCCCCAGTACCACAAAAAAAAAAAAAAAAAAAAAAAAAAAATCCACTGCAAAGGAGAGCAGAGAACCAAGACAGTAGCTGGCATGAGATTAAGAGAAAAGCTTTGTTTTATTTTGTTTTGTTTGAAGATAAGAAAAATGATAGCAAGCTTATGTGGTGACAGTAAAGAACTACTAGAGAAACAAATGTCAGTAGAGGGAACTTCAGTTCCTTGACTCTTCTCTTTTCTCCTAGGCTGGCTTCATGTCTCTCCTTGTTTACTTCCCTCTTTAGCCAGCCTGGGCCTGTGACTATCTCAATTGTGCTTTAACTAAGCCCCACAATGCCTCCCTTTTTTTCCTTTCCTCCTTTCCCAAGTCCACCATTTTCTTTCTTCTCTAGAATTTGTGGGTTGCCAATTGGCTTTACTACAATAGATTCATGCTGCCTAACCTCAGTTGAACTCACAAAGCCATCCAAGTATTCTTTTATTCTGATATTCTTTCATGGTTTACTTCCTAGCAAATGACCTATAGTATGTATTCCAATTTTTTCCCTCATTCAGCATTCATTCAACACAAGTTTATTGAGCAACAATCATGTTCCAGACACTGGAGCTACACACACCCCTCACTGTTTTCCCAGACCTCAGCAGATGACCTTTATTCCACTTTACTGAAATGATTGATGTGAATTCTTGTATTTTCTCCTTATATTCACAATCTTTAAATACATCCTTTTACCACTGTTTCTAAAACATAAATTCTCTCTGATAATCTCAAAGATTAAGACTTCCCCTTGGGCCTTGATTCTATTATATATTATATTTAAAACTTTGTTCTATCCATTAATCTTACCTAAACCACTGCATCTACATAGCATTGCCCCTCCCCATTGCAGTCCCTCCTCTCTTCCCAGAGGTGACAACTGAACTGACTTTTGAATTAATTATTCTTTTGCATTGCTTTATGATACCCACACATATAAACAAATATGTGTATATAATACACACACACACACACACACGCATATATATATATATATATATATATATATATATATATATATATATATATATCTTGAACAATGAAGTGTCAACTTTTGACAAAACAAAAGTTCTGCTGTGGACTTTTTAAAAATATATTTTTAAATTGTAGATGGACAAAATACCTTTATTTTATTTATTTATTTTCTTATATGGTGCTGAGGATCAAACCCAAGGCCTCATGTGTGCTAAGCAAGCACTCCACCACTGAGCCACAACTCCAACCCTGCTGTGGACTTTAAGCCAAACACAAACCTAGCTAAGGATAGAGAAAATTATTTTGCCACTATTCATAGAAAATAACCTGAATAGATTCTTTGGATTATAGTCTGGCTACATTAGTACATAGGTTGTGTGTCCTGGAAACTTGGAAGTTGGGGCATCTGGCAGGAAAATATCCTGGTGGTGGGGGCTGCTATACATTTCCTCTCTGTGACCCCTGTGGCTTATCTCCACCTTAGCCCGACACTCTGGGAATTTCACTGTCTTCACCCTGTCTTGAATGTTTCCTGTGGCTTCCAGAATAAATGTATATAGCATTACTACCTTTAAAGCAGCATTTCCCATTGTTTCTGTTTTTTTGCTTTCTATGTCAAACTAAGCTACCGCAACCATTTCACTGAATGAGCAGGACTCTGGACACAATCAGAAAACTTCTAATTCTTCCCAGTCGCAGCCTCTTCAACCTGCTCTGAGCCCTTCTCCTTGTCCTCGGTGAAGTTTTAGGCAGGTCACATAGTTGATCTGCTCACTCATGGAAGATAAAAGTCCCCTGGTCACTATAACCTTAAGAATAGCCTCATTTCTATAAGTGAACTACGTAGTCACATGTAATAGAACCTAAACTTCATCAAAGCCTCTCTCCCCCAGATCAGGCTACCATAGGAAGACACAGTGAGAACAGAGGGCATGACTGGATTCTTCACTATTGACTGAGCTTCTGAATGTGTTTCTGTACAGCCTTTGCTCATGGATCTCTCCTGGATCCTCACAAGGGACCCAGGGGGGTAAGACAAGGAAAAGTTCTACCTGTCTGGCAGCAGTAAGACCTGGCACTGGTTCCTTCAGGTGGAAGAAGTTTAAAACTGGTATTTCTCTTGGAGTGTCTTTGTGGGTCTATTGAGGTCCCATATTTCCCCTGATGCAGGGGATGCATTCTGCTCTGCTCAGTATCCTCAGCCCTGGGGCTTGGGTGGCCTAATCCTGTTAGGGTCACAGCCCACTCCAGGCAAGGCTCTTGGGCAGATTGGCACTCTCTCCTTGTGGTTACCTCTGGCCCTCAGAAAAGCGACACAAGTATCTTTCTTCCCAAAAAACTCCATTCCTACTGTAATGATCTAGTCACAGAAAACACTAAATATTTAGCATTTTCCAGTGATGCTTCTGGAAGCAGCCTCTTGTCTCCACAAAATCCAGATCTCTGAGTGGTTTTAAACCCCTTTCAATTGGCTTGAGGTGAAAGGAAAATACTTCCCAGTGGAAGGAAGAAATTATCTGTCAGGTTTTAACCTCTTATATACAATAATTTCTTGTAAATAGATTCTAATATTCTGTATGTACTCCAACTGTGTAAGTTGCCAGATTGTTGCAAAATCGTTTTTTTTTTTTTTTTTTTGCCACTTTCTTTGGAAGTCCTATGAAAATGGTCTGGAACTTTACTTTTGAACAAATAAATACTTGTTAGTTCCTTTGATTCTAACATTTTGGAGCAGCAGCTAAGCTTAGACAGAACTTGTTAAATGATAATCTTTTCTGCTAAAAGGCTCTGGGGTTTCTTTGGGCCCCATTCTTGTTACTTCCTCCCTCTGGAGTGTTAGTCTCTTCATCTCATAAGGACTCTGCTCAAAATCACTCCCTGCATGGAGCTGTGTAAGATTTCCTCAGCTACAGGGAAACTCTCTTTCCCTTGTACTTCCCCCCCCCCCACTCCCCCACAATTCAGGGATGAAACCTAGGGCCTGGTGCATGCTAGATGTTAGGCAAGTGCTCGGTCACTGAACTTCAGCCCCAGCTGCCCGTATGCCACTTCTATCCCTATCAAGTTATGGTTATTGCCACTCTGATCTTGAACTTCTAACTTACGGAACTGAGGAGATAAATTATGTTGTTTAAGTCACTTAGTCTGTGTCACTTGTTACTACAGCTCTTGCAAACTAATACAGGAAAATTCTCTACAGGATGTTACATTCAATAAGGAAAAGGGTGCACTCAGGTATGGTCAGTCATATTAGGACTCATCTAAATGGCCTCATTTAATTTTAATCACATCTTTAAAGATCATATCTTCAAATATAGTCACATTATGAGGCACTGGGGGAGTGGGGAAAACTTTTAAAATATGAATTTTGAGGAGCCATAACTAAGCCCTTAGCAATGCCTTATTTATGGTTGTATTCCATCTGTTTCCCATTACTTACTTAATATGTGCTTGTTGTCCTTATAAAAGAATTCCTTGAAGACCTACACTGAAAACCATAAGATGAGGTTATGAAGTACGATGCTAGTGAATAAAGAGTGTAGAGGGTAATCTGAGCTGGTAAGATGAGCACTTCTATTGCTAGAATTCAGGGGGTTCAAATTAATTGAGGACAATTCATTTTTTTTTATTAACTGAGGCTTGGAGTTTAACAGAACTAGCACTTTAAGAAAAAGAGGAGGAAATGGTACTAATAAACACTTCAGTATCAGAGAATATAGCCCCATGAAGTACTCCAGGAATGTAAAAATTGACCCATCCTGGCCAGACCTGTTCCTTCCTATGTGGTTTACCACCTGACTGGGACTCCAAAGGACATGCAGGAGGACCTGGATGCTCCCAATATCAGCAACCTCAAAGCCAATGGCCCTCCCAGTGACACAAGTGCCAAGAGAAGGATCTGTTATCTGTAACTTGAGATAAAGTATTTTTTAATAATATGCAAATTAGTTATGTTTGTAATTATGAAAATAATGCATGTCCAGCTGGGATCATGGCTCAGTGGTAAGATATTTTCCTGGCATGTCTAAGGCCTTGGATTTGATTCCCAACACCAATGAATTTAAAAAAAAAATTTTAATTAGGAAAAAATAATTCATGTCCAAAAACAGAAAACACACATATGAAAAAACAGAAATACATATGTTGGGAAGTGAAAGTATTTCCCTTAGGAAATTTACTGCTTAAAATACCTATTTTAGAAGAAAAGGAAAGAGAGGCAAGAATGACCCAAGATCCACCAAAGCCCAGTGCTCTTGCATCCCTGTGTCCAGAACCTATGTCCTGCCACCACTGTCACTATATCCAAGAGAAAGATTAAAAGGGATGTTAGAAGTAATGAAACTAAGGTGAAGGAAAAACCACAGAGAAGATCCAACAGACTCCAATACATTTAAAGGTATATTCTATTCAAATCTTCAAGGAAGAGGTGATTCCAATCTTAAAAAAGCATATTCAGACAATGAAAACAGAGAGAACTGCTCCCAATTCAATGCACTAGGCCAGAATAACCCAGTTAACAAAACCAGAATAGGAGCATATAAGAAAGCTAGTATAGGCCAGTCTCAATTAACAGCATAGATACAAATATCTAAATAAAATATTGGCCAACTGATTCCCATATGATTGGCTTTATTTTAGGAATGCAGTGATATGATCGATCATATTAAAAGTCCAAAGAGGAAAAAAACCAAGATTATCTGAAGAGATGGAGAAAGATTGTTTAATAAAATTAAACACTAGTTTACATAAAATGTTCAGCATTGGGATAGAAAGAAATTTCTCATCCAGGTTGAAATCTATCCACCAAAAACTCACTTAATATAGAAACTTCAGAAATATTCTCTAAACCAAACAAGGCCAGGATGCAAAAAATCTCCAATTCTGTAAATAGTAGGAGTGTTAGATGGTGAAATAGGACAAGAAAAATTAACAAAATTTTCATATTTAATTAATTTTATCACATTTAAACATTTCTAAAATTAAAATATCTTTTTTTAAAACAACTAAGAAGTTGACAAATTTTTTTTAAACTTTTATTTTTATTTGTGTAGTGCTGAAAATCGAACCCAGGGCCTCACACATGCGAGACACATGCTCTACTGCTGAGCCATAGCCCCAGCCCCCAAAATATCTTAAACTTGATGAAACACAGTGTAAGGATTGGGAAGGAAAGCTTTTATTATTTGTATAAAGTAGAATCTACAAATTGACACATAAATTAAAAATCTGAAGAGGATAATGGATATAAGACAAGTATAGGTTTCAGAGGTTTCAGTCCATGGTTGCTTGCCCCTGTGACAGCACAGGACATCATGGCCAATATGTGTGGCAGAGAAGGGCTATTTACTCTATGGCAAAGAAGAAGGAGAGAGACAGAGACAGACACGGGGGAAAGGGTTGGGTTCTAATATTTCCTTCAAGGACAATACTGCCCTTCCACTAGACCCCAATTCCTAAAGGTTCCAATATGTCCCAATGGTGCCATAAGCCAATCCTTCAACACTCCTTCAACACATGGGCCTTTGGGTGTCACTCAATATCTAAACTATAGCAGATATATTAAATATCAAATTCATGATAGTATGTGTTTCTGGGAGGGAGGAAAGGAAATAATATAGGAGTCCTTAATCCCACCTGTAATGCAAAATGTAAAAACCAGTTATTAGAGATAATAACAAGAATATTCTGAGACTTCTTTAAAGGCACAAATGTAGACTTTCATTACTTTATAAGAAGCGTCAAGACCTTGGCTTACTTCAGTAATCATACATCAAAGCTTACAGCATTTGAATTGCAAACCTTTGAAGCCTGTAATTAGAAATAGCAGACAGAATAATCTAAACATATTAGAGACTTCCAAAGTAATTTCTATTGGTATGAAAATAATTCAGTTAGCCATAAATTTCTTTCTCATGTTGGCTGCCATCCTTTGCAAAGTTACCAATCCACACAACTCAGGATACAATGTTCACATAAATATTTCTCCTAACATGACTCTTATTCTCGTACTCCTTTATTTCCAGGGAAAGTTTGTAGAATGGTAATACCTTCATCCTTTTATCAGAAAGGTCCTGCTATCAAATTCACAAACCTTTTTCAGTTCAGATATCAAAGCAAATGAGAAGCTACAAGGAAATTCAACTTTATGGGAAAAAAATAGATAAAAGAAAGCACTATTTATAGGCCAGATAAATATTAGGTAACATTAATATTTCACTTTTTCTAAAAGATTTTCATCAGTGTCTCCAAAGTAACACTTCTTACATAGTCTTCTCAGTGAAAATTAAAAAACCTTTTTAGACCTCTGTGCTCAAACAAATTATGTTAAAAAGAGTTTGTGACTGTAAAACATTATATACGGAAGGGCTGGGTTGTGGGTCAGTGGTAGAGCACTCGCCAGCACATGTGAGGCCCTGGGTTCGATCCTCAGCATCACATAAAAATAAATAAATAAAATAAAGGTATTGTGTCCAACTACAACTAAAAAATAAATATTTCAAAAAATATATATATGCTGAAAATTTGGATTTCTTTCCAGACATGTTTTATCTTAATTACTTTTCCAGTAGAATCTCACTTACTCAAGTCTTAATTAACAAGATTCATGACTTGTGGCAAATAAAAAGAAACAAGCAATATGCAATATGCTATATGGTCCAGGTTTCAGATCTGGTGCTAACTATGAGAACAGTATCTTAAACAAGCAGCACTTTAAGATAATTTTTTAAAAACAGATACAACATTTTTTATACCTTTATTTTATTTATTCATTTTTATGTGGTGCTGAGGATCAAATCCAGTGCCTTGCACTTGCTAGGCAAATGCTCTACCACCAAGCCACAACCACAGCCCCAACTTTAAGATAATTTTGAGTAGTAACAAAGATGCTTCTAAAGAAAGTAAACATCCTTCAGAATTTGAGAGGCCTCAATTAAACATGTGACTGTAGAATTAGTTGTATTTGGATTTTAAATATTGTAGTCAGAAGTTTCAGTTACTAATGGTAAACCACAGTCTTAAAATACTAAACAGAAAATTCCTAAAATAAACAATTCATAAATTTTAAATTGCTTAGTGTGATGGAATTCCATTCTGTCCTGCTCTGTCACACTCTGTCCTTCCAAAGAAATGGCTCAACTCAGTTCACTGCATCCAGAGCCCACTGTTAGTCACTTAGTTGGTTATCAGATAGAATGCTGTGGTACTTGCATCAAATAATTTTTATTTTACTTCATAATGGCCCCAAAGTGCAAGAATAGTAATGCTAGCAATTAGGTATAACAAAGGGAAATTGTAAATTCTTCCTTTTTTTTTTTTTTTTTGGTACCAGGGATTGAACTCAGGGGCACTCGACCACTGGGCCACATCCCCAGCCCTTTTTTGTATTTTATTTAGAGACAGGGTCTCACTGAGTTGCTAAGTGCCTCGCCATTGCTGAGGCTGGCTTTGAACTCGTGATCCTCCTGCCTCAGCCTCCCAAAGTGCTGGGATTACAGGCGTGTGCCACCGCGCCCGGCTGTAAAGTGCTTCCTTTAAGTGAAAAATGGAAAGTACAAGATACTTTGAGAGAGGGAGAAAGTCTACAATCACATAACTTTTATTACATTATATTTTTATTATTCTATTTTATTAGTAGCTATTGTTGTTAACCTCTTACTGTATCTAATTTATACATTAGACTCTATGATAGATATATATGTACAGGAAAAACACTATTATAGGATTTGGAACTGATTGCAATTTCCAGCATCCACTGGGGGTCTTTGAACTCATCTCCTGTGGACAAAGGGGGACTATTGCCCTTTTAAGGACCACAAACTTCCTTGGTATAGTGTTATAGCAATGAAGCCAGAATCTGATGGGCAGTCAGTATACATAGGGAAATTGAGTTAGTCAGATCAAGAAAGCCAATTTGAGTGAGTCAATTTTGGGAAGTTAAAGTCAAATCCCCCTGAGGGATTGGAATGTTAATTCCTTCAGAGCCCTTCCTCCACCCTTATCAAGAACCTGCCCCTGCCCCAACCTGTTGCCAAGGTAACCTGTTTCAGGGATTGTTCCTCCCTATAAGAAGCTATAAAGTTAATTAATGTATCTTAGGCTGCTCATTCCTGCCCTTCCCCCTTCAGCCCATCTGCTTCTCACCTTTTGGCCATTCCACCCACATTCCTGAGCCTAGTCACTGGGCCTGGTCAAGTGCACAGGAGGGAGATAAGGGGAAAAACAGGAGAACAAAGGAAGCCTGGGACATATAAAAAGGCAGACCTGCCTCGCTTCTTGGGATACCAGGATACCAGCAATGGCCCCCTTCTCCCTCCCAAGAGAAGTCTATGTTAGCCCTTTTAAATAAACCCTGATTTATATGCTTGCCTTGGCGTGCTTTTCTAATGTTCAAACTTCAGCATTAGGGGGAGCAGAACTCCTCTCTGACAACCGGCGGTATCAGTAGATACCATAGTACATTGAATAGTAGTAATAAGCAGCCAAATGTTAGTATAAGTATAATGTGTTCTGAATGGAGCATATGTTTTTAATCATTGGTTTTGGATCTTTGGGCCTGGATAGCCAAAATCAAACTTGTTCTATTATGTTTTTAAATGATTTTTGCATCTTCTCAAAGGTGCTCTCATTATTTTAGGGTTTCACATCTAAAGCAGGCCCTCTTTCTATTGTAGTTTGCTCAGACACTCTTCTCTCAAGAATTTAAAAAACTATACCTGGAATCTGGAAATAATTTGTGGTACCTCTTTTAAAATAAATTTTAGTTTGAAATAAATCATTACTCTATGGAAAAAGAAATCATGATCATCATGAATTTGTTCTGAGTACTAGACATGTCCAACTATTGTGAAAAGTACTGTTTTGTAGAAATGGGGTTCTGTGCATGGAGAATCCCTGCTTCTGGCCTGGGTAGAGGGGTCAGTGATGCTGTCATCAGCTGAGGGGACACTAAAGGAAGAACAGATTTAGGGATAAAAATCCCAGGCATTATTGGGGCTGAAGGAGCTTTTTGACATCCTTGTAGAGATGCCAGGAGGCTGGTGAATAACTAACTGGGTTGGAACATAGAGAAAAGTCTGTATAAGCTACTTACACCTGGAAGTTTCTTATATCACAGGCAGATGGACCACACCTTTTCTGTACTCCCATATCCTTTTTCAAAATGCAAATTGTATCACTTGGCCTCTGTTGTAGCAAATGTTCCTTTCTTATTCTATGGATTAGTTACAAATTCAGTGGTTTAAAACAACATAAATATATCATCTTAAAATCCTGGAGGTCAGAAGTTCAAAACGGATACACAGATGGTCCCTCATGAAGGGTTTTGGGGAAGAATTTGTTTCCCTGTATTTTCCAGCTTCTAGAGTTTGTCTGCATTCTTTGGTTTATGTCTTCTTTCAATTTGACTTCAGTTTCTGTTATCATATCTCCTTCTCTGACTCAGATCCTTCTGCCTCCCTTTTATAAGGCACCTGTGATTATATTGGGTCCACCCAGGATATCCAGGATAATTTCACCATCTGAAGTTCTCTAATTTAATTACATCTGCAAAATCTTTGTTGCTCAGTAAAGTAACAGTCCTAGGTTCTGGGGATGCGGATGTAAATACCTTTCAGGAACCATTGTTCTGCTCACCACACTTTATATACTTGATTGTTTGTAAGTCTCAATAAGCATCTCTGCTCTGGGGTTCTATTTTGCTCTTTTCCATGTTCCCTCAACATTTAGCCTAATACATGGCATGCACTAAGTAAATATTATTGGAACTGACTAAAGAGCCTTGCTGTGAGGTGAGGTGCTAGCCAAAAATGATTGTGCTAGTGGGACTGGAAACTAGAGGGGAGGTTTGTGGCATCTGAAGGAACAGAGCTGCCTGCTGGGACTCAGTGCTTGGATGGAATTGAGGAAATGATTGTGCCCTGCCTAAATGGCTGAGATATGTCTTGAAGCAGGAGTATATGGTGGTAACTTGATGGAATATGCCAGAAAGCATCTACTCTCCTGATGTGCCTTATCTATGTACCATGCTGGGGTTTGTTACAAAATGTATTGAAACATGTTTTAAAACAGAGAATAGGTAAAAATGGTAAAATATTATGCAACCATGGTGTAATAAGCAAATGCGACTTAAACTGGACTTAAACTGTCTCCCTCCCCCCCATGGTCCATTAACCCACCCTTAAACTGTCTCCACCTGAGGGCTTGAGGGTGTATTAACCCTGTGCTTTATAAACCCTGCCCTTGCTATGAGCAGGCGCCATTTTCTACCACCTTGCTTTGTACGGGACGTAGTTGGTGGCCCCGGCCGGAATAAAGGCTTCATTGGCTATTACATGAGTGGCTTGTGAGACTTTTTTCCTGCAATTTGGGTACAACATTTGGAGGCCCCAGCGAGATTCTTTATTCTCCTTGCCCTCACGCTCAAATTCGGCCTCCTGTGCCCGATCTCGGACTTCTTCTTGGGGTAGGGGAGAGCTCCTGAGAGTTGTTCCTCGGCCTTGCCCCGAGAGGACTGCCGCTCAGTTCTCCAGACGCCTCTACGAAGCCGCCTGTTTAGCTGTCTGGTGAGCTCTTCTGGGGGACAAGGTCAGACTGGACGTAGTCGCTTACACCGAATCCCAGGAAAGGGCGAGTTGTCGCTCCTGTCCACCTGGTGGGCCTCCCTGTGTGGCCCAAATCTGGTTCTGGGACTGGGTGAGACATTGCTCCTGTCCACCTGGTGGGCCTCCCTCTATGGCCCAATCTGGTTCTGTGTGGCACCCAGTCTGGTTGTCTGGTGGGCCTCCCTGTGTGGCCCAGTCTGGTTGTCTTTTGTCCTTGTGTCTGTTTATTTCTTGTGTGGCTGATCTTTGTTTGTGTGCTAGCATTCTCGTTGGTTTCATGTTTCCTTCCCTCCCTCCACCACCGAGCCTGGAACCTGAGTCGGCAGGGCAGGGGGGGAGAGTAGCGAACACAGCGCAGTAGCAGAGCCACGCGAGGCCCACCTGGGCCAACTCCTCCAAACGCTTTTCCCATCTGAAGAGTGTGAGCAGATCTGGCGGGCAGATTTTGAGGGATGCCCAGAGGTCCATCCTTGGACCGAATGGCCTACCTACAGATGACCCCATTCGGATCGACAGAGTCTTTCCTTCTGCTTGCCCGAACTGGGACTCCAACAATGATGGAGGTAAGGAGGCTCTAGATTGGTTTTAGCTTTGAACTCAGTCTGCCCCAGATGTAAGGAAGAAGTTGCAGAAAAAAGTGCTTAGGCATGAGATATCTGCTCACAATTGCAGTTCCTCATCCTTCCAGACCTCAGCCAGGACTTGCATTGAAATGCAAATGGGGACCAGCCAGTCATTTTTCTAGGACTCTTGCTTTTTCTTGAGATCCAATATGTATTTTTTTGAGCTCATGATTTTGATCCTATGCACCTATGTTAATGTTGTTTTGGTCAGTTCTATTTTTTTATTCAACTATGGAGTTTTTAAACATCTGTAACATTGCAATGGAGTGCAAAAAGCTACAAGGCCTCTGCTATTGTGTTCTGTGTTTGTATGTCTATATGTGTGTATGTCCAGATATCATGTACATGATATCAAGATTGGCAAATAGAAAATGAGCGCTCATGAAAATTTTATTGTGTTCTGTGTTTGTATGTCTATATGTGTGTATGTCCAGATATCATGTACATGATATCAAGATTGGCAAATAGAAAATGAGTGCTCATGAAAATTTTTAAAAATGGATCCAAATACCTTTAATTCACGTGATTTAAAAGGTTCAATTTAAATTGGGTAAACAAATGAAAATACAGGTGCCTTTAAAATGAAATTTAACTCACAAGTCTCTAGATGGTCAAGAAACTAATAAAATGTTGTCTAATATCCCTTGGTCCTAGGACTTCTCCAGCAAGGAAGGAATGGCTAGTACTGTTCAGTCTGGTATTTTGGTAAAAGTAAAGTAGATTTGACATGGGATTGCTCATTTGTGAGTAGTTTTGTTTGTTAGACATCTGATTCATTTTCAAGGTTAAAATGATAACTGTTAAATATACCATCAAGTACCCTTAACTCCTTGAATTCCATTGGGTAACTTTATTGATTGTTTTCATAAATTGGTAAATGAAAGAAGAAAAAAAATGTTCCAACAGGTATAATTCTATATGCTTGAACATTGTGTTCTTTTTTTAAAAATTTATTTATTTATTTTGCTTTAGTTGTACACAATGCATTTATTTTTACATGGTGCTGAGGATCGAACCCGGGCCACGCACGTGAGAGGCGAGCGCTCTACCGCTGAGCCACAACCCCAGCCCCATTGTGTTCTCTTGAAGTGGTTAACAGATGTGTGTGATTCTGAACAAAGGTTTATAAAAGATTTCTGTGTATGCAGAGGCTCAAAGGTTTCAGCTGTTTCTGTTGGGAGTACTGTAAATAACAATATTTTTTGTTGAGATAAAAAGTTTGCCTAAGGGCTGGGGATATAGCTCAGTTGGTAGAGTGCTTGCCTCACATGCACAAGGACCTGGGTTCAATCCCCAGCACCACAAAAAAAAAAAAAAAAAAAAAAAAAAAAAAGAGTTTGCCTAAATTCAAATTATTACAAGGATTGTTTGAAATTGTGAACAAAAAAAAAAAGAGGTTAACAGATGGGAAAAAGAAATTAGAAGGTTGTAGATATGGTCACTTAAGTGATGTAAAAGCTCTGTAAAAGTTGGTTAAATAAGTATATAAAACAATCAGTAAAAGCTATCTAAGTATTGCTTTAATGACACAACCTGGGTTAATTTAAGACAATAAGCAATCACCTAGGATGGTACAAATGCCAATCAATAGAAAGGGTAAATGACAGTAAGGTTATAGGCATTAAAGTAAAGCCCAGTGCTCTTAATTTAAGACTCTAAGACTAACTTGCTAGATGTTTAAGATCAAGACTTTAACGTTAAATTAAAAGGGCCAAGAAAACCAATATTTGGCTCTTACCCTCAGAGTCAGTCTGAATCCAGGAAACAGGGAACTTCTCTAAAGAGATTTGCAACTCTGGGCCACATAAATTCCCAACCAGGGAGGCTATGAGACCTCTGGAGAAGAGAAAGCCAATCGGTGCCCTTGCTATGTAAAGGAGGGTCCTTGGAAAGGGAGACAGACATCCCTGCTGCTTCCAAGGGAAGCACCTGGTCAAGCAAGACCTGGACCCATCTCAGCACAAAAGGCACTAGCAGAACAGAAAAGCTGCTCTCAAGTTCCCCCAAGAGTGACTCCCATCAGAAATCAGCTGACTCTTAGCAACAGATAAAAGCAAAAGTTGGTTTGAGCTGCTTCATCTTAAACACCTAGCAAAAACAGTTAGAACCAAAACACAACCATTCCTGGGCATTTAAGAAATAATAGTTAAATATAACTTAAGATATTCACTTGTATTAGCCCCAAGAATTGGTAAGACTGGAGGCTACAAAAGAGATTCTTAGGCAGGAATGCCTGATAACTCTAAAAAGAAACAGTTTAACTATTAAGTGAGTGCCAAGTCAAAAGTTTTTAGTTATTTTAAGGCCTACAGATCTTCCTAACCTACACGGTAGGCTTAATATTCACTAGTATGATTATCTAGCCCTAAGTAACAGAAATAAAGGGTTCTCTACTGGACACAGAGGTCATACAGTAGAAAGATTTTATAGGATCAGATGACTAGTAGCTTGACTACCATCTTGTCAGGATAGACATCTGATCTGTAACATTAAAAGTTAAATGTTGTGTTTACATTCCTGATAACTCTGTGGATATTAAAGATTTATATTCCCAAATAAAGGCCATGTCCACTCTGGCCTTATTATGGGGACAACTTCTCAGCCCTCACACCTCCTGGTGAGAAATTATCATCTTCATGGTATACATTGACATGTTCCAGATACTGCAACATTTATTCAGTACTCATGTTTTTTGTTTCTCTCATAGAAGCTCCCGTCCCTGATGACTTTACAACCTGTTCTTCACCAGGCTTCATTCTGACTTGACTTCTAAAAAGGGAACTCCAAACTACTTGCCCCCATCTCTTCACCCCTGTTCAGCTTGAAGAAGCCAGATCCGGTCATCGTCCTGTGTCCTTATAGTTGTAAGGAGTTCCTAAAATTAGAAGGGAAATGAAGCTAGAATCTCATAGGAAGTCAGCATGTATAGGTAAATCAAGTCAGGTTGGATCAAGAAAGCCAATTTTGAGTGAGTCCAGGGAAGTTAAAGACTGTTGGGAAACTGTCCACTGAAGAATTGGAATGTCAATTCCCTCAGAGCCCTTCCTCCACCCTTATCAAAACCCTGCCCCTATCCCAACCTGTTGCCAAGGTAACCTGTTCCATGAATTGCCCTCCCAGGAGGAGCTTTAGGACTTTCAATATCACCACTCCTCCTGCCTGTTATCAGGGGAGTCCCCAGTGCCGGCATTCAGTCTCATTGATTCTGCCTGCTAGTTTCTCAACCAAACATGGGGATGGCAGATTATGGTGGAGAACAAAGATTTGTTCTCCCCATAAGACCAGTGAGGAATGTAATAAGCAAAGGTGACATAAACTGGACTTAAACTGTCTCCACATGATGGCCCATTAACCCACTCTTAAACCATCTCCACTAGAGGGCTTGAGGGCATATTAACCCTGTGCTTTATAAACCCTGCCCTTGCTATAAGCAGGCACCATTTTCTACCACCCTGCTTTGTGCTGGACGTAGTTGGTGGCCCCCGGCCCAAATAAAGGCTTCACTGGCTATTATATGAGTGGCTTGTGAGACTTTTTTTTCCTGTAATTTGGGTACAAAAATGGTATGATTCTACTTTGGCATATCTGGTCCCAGATTAATATGTGAAAGTCCTATGTTAGATAAAAATAAGAAAGAGGCTGGGGGATTTTCATATGAATGAAATCTGGGAAATCTTAGAATGCCCCCCAACTGAGTGTTCAAGAAACAGAGATCAAAGAAATAAAGTACTCCTACTGAGTCGGTGAGTTGCTGGGTAGATGACCTTGACCATGGCTCGAGGACTCACACTTGTGGCTCTGCTCTTCCTCCTCCAGGTTTAGTGATTCCTAGTGTCCAATAATTTCCTGGCAGTTAGAATCCCTTAAGTGCAGATTCTACTGTAATGACTGTACTGTGAGGAATACCGTCCTTTGAAGGACCACAAGGCCCCAGAGCTTGGACTAGAAAAACCACATCCTTTGAATTAAGAGAATGGGAAAAGGAAGGTAGTTCCATATATCAGTTTGGAGTGACATCCTTGCTATAAACTTGTGTGGTGTGATGACTAGCCTTGGTGGGCCTGATAAAGTTGTTGCTGAAAGCTCAGTTCTTGTCCCTGATACAAAACCAATAACAAGGATATGGTTTTGAGAAAAAGGGGGGAAAAAAAATTTCATTGTTTTGCTAGCAAAGGAGAAACACTGGGGACTCCTGTCCCAAAGACTGTGATTCTGCTCATCAGCAGGAACAGGGGGGCTTTTAAAGAGGTGATTCACATGTTCTCTGTTGGAGTTGTAATTCATTTTCTAATTGGGAGATAGTCATTTCTGAGATCTTTTGGTACCATCTCCAAGTCTGAATTACTTCCTTCCTATGGTGGGTGTGTATTCAGGGACAGATAAATCTGCCTAAAATGGGGAAAAAGGTAATGCTCTTTCCCCTGAGATTGGGAATGGGGAGAGATTAAGGAGGAGCCAGGAGAGAGGAAGGGAAAGAAACATGTCTATTTTAAACATAAGTTGCAGTGGCAGAACAGCAAGGGCTATATTCAAAGCATAAAGTGCACCACTGTTACAAAGTGACAGTGGAATGCTCCTAAGAATAGTCCAGGAGACTATTCAAGCCAGAGAATGAGAATGTAGGTGCATGACAAGGTTAGAGGTGATGTTTTCAGGCGCATCAAAACATAGTAAGTCAAGAAGGTAGAGACTACCTAAGGAGGAGAATCTCCAGAGAAAAAATCTCCAGGAGGAAGTGAGGATGAAGAGAAATAATCAAGGAAGATAAAGAAGGCCGAACAGTGGTAGAAGGTGAGATAATTCACATATATTGTAACATACAGAAAAGGCAAGTGCTGGCAGGAAGGCTCAGAATTGACAGCCCAGTCTAGCCCAGCAGGGCGCCAGTCACTGTGAGAATCAGTGGTAGATCCAGAGTTTTGGCATCTAGTCCCAAAGCCCTTCTGGCCCAACCAGCTGGAGTTCAGGGTTTCTCTGCAGCTCCACATAACTGCTAGTACAAGCCTCCCTCTTGTTTTTAGCTACATAGTTTGGAGCACAAATTTGTCCTGTCACCTGGGTGGACTCCAGTGAGTTTGAGCTTCCCTGCTATTTCCAACTTTGCACTTGGTGTTCCCACTTTCTCTGTTCCAGCAATCTGAGTTCCTGACCCTGAATCCAATACTGACCATTCTCACTGAGGGTTGGGCTTTAACCCTCTCCCCATGTGGGAAAGAGCTTCTGGGAACACACTTCAAGGTCCCATCTGCCTTGTAGAATAAAACCGTGATTGGCATAAACAGGGAAGAAAGCCAAGGAGAAAGAATGCTGCTGGAGAAAGCATCAAGTGTGTTCCTGCAGTTTTTAAGAGCAGGAATTCGAAGGTCTAAAAAAAAAGAGAAGGGGACAGTAAAGAAAAAAGTCAGTAGGAAACCAAAGGGTTGCTACAAGAAGCAAGAACCAGCTTGATGACTAAAGCACTTTTGTGACCCAAATCTAGTGGTCTTTGTTTCCCTCTTACCCCACAGGGAATTTGACTCTCAGTGAGAATGTAACAGTGGTCCATTTTATGCTTTGAATACAGCCCTTGCTGCTCTGCCACTACAATTTATTTTTAAAAAAGACATGTTTCTTTCTCTTCCTCTCTCCTGGCTCCTCCCTAATCTCTTCCCCTCCTTAATCTCAGGGGAAAGAGCATTACCTTTCTTCCCCATTTTAGGCAAATTTATCTGTCCTTGAGTATACACCCACAAGAGGAAAGAAATAATCCAGACTTTGGGGATGGTACCAAAAGATCTCAGAAATGACTATCTCCCAAATTAACCAGTGAATTACAACTCCAACAGAAAACATGTGGAATGTAGCCTTTAATCACCTCTTTGAAAGCCCCCTGTTCCTACTGATGGGCAGAATCACAGTCTTTGAGACAGAAGTCCTATATGTTTCTCTTTTGCTTGCAAAGCAATAAACCTTCTTTTTCCTTTTTCTTAAAACTGTGTCCTTGTTATTGGATTGGCATTGGAGACAAGGACCGACCTTTCGGCAACAAGAACACTGGAATGTTTCAGAGGAAGGCAATTGAAAACTGATGGCTTAGGTGACATATGACAGAAGAAGGCATTTCCTTACAGCAGCTTCTGATGAAGGCATGGTCACTGTCCTCTTATTCCTTCAGAGGAAAGCTCTTGATGCCCTTCTGAGTTCTGAGCTTTCAGCTTGGTGTCAGTCTTTTCCGTGCCCTTGGTAAACAGAAAGAAAGGAAAGGAAGCTGAGCTCCCAGCTCTGCAGGAACCTGTTCCTGTGCTATCTTTTCCAATCTAGAATGGGCAGTCAACAGACTTGCTCAGCTTCCTCTTCTCGGCCTTTAAATCTTAGTCTGAAACAAAAGCTACTTGGGCTGTGCAGGTTCCCCTCTAAATGTGCCTTAAAATGTTCTGAGCAGCAGCTAAGATATTTTAATCACATCCTCTGTTTAAAGGAACCCCCAATATACATATAAATCAAATTAGCAATGATTATTTGCATTACAAAAGAGTTGCTCATATTAAAAGGTATTACATAGAGTATTTTCAAAACTTACAGAACACAGGTTTTCCTTAGTTATTTGTTGACCAGTTTCTCTGACTGAGAAACTCCACATAAAGCTTTAAGCCTAGGTTTCCAATAATAATAATGATAATTTTCAAATGATTATCACTATTCTTTTCTCTTAATAGTCACATGAGTATTCAATCTAAGATAAAAATCAAATATATGTATATATAATCTAAGATAATATATAACATATGTATGATCTAAGATAAAAATGAATTAGTTTTTATATTCCCTCCTAGTCTACATTTTGGCATCACATTTTGCTTTGGAATGAAGATTGAATCATAACTAAATTTGCAAGAATTTCAAAAAACTTTAAAAAGGGGCATGGGGGGTCCTGTCCTAAATCACAGAGCTCAGATCATTGGAACTGCTTTTGTGGAGAGAAAAAGATAAATTCTTAAGAGTTGGAGCCCTCAAATATTCCATAAAACTTTTGTAAATGTATTATCACATGTTCTCTGTTCTTTCATCTAGACCCTACACACCTGTTAGTTGGTTGTTCCTATAGGTGTCAGAAAGCATATAAGCAGACCTAACAATATGTATTAGATACTTTCATCCTTTTCAGCAAATGAACCTTGATTATCTAATTTGTGTCATGTGCCATTCAAGAGACTTGCAGGAGGGGCAAAGAACACATGCAGGGGTCTATCAGACCCCAGAGCCTTCCTAGAAGTAAAGGTTAGTGGGAGTGATAAACTGCCATTAAACTGCTCTTGCTGTACATCAATTCAATTTCCCATCTGTTTAAAGTGGCTTTGGGGACTGAGAGCAGCTAATAGACTATCTGTTTAATGGAAAGAACAAGAGCTTGAGGGTATAGTAGCACCAGGCCGAGCCTCAGCTTCATCACTTTATACTTGCAACCTTGCGCCATTCTAAACTAGATTTCTCATCTGTACATGACAGGTAAAAAAATTTATACTTCATAGAGGGTTTACATGAATTAAATCAGTGTGGTTTAATCCAGTGAGGGCCCTGGGGACAGACTTCTCGGATTCAAATTCCAGTTCAACCACTTATTTGTTGTGTGATGCTGGGCAAGCTGCTCCATGTCTTTAAGCCTAGGTTTCCATGATAGAAATGATATTTTTATAAATGCTCCTTACCTTATTGGGTAAGGAACAAATGAGATTTTCTATAGAAATAACTTAGCATAGTAAGTGCTTGGCACATAGTAAATGTTCAAATGAATGCTGGCTGTTACTATAGAAAGCACAGAGCACAGTAAATGTTATTTCCTGTTCTCTTAACTAGGTTGCAGATTAACATGAGACAGTTGTGCTAGAAGTGCCCAGAGGCAGACTCTTCTCTTTACAAAGAATTTCTTTCTCTTTACTTTTTTTCCTTTCAAGATTGCTCTGGTACACATTAGCAAAATGCCTTGGGGGAGAGGAGCTTGGAAAGCCTTTAAGTATGTGTATTTCCTTCACAACCAAATCCATGTGCTTTTAGAATAAGCAGGTCCTGGAAGGAAGCCAGTTAGAGTAAGTGCCTAAGACTTATAAATAAAGCAGAAAAGGAGAGACTTTGTGAGTTCAAATTAAAGATATATCATTAGTCTAGTTAATACCTTTGTTAGCAATGTTTTTTTATGCATGCTTTTTTAAAAGTACCAATTACCAATTAATTTAAAGACTGAATTTTATTGAAGGGGTAATTGTGTAGGTGTTTCAAATTGTAGAACAACATCCCTTTGGTAATATCTTAGTCCATTTTCTTTGATGTCAACCAAAATTTGCTGAAATTTTTCAAGAGAAAAGATGAGGCTTTATTTTAAAAAGAAAAAGGCAGTTTATAAACTGAGGAGTTACAGCCTTCAGTACAAAATGAAAGAGGACTTTGAAGGAACAAAGAGAGGCTAACTTAGAGGAATTTCCTGATCAGGTTCTCACTCAGGTCAGCTTATGGAAATGAGGGGTAAAGTCACATCCATTTTTAACAGGGGTTCACTTAATACTTTGACTATATCACTTGTAGCTTTGAAACTTACATTGTTTTTGTCACCAAAAGCTCAATCCTTGTTCCTGATGCCAATCCAATAATGAGGACTCAGTTTTGAGAAAAATTTTCCTGCTTTGCTAGCAAAGGAGAAACACAGGGGACTCCTGTCCCAAAGGCTGTGATTCTACCCATCAATAGAAACAGGGGGATTTTCATAAAGGTGATTCAGAAAAACTGAGATTAGGGAGGAGAGACCAGGAAGAAAATCAGGGAAAAGTTTAGGGAAAGGAAGATCAGGGAGGAGACAGTCAAGGAGAATTTTGGGAAAAAGAAAAGAAAAGGAAAAAAAAACACATGTATTTCTAGCAAAGCAATAAACCTTCTTTCTCCTTTTTCTCAAAACCATGCCCTTGTTATTGATTGGCATGGGGGACAATGTCTGAGCTTTGGGCAACACATTCATGATTGTGTTTTTGAAATTCACCATATTTACATATGACTAGGTCATAGTTCATTGCTCAGGCCCAGGTGGCAAAGTGAGCCTTTCCAAAGACTATTCACATTGGCAGTTTAAAGGAGCATTCAAGGGCTGCAAAATGTGGTTTGTGTTCTCTCTAGGAACAGAGTATGACTGTGGGGTTCCAGCCAGCAAAAGTCTTGCCAGATTCCATTTTGAATTTAGGCCTTATTAGTCACCTGGGACCTTTCTTGGAAATTCAGCTTTTCTTAAAGTTTACAGTTGCTGTAATAGAATATCTGGGACTTATCAAGAATAATGATGTATTTTGGTTTACAGTTCTGGAGGGTAGGAAGTCCAAGACAGGAAGTCCAAAAATTAAGCTAGGGTCTCATGTTGTTTTGACTCCTGGCAGAAAGAGGGAAGTGTTAAGTAGTAGCTAGCAGTGGACAGTGAAATGCAAGGTAAGGTCACAAAGAGTTCTTTAAATTACTTTAGGGTCTTTGTCAAGTAGCTGAGAAAGCAGTGGGTGGCAGTTAATTTGTAGAAAATAAATGGAAGCAAGGGAGCTAATGGGAAAACACACCAAGAGAAAAGGATTAATGAGACTAACTCTTGATAGGGTCCACTGAGGTTGATGGGAAGTTAGTAGTTATAGCTATGAGTGTCTCCATTTGTCTGGGAAGGAAGATTCCTTAGTAGCACAGGTGCACTAAGGTAACGTCTGACCATCTATTGGCCCCAGTGCCCACATTAACATGGGATTGACTTGTAGATGAAGTCCCCCTAAATAGGATGGCCACCATGACAGTTCTGAAGAGAACCAACTAAGGACAATAACTCCACCACCTGTCATGAAAAAGGAGTTGAACGCCTGACTGGCAGAGGGAAGAGAAGGTGGTCCCCCATTTTCCTGGTAAACATCAAATAGTACTAAATCTGGGGACAGCATTGTCTCCTTTGTCATTCTCTGCTCAGAGACGGCCCATTCTCTCTTTCTTGAGAGTGCTCTCTGCTTAAGCCTCACTTTGCTTCTACTTTACTTTCACCTATAATAAAGTTCTCTTGAATCACTTTTGGTGTGTGACTTTAAATTTTCTTTTGTAGGAACACAAAATCCAAATTTTGGAGTTTCAGCTCCCTGCTTTCCTGTGACAGGAAGGAAGACATCTCTGCGAAGAAGGGAGAAAGGGGGCTAAAGTAAGATAGCTAACAGTTCTTACAACAGATAGACATTATTCATTCATGAGGACTCTGGTTCCATGAGTCAAACACCTCTCACAAGGCCCCTACGTCCTAACAGTGCCACCCTGAAAAGTTTAGTTTCCAATAATGAACTCTGGGGGGACACACTCAAACCATGGTAGATAATCGTTAAATTTTTGGCTTTGGAATAATGTTGGGAATTCAGATGATGACTACTATACATTTTTTTGGTTGAGAGTGTTAGGGGACAGACAGATGAGGATGGTGGAAACATGAGGTTAAGAGAATAATTCTACAAAATGGGCCCACTGTGCTGAGCCCCACATGCTTTCTTTGCCAAAAAAGCAATTTGCCTGCAGCCATGCCTGGCCTAAGTGGACAGGATATGTCACATTCCTCAGTCACCAACCTGTCCTGTGCAAAGAAATGCAGGCAGTGATAAGAGTAATCCTAGGTACTTTGAAGGGAGAGATTTTATGACCCTTTTCACAGATCAGATTTTGGATGATAAGGATAGTTCCTCCTAATGATAAAATCTATAAGAATGTATGGCTAAGAATCTAGTTAAGTCTGATGAATTAAGTGAAGTCTAATGTCACCCTGCTTTAAGTCAAAAGTTAAGAGGTAGACCTGGGTGGGAATCTCTGGAAACTTCTCTGGCATCCCCAATAAAACTGGAGTGTAGGAGAGACACATTGCTCCTCTCCTCTCTGAGAGGACCCACTCTTTCCCTTTTCCTATCCCTTCAATAAAAAGCATTCCTGCTACTCTGAGTGACATGTCTGAAATATTTCTGACTTGGTTGCAAGAATTGGGTTTGAAGGGGGGGTCTTCATGTTGCCTCAGTTTCTTAGAAGGCCCCAGCCTTGTAACAAGAATGTGGCCTTGCCCTGCCCTGACTCTAGCAGGCCCCATACCCACCTGAGCTCCTTCTGAGTTCTTAGAGGATTTCCTAAGTTCCTTACTTTGTCCAGTCCTGCTGCCCCTCATGTGTGAGTTTCATCATGCTCAGCAAACTCATGTGGGATTAGATATCATTTTTACTTGGCAGGTGCAGGGGTGTTTGAAATTACCAGTCAGCTCTGACATTCACTATTAGGAAAAGGGAGAGTTATGATTTTCACTAATTCTTTCAGTTTTAACATTTTTTAGATAATAATTTTTATTTTTGTATATGACTTTCCCATCCCAAGACAGACAAAATGAACATGCTTATAAAAATGATATTTTTGTAGTTACCAGGGGCTGCAGGGCATGAGGAGTTACTGTTTTAACAGGTAGTTTTTCTTTGGGATGATGAAAACATCCTGTAAATGGATAATGATGCTGTTTATACAGCACTGTGAATGCACTTAGTGTCCACGAATCGCACACTTACAAATGGCAAAAATGGTAAATTTTAAGTTATATATATTTTAGCACAATAAAAATAAAGTGATACTTTGACATAAATGGTTTATACAGACATGATACTTTCAAGTAAGAGAGTTATCAGGGAGCCCTAGTTTTAATTATCTGCCATTTGGAGATAGAAAGTAAAAATACTGCCTTCCCGAAGTTATAGGGACCCTACTGAGGTGACCAGAATGCTATGCTTCCTCATTAGCCTGTAAATTATTTGCGTAGAATTAGATGTTTGCTAAATACTTTAAGGTTTGCTACTTTTGGAAGCTTTCAAAGTCATTGACCCTTTTCAATTCACTGTTGGTGAATCTCATGGTATGTTCTAAACGCCACAAATGGAGGAAGCAAGTGCCTTTCAAGCAAGCAAGTGTCTAGAAGATGATTGGTTGGGATGTAACAATAACTTTTTCTTTTAAAGTAATAGAAGTAGTTGTCATTTAGCAACTTTTACTTAGAGATAGGGTTTCAAGAATGACGGTTACTAAAACAAGAGGTGAAGGGCAGGTATAAAAGTAAATCTCCCCACTCCTCACCTCTCCATTCCAGTTAATGTGAGATTAGCTGACACTGTCCAATTCTAGATTTGGTTGAGACATTTATATTTTAAAAGTAACTAATCCTCATGGAGACACCTAAACATGTTTTTAAAGTTCTGATATTTTCATAATATTGGCAAAATCATTTCCTGGGGTGGGTTATTTTCTATTTCTCTGAGGTGAGGTAGTTAGGGGAAAGACGGCCTTCTATGCCTTAGCTTCATTTCAAGAAGGATTGCACTTGTGAAATGCAGATTGTCTTCCTTCCCCCCAAGTTTCTTTCTTCTCTCTATTCTTCTGTTGTTCAGTCTTTACCTCTTTCTCACACCAAGTACTACAGTAATTATACTTGGATTTTGTCTAGCATTCTCTTCTTTCCATTTGATCTTGAAACAACCATGTGTGATAGAAGATGGTTAAGGGAAATATTATTATTGCCATTTTACAGATTTCTATAAAATGAGATGCTGAAAGCTTAAGTGACACCTAGCTAGGTACAGGAAAACTCAACTCTGAAACCATGTCTCCCGACTCTTGTCTAAGTACTAGTTCTATAGCTACAACCGGGATTCAAGGAACCAGGCAGTCCATGAAGAGAACAGGGACACAGCATACCCAGACATACGGCCCCAGTGATGTAGATAAGTGCTCAGCAAATTATCATTATGTCCCCTAGAAATATTCCCACAAACTGCTATCCTGGCTGTTGAGTGGCCCCAATCCATCCATACATCCATCCAGAAAGGAGGTGAAGGATGCATTCAGTTTGAAGGAAGCTAAGAAGATACATCTGTACTCTGGACCCTGGAGACTACAATGCTGAGCTCCTCTTAAAGTCAGACTGAGCACTAGATTCAGCCATTTGGGATCCAGATAGCTGGAAAGATACCACATTAAAATTATTTCTCTATATGTAGGGGCTGGGGTTGTGGCTCAGCGGCAGAGCGCTCGCTTAGCATGTGCACGGCCTGGGTTCGATCCTCAGCACCACGTAAAAATAAAGGCATTGTGTACAACTAAAACAAATAAATAAATATTTAAAAAATAAAAAAAACTCATGAAAATTATTTCTCCATATGTAATAAAATGAAATTAGACTCCTATTATTTCTCACCCTGCACAAAACTCAAAGTATATTAAGGACCTAGGCATTAGATCAGACACGCTGTGCCTACTAGAGAAAAAGTAGGCCCAAATTTCCAACATGTTGGCTTAGGAACTGAATCCCTCAACAAGAAGTAAAATCAAGAATCAAAAATTGGGATTGTATCAAACTAAAAAGCTTTTTCACAGCAAAGGAAACAATCAAGAACATGAAAAGAGAGCCTACAGAATGGGAGAAAATTTTTGCCACCTGCACCTCAGATAGAACATTAATCTCCAGGATATATAAAGGTCTCAAAAATGCAGATTATTATTTGAGATGAAATAGACACTTCACAGAAGATATACAAATGGTCAACAATATGTGAAAAAAAAGTTCAACATCACTAGCAATTAGAGAAATTCAGATCAAAACTACACTGAGATTTCATCTCACTCCAGTCAGAATGGCAATTATCAAGAATACAAGTAACAAATGTTGGTAAGGATGTGGGGGAAAATGTACATTCATACTTTGCTGATGTCACTGCAAATTGGTGCAATCATTATGGAAAGCAGTATGGGGATTCCTCAGAAAACTTGGAATGGAACCATCGTTTGACCCAGTTATCCCATCCTAAACATATACCCAGAAGACATAAAATCAGCATGTTATAGTGACACAGCCACATCAATGTTTTTTTTTTTTTTTTTTTTTTGGTACCAGGGATTGAACTCAGGGGCACTTGACCACTGGGCCACATCCCCAGCCCTTTTTTGTATTTTATTAGAGACAGGGTCTCACTGAGTTACTAAGTGCCTCGCCATTGCTGAGGCTGGCTTTGAACTCGCGATTCTCCTGCCTCAGCCTCCCAAAGTGCTGGGATTACAGGCATGCGCCACCACGCCCGGCTCACATCAATGTTTATAGCAGTTCAATTCACAATAACAAAGCTATGGAACCAATCTAGGTGCCTTTCAACAGGTGAATGGATAAAGAAAATGTGGTACATATACACAATAGAATATTACTCAGCTATAAAGAAGAATGAAATTATGGCATTTGCCAATAAATGGAAGGAACTGCAGACTATCCTTCTAGGTGAAAATAAGCCAATCCCTAAAAACCAAAGGTTGAATGTTCTCTCTGATAGGGGGATACTGACTCACAACAGGTGTGTGTGTTGGGGGGGTGGGTGTAGACTCACCCAAATGGACAGAGGGAGTGGGGGAAGGGAGGGAGGATGGGAATAGGAAAGACTGAAAGAATGAATAAATTGTACATTACTTTCCTGTATTGATGAATACATGACCAGTGAACTCCACATTATGTACAACCACAAGAATGGAAACTTATATCCTATATATATGATACATCAAAATGCATTCTACTGTTATATATAACTAAAAGAACAAATAAAAAATTAAAAATAAAAGATGATCTTGACCTCTTAAAAATAAATAAAATTATTTTTCAAAAGATAAATTCAGTTGTCATACTGAATGTGTTAGTTTTCTGTTATTGTAACAAATACCTGACATAAATAAACTTAGAAATAGGAAAGGTTTATTTTGGCTTAGAGTTTTGATGTTTTCCTTTCATGGTCAGTTGGCCCTGTTGCTTTGTGACCTGTGGCAAGACAACACACCATGGTGGAGAGTGCATGGTAGGGTGTCTGGGAAGCAAAGAAGAGAAAGGATGAGATTGGCATCCTACAATCCCTTTTGAGGGCATATCTGCAATGACCTAAAATCTCCCACTAGACCCCACCTCCTAAACTTTCTACCATCTCTGAATAGGGAAAAGCAGGGGACCAGGTCTTTAGCGCATGGTCCTTTGAACCATATTCTAGACCTAAATTGTAGTAGTGAATTATTACCCAAGTAATTCTAGCTAAGCATATACTAGATTTGGGTAAGTTAATTTAAAAACATGTTTTCATTTCCCTTTTCCCTCAAAGGACTGATTTAGTAATGTTAAATTTCTAAAGATTAGCAAAATCACCTTAATATTTTTACTAACTTATATCCATCATGCTGGAATGTCATAACTTAAGAACTCTTCACTAGCTTCTTAAATCAAGTCTGTATATTTTCTTTTTTCTTATATTTAAAAAAGAAAACCTGGTCTGAAAAGACTGAAAAGTAACTTTCAGTGTATACCAGAAACAATTTCTAACTTTTATTCTCCATTTGCTATTACCTAGAGAGGAAAAGACTTATGAGAAAATTCCCAGTTTTTATGTCAGATGACAAGTCACATTAAGATGCTCAAGTGAGTGCTCGCTTCGGCAGCACATATTGTTGGATGGGGGTACATAGGAGGATTAAAGTAACACTAGAATGGTCAAAGGGAAGGGAGGGGAAGGGAGGGAGCAAGGGGGGAGGGAGGGGGGAAAAGAAAGGAAAAAAAAAAGAAAAGAAAAGGTGGTTGAATGAGATGGATATCATTATCCTAAATGCATGACTGAAGACCTAAATGGTACGAATATACTTTGTATACAAACAGTTGCATGTAAAAAGATGTTATATATGTGCACTATGAATTGTAATACATACTACTATTATAAATTAAAAAAAAAAAAAAGATGCTCAAGTGACAACTAAAGGCCAACTCAGGATTAGATCTATTTTTAGGGCACCCTCTGGTGGTTGAAAAGAGTCACAAAATCAGTGTCCACATGTACAAGATTGTTAAGTTTCACTCATTAGGACCCAGAAGACTGTGATTTTTGTGGCTTTTTCTATGGTCATCACTAAATTCTCCATACAACACTGAAAATGTATACAGGCCAGGAAAGCTAGAAGGAGTGGAAGGAATTTGTAACCATAAGACTTGGACTTGAGTCAGAGCTCTGTCATTTGGTAACTATGTGAACCCGTGTCTGGTGGGTCAGTTTCCACAGTTAAGGCTGGATCTGGAGTTTCTCACTGGAGATAAGAAGCAATGTCAAAACTACTAAATACTAAATGGTATATGATTCCATTTACCTGATATGTCCAGAAAAGGCAACTCTGTAGAATCAGAAAGTAGATTAGTGGTTGCCTGGGACTGAGGAAGGGAATGGGGATTAACTGTGAATAGGCATGAGGGATCTTACTGGGGTGATAGAAATATCTAAAACTGGATTATACTGATTGTTGTACAACTCAGCAATTTTCTAAAGATCGTTGTATTGTACATGGAACAAGAGTGGGTTTTATGGTATATAAATTATAACTTGATAAAATAATTTTAAAAATTCTTAGAGGGAAAAATGGAGTGGATAACCCCTAGAGACATCTAGGTCCACAGCCAGAGGACCTATACCTTATAATTAAATGAGAGGAAAGGGACTATGGGCTAGGGACATGGGTGAGCAGAAACAATGTCTATCACTTGTGCTGTTGCAACTTTATTGTCCACTTTATGCAATCTTCAGTGTGTGCCCACGTGGGCCACCTGAGGCCCAAACACCTGGCATAGCCTCCTGTTGCAGGGAGGCTCAGGGCTTCCATGGACTCAAAATGGGAAGTTCTGACTATTCAGGGCATTTCTGATGGGGCTTAATTACTAAAGAAACCAACTTGATGTAGTTGTATCAAAATGACCATTTTGAAATGTAAAAACCATGTTTTCTTCATTACTTTTCTCAGTTAACAAGTAATTCAGTGTGGTTTTGAAATTAGGCAACATTCAAGAGTGGGCTGGGAAAAGAATGTCTGTTTTTTACATTACTTACTAAATTGTGTAAACTTGAGAAGGAGGATTTCTAAAAGTACAAGAAGAAAACTTAAGTGAACACTTCTATAGAGTTAGGAGAGAAACACACTTATTAGTAATAATACCTAACCAGAAACCATGAAAAAGATAATAAATGGATTTTTAAGTGGGGATCAGAGAGGAAAGAGGAAGAAGAGGAGAAGGAGAATAAGAAGAAAAAAAGTTAAGACACAAATAATGTGTTAGAATATAATACTCTATTTTATAATACCAGACAGAGAGGTTTAATGTTCTCAGTGTAATAGACATTTACAAACCAGAGAAAAATGGATAAAGGATAGGTAATTCACAAATGGAAAAATAAATTAAGAAATATAATCTGTCAATATACAAAACAGTATTTAACCTGTTTACTAATTAATAACTGTATTAAGAAAACAATGAAGCCGGGTGCAGTGGTGCATACCTGTAATCCCAGCACTTGGGAGGCTGAGGCAGGAGGATTGCAAGTTCAAAGCCAGCCTCAGCAATGGCAAGGCACTTAGCAACTCAGTGAGACCCTGTCTCTAATAAAATACAAAAAAAGGCTGGGGATGTGGCCCAGTGGTCAAATGCCCCTGAGTTCAATCCCCAGTACCCCCCACCAAAAAAAAAGAAAGAAAACAATGAGATCTATTTCACCTATGAGATTAGTAAAGATTAAGAAGATAGATGTGAATTACTCCCAGAGCTTGAGTAAACTAGTTCAGCTTACTAGGAGGTAATTTCACATGATGCCTCAAAATGGAAATATGTGTGCATTTTGACCCAGCAATTTCATTTTGGGGAATTATTTTGTGGTAATAATGACACATGTATGAAAAGATACATGCATGAGAATGTTCATGACTATGTTATTTGTGAAAGCAAATAAGAGAAAGTTTTTCTAATGCCCATCAACAGGTATTTGATTACATCAGTATTGTACATCTATCCAATAGAATGTCTTCAGCAATTAAAAATGATGTGATATGTATTTGGGATCATGGAAGAAGTATTTAAATTATGTTGCTAAGTTAAAAATATCAGTGTAAGGCTGGGGATGTACCTCAGTGGTGGAACTTGCATGAATGTGTAAGGCCCTGGTTTCAATCCCCAGCACTGCAAACAAAACAAAAAAAGACACACAATAACGAAAAAATAAGTATCATAAGAGCACAGATAATATGATCACACTTTTGTTTAAAAACTAAATTGCAGGTGTGTGGACACGTGGGTGTGGGTGAGAAACGTGAAGATGTACTACCAGGTATCCTTTAATGAAGGACTTGTTGCCCTAGATGTCCCTTTAGGGATCATTTCAGCTGCAAAGCACCTCCTCCTATGTCCCATCCCCCTGAAGAAGTGGGGTGGGCACATACTGATTGAGGCAGGTCATTCCAGCTCAACACAGCACAGCTCTCATGGGCCATTTCCAACACAAGAGCTCCCGGTGGGAACAGCCATGGTTGTTGTCAGGCCTGTGATTCAGCCTGATTTCTATCTTTACCCAATTCTGTTTTCTTCCCCTCCTTTCCACAGGTGTTGACCCAAGGACAATTCTTAAAATATCATGCAGTCAAATTATAGCTTCCATCCAGATTCCTTAGGTTAGACCCTTGAACTATTTAGCAAGAACCTTATGAGGCTTATGCTGAAGGATCAATCTTTTAGTTCCCCTTCAAGTGTTCTGTGGTTTTTCCAGATTTAGGCTGCATCTTGTGGTCATGTTCTGGGACACAGGGAAACCTTAGGGCTAAAAGCCATTGCTGCTGAGAACAAAGTCGTTGGTTCCCCCCCCCCCCCCCCCGCCCCAACACAGACTTAGGAAATACTGAATTCATCAATTGTGGAATTGTTTCCTAAAACCCACCCCTTTTCATTTGTAAAAAGAAAGCCAAAGGCTTTATTGGCTCATGGTTGTGCAGCTAAAGACTTCATTTTCCAGCCTCCCTTGCAGCTAGATGAGGTTAAACAAGTAATTTCTGGAAGTAGACTCAAAGTTCCAGGTTGTCTCTTTATGAAAGCAAATTTTCTTGCCTCCATCCCCTGCCTTCCTGGTAACTGGGATGCAGAACCAGCAGGTCTGATTGTGAAGGGTCTGTGTAACACTCTAGGGACTGAATAGGCAACAAGATACAAGCAGCTTGGAGGCCTGTCCCAATTAAACCACCATAGCATCCCTGAGTACTTACACCTGAGCCATGAAGATAGACATAAACTTCTTAAGGCACTGAATTTGGTGATGGAGGAATTTAGTGGATTTAGTGTTTATTATGTAATTATTTGTTTACTTGTCTGTCTCCTTCTTTAGAATATTTGTTTCTGAGCAGGTAGAAGGCATTTCATAAATGTTTTTAAAATGCGCAAGCAACTGAGTTGTGGGGAAAATTGTAGAAAAGGTAAGCTGGAGAACTAAATCCAAACTTCAGCTTTACAATTTCAGGTAGCTTAAGTTTCCTCAGGACTCTCTAGCCTGGTAGGGTGAGGAGGGCAGGGACAACTAGGGTCACATCAAGAAATGCATAGGACAATGATTATTAACACACCAGTGTTCATAGCTTTCCCCTCGCTTGCACCCAGAGAAAAGTCCTGTGTTTCCTACTTTACGTTTTGTGTCACTTCACCTTCATCGTGATTGAAGCTCACAGCCATCTTTCAGATCAGGTTAATAATCAGTGTGAGGAGCACCATTGAGGTGGCAGGTTTGTGTCAGGGAGGTTGAAAAGGGAACTGCGAGAGGATACGGAGGAAGCTACAGCATGTGAGAGTGGGAACCAGGAAGAAGGGGATTGGAGATTATAACCCATAGTTTTTTTATTTAATGTCACCCAAGAGATACAAGTTAAGACTAGAATTAATTTGCTTTTGATTGCATCTTTGTATTCTCTGAGAGTGATACCACAGAAAAGACTGGGCCAGAGACAATGGGATTTTTATTCTTTCACACAGGTAATAACTAATTCCACTAGCTTTTAACCCACTTCTTCATGAAAGAATTTGGTCCTTTTCCCAATTCACAAATTATTTTTAAGTTTCCCAAATGTTGCTTTTCTTGTAGAAATGAATTCTGACTCTCAGTGGAATGCTCACTGCTCATAAAGATCCAGGAAGTCAGCCTTGACCCTCCATAACTGCCACTGGTGTCCTAAGGATACCAGGATATCTGATGTCTCTGCCCAAAGTATGGTCTTCATATGCTCCAAAAATCTTCTGTTAAGGGTGGTTCTTTACTCTGTGAGTTGTCCATCCCTGACCTGGCATTGACTCTACCTTCTGCATTTGTCCCTTTTCTCCACAGAACCCAGATGTTAGTCTACTGCAGTGGGTTGGCAAACTTATTTTAGTTAAGGGATAGATAGTCACTATTTCAGGCCTTACAGGTTATACACTGTCTGTCACATGTTGTTCTTATTTTTTATTCTTTACAATCTTTAAAAAGTGTAAAAAATTATTGTTAACTTGCACACAGTACAACATTAGGCTCTGCTTGATTTGGCCTGCAAGCCATAGTTCGCAGACTTCTGTTCTCTAGGAATGTCCCAAGAAACTGGTATTTATAATCAAAGACTTCCTCATCTTAAATTTTATCCCACATGTGTATGCAGAAATTAAAGATAAAGTATTCTTTCTCTCTTCTTCAGCTGAAAAATCATCATGCAATTGAAACTCTTATGGTCCTGCCCCTTTGTTCAAAAGGCAGGTCCAAATCACCCGCGGGCTCCAACTGGGACCTGGGATTAGTCTAGTTAAACTAATCTTCAGCAGAATGAACTGAACATGAGAGCCTTATCAGCTTTTCAGCTTCAGACAGCCTGGGAGTTGACACGCCTGAGCTGTGGCAGGTGGGCAAACCACAAGTGGCCAATGGTTGCCTTGAACTTCAGGAGTCTGAGTACATCTTTGGACAGCTGACAAACCTACTTTTGTTATTCATTGGTCTGATAGATGCACAGTAGGAAACCATAGCTGAAGGCTGGCTGTTTCTGAGCTTTATCAAGCGTTATTAGTTTATTTAAATGATCGGGAAACCTGCAGCCAGTTCATGGAATTTTGAGTATTCAAGAAATTGAGCTGATTATGAACAAGACCACTGAATTGCAAAAATTCACTTTGTTCTTGTCTTTTGACTAACATAATTTTGCTTCAGTTATTTAAGATGTTGCTTCTCAGGGTTGGTAAGGAAACAATCCGCTGCGAATGTGCAAAGCCATGACATTTGCAAGAGGGGGGACCTTTAGGCAGCAGCCATACGGTTCATTTCTGCTGATGAGTGAGCTCCCTGCTAGACTGTGCGTGAAAAGGAATGGGAGGTATTGGAATTCTGTTTTGCCAATGCAGTATTAGGGAATATTTACTAAATACGTTTTCTGTGTATCCATGTTTTGGTAGAATTCCAGAGGATATAAAGCCATAAAATCAGTAATTTATTCAGTAAATATTCTGTGTGAGACACTGTGCTGAATATTGATACTAAATTTTTTTAAGGTGCTGGGGAATAAACCCAGGGCTTCATATATGCTAGGCAAATGCTCTACCACTGAACTACATTCCTTGACCCTAATACTAAGTATTTAAGTGTAGTGAATATATTTGCTCAATAAAAAAAAAAAAATCCTGATACATCCTAAAGAAAGAACATTTAAAATAACTGTTCTAATGTGTGGTTAGCTTATGTAGCAGACATAAAGCCTGTAGCTATTTACAGCTCCCAGGATTGTAAAATCTATGCAAAAATGTGAAGTAATACACACACACACACACACACACACACACACACAGAGTACTTTATGGGAACAAAAAAGGGAGCTGGATCTCCCTAATTAAAGGATGTATTTTCTAACATTTTAGTTATTTGAAAGCTAATTTAAGCTCTGGAAAAAAATGTAAGTCATCTATTAAGTGATCATTGGGGCTGCTCCAAGGCAACTATAGATCTCAAATGTAATGATTTAAATGTCAGCATGTTCAGTCTCCTTTTCTGTGGTGATACAGAGAGCTCCATTGTCTATTCTCTCGGACAGCTCATGCTGGCAGATTCCACATGCAACCACAGAGAGCAATTCTCCTTCCCTGGAAGTGGGAGTGCTAGGAGGAGGACTCTGCTCCCACGGTTAGTTTAGCTCATACAGCTCTAGCCTTCTGCTAAGAGAGGGTCTGGCTGGGGGAGGTGCAGGGGAGCACTGAGTGGCCAGGAGGTCTAAAGCCCAAGGACTCACCCTCCCTGGGTTGGTAACACACTGACTCACCTGCTGACTTCTGCAGTGGGTGGAGGCAGGACTCCCAAGTAACACTAGGGGTTTCATTGGGCCAGTCAGGCTCCTGCTTCCACATGCTGAGAATCTATCCTTGAAGCTTTCCTCATGCATGAAACCTAGAGATGATCAGAAGAAACTGAGTCCTGAGCAAATGGAGTGACTTTGTATGGAATGAAAGAAAGCTGTCTCCACTTTGTGTGGCTATGGTAGTAGTCTTGTGTGTGTGTGTGTGTGTGTGTGTGTGTGTTGGGGGGGTGTTGAGGTGGGAGTGGGGAATTGTAGGGGGGTGGTGATGGAATATTGCCAACTTTCCTTGAAAACTTGAGAAAAATCCAATTATATTTCTACCTTACAGGTAATAACAAAAGCAAAAAAAAAAAAAAAAAAAATCAGATGAATTATCTATATATAAAAAGATAAAAGGAAGCCGGGCGTGGTAGTGCACACCTGTAATCCCAGCACTTTGGGAGGCTGAGGCAGGAGGATCGCGAGTTCAAAGCCAGCCTCAGCAATGGCCAGGCACTTAGTAACTCAGTGAGACCCTGCTTCTAATAAAATGAAGGAGCCTATAATCAAGGAGATAGCTAAAGATTGCGGTTAGCTGAGAGCCATAAAAGATGTTCTAGTTTCCACCTGATATTAATACATTATTCAAAGAATCTTTGTATGCCCGTGAACACTGCGTGACGCACCTGTAAGCTCGAGCTGTAAGCACGTGTCCTTGTTAAAGCTATATGTATATAACTGGGTGAGGTTCGTTAGTGTGTGTGGGGGAAGAAGAAGGTGGTGGTTGGAGTTAGAGCATTTGGAGTGATTGCTGGAGCTGGAGAGAGGAGAAGAATAAAAGATCTTTTTTCATTTTCATCCTGCCTCCGAATTTTCCTGTGGCGTTCGCTGCTCCAAGCGACTTCCGCTTCAGGCAGTGACAGGTGGTGGCCCGTACGGGGAATTCGGCGGCAAGGTAAGAAAAAAGAAAATTTAAAAAGATGGGAGCAAATATAACAAAAAGTCGGTTTATAAAAGCCATGAATGAAATTTTTGATATTGAGAACTCAGAGGATAGTGAGAAAAGTGAACAAGAAAGCATATCCTCTGACTCAGTGGAGACCAGCAAGGAGAGTAGGAATGTAAATTCAAAAGTAAGATCTGCAAAAGCCATCAGAAGCTTAATAAAATTAGCTGAGGAGTATGTACTCTCCTTAGAAACTGAAACTCAGGATACTAGTGAAAGTAATAATAGTAACAAGGAGCCAAACCATGAAAGTACAGTCTCCTCTACTGAGCCGGTTAGGAATTATGAAGCTAGTAGTGAAGAGGAATCAAAAAGCGATTCGGAGAGCACAGTCTCCAATAAAAAGAACAAAAAGAAATTAAAAAAGAGAAAAGACCATCAAATAGAGGAACCACTAGCGCCCTCTGCTCCTTCATGGATAGAATCCCTAACAGAAACAATAAAGAGTATTGATCAGAGTGTACGTGCCCTTGAGGTAGAAATTGGCGGCCTTTCAGAGCGCTTATACGCTCTCGAACAACATAGACTGCAGGAGCACCTAGAACTGCCAGTATTTCAAAATGAACAGGGACAAAGATATCACGAGTTCCTAGACTTTAAAACAATAAAGAATTTTAAAGAGGCGGTAATGACCTATGGGCCTCAAGCTCCGTTCACATTAAGTATGATAGAGTCACTTAGCACCCTAACCTTAGCCCCCTCAGATTGGAAAAGTCTATGCAGAGCGGTACTAAGTGGGGGACAATACCTAATCTGGAAAACTCAATTCCAGGAACTTTGTTCAGAAATAGCAAAGAGAAATGCTGCAGCAGGTTTCCCTCAACGCAATATAGATATGCTCACAGGGGAGGGTGAGTTCGCCGAACTACAAAATCAGCTACAATACGATCCAGGTGTGTATGCCCAGATACACACTGCAGCTGTGAAAGCCTGGAAGACAATCTCAGGCACAGGGGATCTGCAAGGCAGCCTATCAAAAGTTATACAAGGGCCTAACGAACCTTACGCTGATTTTGTAGATAGGCTCTTAAAAACAACATCTAGAGTTTTTGGAGAAGTCGAGCAAGCTATGCCCCTAGTTATCCAATTAGCATACGAGAACGCTAATAAATATTGCCAGGATGCAATAAGGCCATGGAGAAGTAAAAAAGACTTATCAATTTATATCAGACTGTGCAAAGACATTAACGAGGCTGTTATCACAGGCAACGTAATTGCTGCAGTGATGAAAAATTCCTCCCCTCAAAATTCCCAAAGGATTCAACCTAGAACAGGATATTCCAGACAAAATTATTATAATCAACCAAGATATGCTAAGCAATATCCCCCAAGGGTAATAAAATCAAATTCATACCGTGCTCCAGGCCGATGCCCCAGATGCAAAAAAGGTATACATTGGGCCAATCAATGCCATTCTAGATATGATATATATATGGAAATGATTTATCAAGGATTTCAAAAAACGGGGCACGGGGCCCAATGCCCCGGGGCCCACAAATGTACGAGGCACTAGAGGAGGAAGGCCCTCAGATTCAAATGATTCCTTGTCACAGTCCCTCCTACCCATTAACTCCCTTATCAGAGGGACAAGAGGAAGTGCAGGATTAGATCTCTGTTCTACTGCCCGGATGGTCCTGACACCTGAAATGGGGGTTCAGCTGATTCCTACGGGAATCAGGGGAACTCTCCCTTCAGGAACTGTGGGACTAATCCTTGGGCGTAGTTCCAAAAGTTTATTAGGCTTTAATGTTATACCAGGGGTTATTGATTCAGATTATAATGGAGAGATTAAAATAATGCTAAGTACACACAGGGGCATCATCTCCGTAAATCAAGGAGACAGAATCGCACAGCTGCTCCTCATTCCCAGTCTCCATAATTCTTTTAAAAGCATGCCACAAAATAGAAATAGCAGAGCATTCGGTTCCACTGGTTCAGGACCTATGGCTTTCTGGGTCCAGGACTGTTCACGGAGGCCTATGTGCAAATTAAAAATTCAAGGTATAGAGATGGAGGGGCTGATTGATACAGGAGCTGACTCTTCCATCATAAATCTACAACAATGGCCTAAGCACTGGCCTCTACAGAAAGCCTCAACCAGTTTAAGAGGCTTGGGATACAGTAATACCCCAGCTCAAAGTGCTGTAATCTTAAATTGGCAAGACAATGAAGGCCATACAGGAACATTCAAACCCTATGTTTTAAACAGCTTGCCAGTTACCCTATGGGGAAGAGATATCTTACATCAAATGGGGCTACACCTAGCGACCAAGCCTGCAGGTGTTAAGAATAAAAATCCTACTCATAATAAAAAAGGCAAAGGACATTTTTTCTAGGGGCCACTGAGAAAACAATTTTAAAAATACCATGGCTCTCTAATAAGCCAGTTTGGGTCCCTCAGTGGCCCCTATCCAAAGAAAAATTGCAAGCGGCCCATCAATTAATTAAAGAACAATTAGAAGCAGGACACATAGAGCCTTCCACCTCTCCCTGGAATTCTCCCATATTTGTAATTAAGAAAAAATCAGGAAAATGGAGACTATTACAAGATCTAAGACAAATTAACAAAACAATGCAAATTATGGGCCCTACTCAACCTGGACTTCCTAATCCTGTAGCTATTCCAAAAAACTATTACCTTATAACCCTTGATATAAAGGACTGTTTCTTTTCCATTCCCCTACATCCTCTGGATGCCCCCAGGTTTGCTTTTTCAATTCCTTCTATTAATAATAATGGCCCTGATAAAAGATATCAATGGAAAGTATTGCCGCAGGGAATGGCAAATAGCCCTACACTGTGCCAACTATATGTGGACAGAGCTATACAGCCCATTAAAAAACAAATATCAAGACCTTATGTGTCTACACTACATGGACGATGTTTTATTAGCTCACCCTAATCAACAAATCTTATTTAATATATTTAGTGAAATAACAAAAAATCTAAAAAAATATGGATTATATATAGCAGAAGAAAAAGTTCAAAGCAGATCACCTATACTATATTTAGGCTTTAAAATCATGGATACTTTTGTTAAACCCCAAAAAATTCTAATAAGTAAAGAACATTTGACCACCCTCAATGATTTCCAAAAATTACTGGGTGACATTAATTGGCTTCGCCCTACACTAAGCCTCACTACTGGACAATTAAAACCCTTATTTGACATCCTTCGTGGGAACCCTGACCCATCCTCACCTCGAACATTAACTCCTGAGGCCAGGAGAGCTCTAAAATTAGTAGAACAGGCCATTGAAAGATCCCATTGCGATAGATTTGATTTTGCACAACCACTAATATTGATTATTATTCCTTCACAATATACTCCAACAGGAGTATTTTGGCAACAGGGACCTATATTATGGATACATTTGCCTGTCTCTCCTAAAAGTACAATTGAGTCTTATACCTCCATGGTGGCTAAACTTATTCTTCAAGGACTTAAAACCTCTACTAAAATATTTGGAATTCATCCCGCTACTATTATTACTCCTTATTCATCGTCACAGGTTGAATATTTGTGCTTCAATGATAATGATTGGGCTATAGCTAGATGCTCTACTTCTGCAAATTTTGACAATCATATTCCTAAATCTCCTATACTGTCCTTTTGTATCAATCATCCTATCATATTCCCCCAGGTAATAAAAAATCAACCCATTCCTAAAGCATTTAATGTATTTACAGATGGATCCTCTAACGGTACTGCTGCAGTAGTCACTCAAAATGAAAAAATGATTCATATCACTAATCAAAAATCAGCTCAATTAGTGGAACTCGAAGCTATAATAATAGCCAACAAGCTACTTTATTTCATTCCCAGTTTCACGTCAACAGCACCACCTGCAACGTAGGTTTAAAATCACAAAGGAGCAAGCCAGAACAATTTGTAAAAGATTGTAAATCTTGTATAACACATTTGCCAATCCTCATTTTGGTGTTAACCCTAGAGGATTAATGCCCAATCATTGTGGCAGATGGATGTTACTCATGAGCCAAGCTTTGGAAATTGCAATTTATTCATGTAACCATAGATACATGCTCAGGCATGGGATTTTTGCTCCTTACATTCCGGAGAAAAAGTTAAAGATGTCACATCTCATTGTTTACAAGCTTTTGCTGCATTGGGCATCCCCAAAATAAAACAGATATTGGTCCCGCCTGTCCTCATCTTTCAAACAGTTTTGCGCAAAATTCAAAATCCCATAAAACAGGTAGGGTCAAGGCATTATTGAAAGAGCAAACCGACTAAAAGTTATGTTGTCTGGAAAAAATATGGCAGTTGCCCTGTTTACTTTAAATTTTTTTAACTTTAGACCATGGTTATTCTGTGGAGACAGACATTGGAACCCACATCAACAACAAACCTTTGGTTTACTATGTTCTTTCAGGTCATGGAAGGGTCCGGATCAGTATTAATTTGGGGGAGGAGGACTTTAAAATCCTCTCCAATATGGATACCATCTAGATTAATAAAGCAGGTACCACATAAGGAAAGATGAAGTTTTGAGGAATCAAGATTAATTCATCAAGAGGACCCCTTAAAAGAGTCCTTCAAAATATGTACTTAAGTTCATTCCTCCCAGCTGGGACGAAGAGATCTCTCTTGAGTGTACAATTATATATATATATTTTTTACTTTTTATATATGTGTTTATTTGTGTATCTAAATTTCATGTGTGACGTCACATGTTTGTATTGTCTGTCATCATGACATCAAAAATAACAAAGCGCTTTGAATATAATATATATGCTTCTAATTCAATTTAAGTTTGATCAAAATGGGTAAAATAATTGGAAAATTTTAAAGAACAGCCTATGAATATTTTTTCAGACAGCCATTATATTGTACATGCTGTCCCAAAATTGGAGCTAGCAGGTCCAATAGCACCACATACTCCAGCTTTTAAATTGTTTTCTCAAATCCAAAATCTCCTATGGCAACGAAAAGAACCTTTATTTATAGGTCACATAAGAGCTCACACTAATCTGCCTGGTCCTCTCCATGAAGGTAATCAAAAAGCTGACGCCCTCACTAAAACAATATTTATATTTACTACAGTACAACAAGCTACTTTATTTCATTCCCAGTTCCACGTTAACAGCACTACCTTAAGACAAAAATTTAAAATCACAAAAGAACAAGCTCGTAGAATTGTAAAAGAATGTCCATCTTGTGTAACACTCTTGCCCAATCCACATTATGGGGTTAACCCACGAGGTTTGATGCCCAATCATTTGTGGCAGATGGATGTCACACATGAGCCAAGTTTTGGAAAATTACGATTTATTCATGTCACCATAGATACATGCTCAGGCATGATTTTTGCTTCATTACATTCCGGAGAAAAAGTTAAAGATACTTTATCTCATTGTCTGCAAGCTTTTGCTGCATTGGGCATCCCCAAAATGCTTAAAACAGATAATGGCCCTGCATATACATCCACATCCTTCAAACAATTTTGTACAAAGTTCAATATTATCCACAAAACAGGTATCGCTTATAATCCTCAGGGACAAGGAATAATTGAAAGAGCAAATCGGACACTTAAAAATATGTTACTAAAGCAAAAAGATGGAAACTGGAAAAATCCTAAGGACAGATTGGCAGTTGCCCTGTTTACCCTAAATTTCTTAACTTTAGATTCTAATGGACATTCGGCTGGAGATAGACACTGGAACCCACACCAACAACATAAACCTTTGGTTTACTGGAAGGATGTTCTCTCAGGTACATGGAAGGGTCCAGACCCAGTATTAATTTGGGGGAGAGGATCTGTTTGTGTTTTTCCAAAGCACGAATCCTCTCCAATATGGATACCATCTAGATTGATAAAGCAGGTACAAAGTCAAAGGGATCAAGACGAAGTTATTGAGGAGTCTAGATTGAATAAACAAGTGCAAGGTCAAGAGGACCAAAATGAAGGTATGGAGTGATTCCCTTAAAAGAGTTCTCCATTAAATTTACAACTTAAATTTCATTCTTCCCGGCCGGGACAAGAAGATCTCTCTTCAGTGTATACACAATTGTAATTTTTTTTTCTCTTTTATATATGTCTTTATGTCTGTGCATTTGTCTAAATTTCATGTTAATGTGATGTCACAAATATGTTTATATGTGCGTCTGTCTAGTGTGACGTCACAAATAATTAAGCGCTTAAAAATAAATAAATAAATAAAAAAATAAAAATAAAAGGTAGATAGATATAGATCCAAATAACAAATAACGTTAATTCATTTAAGCTTAGAATATTCTAATTTGATAATCAATAGATAGATAGATAAATAGATATTTATATAAGTTCAGAATATTTTTAGATAATCAATTATAATGATAATCAATTTTGATTTATAGTTGTCTCCGGGACTTCTCTTCAGCTGTGAATATGTTTAATGTTGTATAACCTGATATTTTGGTGTTCCGACAGAGGATCATTTATTTGTTATTGACTTCATTTGTTTAGTAGCTGATTAATTTGAATTATTTCAACAGGTATAGGATTGCTGTGTATATAGAGACTCGAGGATTCCAGCTAACAAAATTATTTTTCCAAAATGCCTTTAGCTTTTCTTTATCTTTAATGCAGTAAACACCCTCAGTTTCTCTTTGATTATTTCTGAATGTGATATTTTGCCAGCTTATGTTTGTGGGAGCTTGAGCAGCAATGTGTGTGAGCAGAGATCAACTTTTATTTTCTACTCTAATAGTTCTTTTTTTTAGTTTGACAGCTCACCTTTTGATCTCAGTGCTGGAATAGCACTGCCTTTCCCTTAATAATGGATGCTTGAGTTTTTAGGTAGCGGGCCCTGAAGATTTGCCGGTGGAAATGTCTGGACATAAAAAAGACAGCTGCTGCTACAACTGCAGGGACCGCGGTCGCTGCAAGCATCCCTGCTGCTCAAGCATCAACAACCTCACCAGCAGTGTGGCCTCTGCTCTGCATGCATGGGGCCTCCTGAATCTATGTGTTATAACTTATGGACATTTTGATTTTCCATTATTTTGGGACATTACGGGACAATGCCTTGCGGGTATTTGTCTAAGAGAACTCAGTGCGTTACTTGATAAAACTAAGGGCAGCTGATTCGCTTAAAGAACTTGATACGCTATGGAAACTTGGCTCGTCAGCAGTAGGCTTACCGCCTTAAAGCCGCAGCATCTCCTAAAAATTGGACGGCTGTTAGTCAACACACAGTCGATCCTGAAGGGCTCTATTGGATGGCTGGTTAGCCTATGACGGGTAAGATCCCCAGAAGGGGACAACCTAAGACATGGCACAGTCGCACGGGACAGTCTAATGTGGCCGGCATGTCAACCTAAGCCAGGAGTCAGGACAGCCTAGACTCCCATGACGGGTAAGAATGTCGGTTGCACATGGACGTCCTAGAACATCCCCTCTTTTAAAACTAAAAGGGGGAAATGAAGGAGCCTATAATCAAGGAGATAGCTAAAGATTGCGGTTAGCTGAGAGCCATAAAAGATGTTCTAGTTTCCACCTGATATTAATACATTATTCAAAGAATCTTTGTATGCCCGTGAACACTGCATGACGCACCTGTAAGCTCGAGCTGTAAGCACGTGTCCTTGTTAAAGCTATATGTATATAACTGGGTGAGGTTCGTTAGTGTGTGTGGGGGAAGAAGAAGGTGGTGGTTGGAGTTAGAGCATTTGGAGTGATTGCTGGAGCTGGAGAGAGGAGAAGAATAAAAGATCTTTTTTCATTTTCATCCTGCCTCCGAATTTTCCTGTGGCGTTCGCTGCTCCAAGCGACTTCCGCTTCAGGCAGTGACAATAAAATACAAAAAAGGGCTGGGGATGTGGCCCAGTGGTCAAGTGCCCATGAGTTCAATCCCCAGTACCAAAAAAAAAAAAAAAAAAAGAAGAAGAAGATAAAAGGAGACTGGGCACATTTGAGAAATATTTAGGTAAATCAACAGAACTTTGTGACTGAATTAGATGTGGGAAGCAAGGGAGAAAGAAGAGTTAGGGCCAACAACTAGAATCCTGGCTTCAGCAGCTATGGGGCTCCTGTGCCTTTTCTCAGATTTGGAGATGGGTGGATCACCCTGAACCACCCCCTCCTCGTTACTCCCTGCTGGTCTGTTACCAAAACTCTCAAACAAGGCAGTCCCTGAATTCCATAATACAATAATCAGTTCATTTTGCCTTCAATTAATTAATCTATTTTTTTATTTGTTCTAATTAGTTATACATGACAGCAGAATGCATTTCGGTTCATTGTACACAAATGGAGCACAGCTTTTCATTTCTCTGGTTGACACAATATAGAGTTGCACCATACATGTACCTAGGGTAATGAAGTTCATCTCATTCCATCATCTTTTCTCCCCCCCCCATGTTCCCACCCCTCCCTCCTCTTTGCCCAATCAATTTCCTTCATTTTCCCATACCCCCCCCCCCTTATGAATCAGCATCCACTAATCAGAGAAAACATTCAGACTTTAGTTTTTTGGGATTGGCTTACTTCGCTAAGCATGATATTCTCCAACTCCATCCATTGATCTGAAAATGCCATAATTTTATTCTCTTTTAGTGCTGATCAATATTCCACATTTTCTTTATCCGTTCACCTATTGAAAGACATCTAGGTTGGTTCCACAGTTTAGCTATTATAATTGAGCTGCTATAAATATTGATGTGGCTGTGTCACTATAGTACGCTGATTTTAAGTCCTTTGGGTCTAAACCAAGGAGTGGGATAGCTGGGTCAAATGGTGATTCCATTCCAAGTTTTCTGAGGAATCTCCATACTGTTTTCCAGAGTGGTTGCACCAATTTGCAGTGCCACCAGAAATGTATGAGTGTAACTTTTCCCCCACATCTTCACCAACACTGTTGCTTATATTCTTTGTTGTTGTTGTTGTTGCTTGTATTCTTGATAACTGCCATTCTGACTTGAGTGAGATGGAATCTTAGAGTAGCTTTGATTTGCATTTCTCTAATAACTAGTGAAGTTTTTTTCCCCATATATTTGTTGATCGATTGTATATCTTCTGTGAAGTGTCTGTTCATTTCCTTAGCCCATGTATTGATTGGGTTATTTATTCTTTTGGTGTTGAGTTTTCTCAGTTATTTGTATATCCTGGAAATTAGTACTTTTTCTGATGTACATGTATTAAAGATGTTCTCCCACTCTGTAGGCTTTCTATTCACATTATTGATTGTTTCCTTTGCTGAGAAGAAACTTTTTAGTTTGAATCCATCTCATTTATTAATTCTTGATTTTATTTCTTGTGCTTTAGGAGTCTTGTTAAGGAAGTCAGGACCTAATCCTACATGAAGATTTGGGCCTACTTTTTTTATCTACTAGGTTCAGGATCTCTGGTCTAATTCCTAGGTCCTTGATCCACTTGAGTTGAGTTTTGTGCAAGGTGAGATAGTGGTTTAATTTCAAATTGCAGCATATGGATTTCCAGTTTTCCCAGCACCATTTGTTGAAGAGGCTATTTTTTCACCAATATATGTTTTTGGTGCCTTTGTCAAATATGAGATAACTGTATGTATATGGGTTTGTCTCTGTGTCTTCTATTCTGTACCATTGGTCTACATGTCTATTTTGGTGCCAATACCACGCCAATAAAATGAGTCTATTTTTGATCCAAAACTTGGGACATATAGATTCCTTTTCAGACTGACACTGGGACAGAGTTTTGTCTGCAAATGAAGGTATAAAGTCTTTGAGATTGGTCTGCTTTTAAGACTCCAAAAGTTGTTCCAATGGGGGATCAAGAATGCTGGAAATACTTTGATGGTATGTATTCTAGATTCTCTAGTCAGTAGGAGAAGCATGGCTGATTTTATAAATGCATATAGGTAAGGTTGTGGGATTCTGTAATCCTCAATGTGACCCATGGAAGAATTGTGTTTCTGTAAATTATACTCTGTGTATGTATATGTCAAAATGGGGCAGTGGTAGAGCATTTGCCTTACATGTGGGAGGTCCTTGGTTCAATACCCAGTATCATAAAAACAAAACAAAAAAAAAAAAAATGTCAAAATACACTCGACAGTCATGTATACCAAAAAAGAACAAACAAAAAATAAATAAATAATTCTGTTTCTGAAACCACTTCAATCTCATAAAACTTCAAGAAAGTCAGAAGGAACAGAGCTTCTGATTTATTTCCTTTTCATTAACCAAGTAAAAGAAGCCCTAATTCATTTCTTTATCAATGGACCAAAGTTCCATTTTCAGTCCAATTGGAAACTGAATGAAGAAAATATGACTACAGAGAGGCTCTTCAGCAGTGATGGGAGCAGGAGGTGCCTGTCCTAGTCACCACAGTGGCAGTGCATTGATTTGAGGTGCAGGCAGCAGCTTTTAAACTAGCATGTAACAGCAATAATAGTCTTTCCTCATCATTTCTGGCAATTATAGGAGCTGTGTTATTTCACAGTTGATAAGAGGCCATCAATGTTCTGATTAAATAAAAATTTTTATGACACCTAACACAGTATCTTGTTTTGAACTGTTTCTGTTGATGTCTTTGGAGGCTGGGAAACAATTATCTGCTGTGTTTCAAAGTGTCTTATCCTATACTATCTTTTCAAGGATATTTATATACAAAACCATCTTGGAAGATAGAGTCTCTCTTTGGGGTAGATTGTTTCCAGGCAAGGATAATAAAGATAGTGTCTCTCATCAGGACAAAGTTTGGACAGGTTTGCTAGCAACCCACTTGTAAGTTTAAAGGCATCCTAAACCTGAGGTTTCTCAGGTGTGACAATAACCAAATGCATGCATAGCATCCACCTGGGCCCACCTTTTCATCACCACAACAGATTTTGGGCTCAAGTGAATATGAAGCTCATGTCACCTGCTCTGCTGTGAGGAACATGTCTTTTGTCTTTGTCCAGGAGTCTCATATCTTCTGCCAGCTTCAATGACACTGACTGGCTCACTTTTACTTTCATGCAGGGAAACACAAAAGCAACAAACACCCCAGACCCTTCACTGTTCTTTACATTATTGTCTTGTCATCTTTTTGAGTCATCATTTGACTTAGAGTTGGAGGAAATTATAGTGTAGATAAGATAAGGACAACAAAGGCAAAATTAAGTGACTGATGTGAGATTAGTGTTGCTCTCTTCAAGGGCCTGCTAGCATCCTGATCATCTTTGCTTCTTTCTTGCCCCCATCAAAGCAAGGACCAAGTCAGTGTATTGCAGGCATAAACCTAGATATTACTAATAATAGTTCTGCCATATAGTGAGTACCTCCATGTACCAATCCCACTTAACATATGGTTCCTGTTTGTTGCAACAGTTCCAAAGTTTGGTATTAGCCCTGACCTAAAGCTCAGAAACATTAAGACAGCTGCCCAATATCACAGAATATAGTGGTAAAGGCAGCATTCCTACACAAATGTATCTGGTAGAAAAGCTCACATTCCTGGGCTGAGGATATAGATCATTTGGTAGAGTGCTTGCCTCACACGCACAAGTCCCTGGATTCAATCTCTAGCACCACCACCACACACACAAAAAAAGCTCACATTCCTTCCACCACACCCCACAATATCACAACTAAAAAGATTTTAGAGGAAAACAAGAAATGTTTTGGTGGTGATGTTGGCCAGTTTTCTTAACTTCCTCTCTGTAAAAGACTACTACCCCAGTTCCTGGCTTGCTGCCCTAAATTTATTTGATGCCTCTTATTACCAGTCCACAGCTATTCTTCTGTCCTTTTTCCATTAGTATCTCCTAAAATGCAGAGCTATTAATAGTATTTTTTTTCATAGCTGATTAGAAATCTGTGTGAGGAAGTGGGCTAAAAGGCATTGGATTATGTATGATGTAATAGAACCCATGAAAGGAAGTATAAAATGAACTGACATTTGACAGCAATGAAAAAATAATCCATGACCTCAGCTTCCGGTGCAGTCCTTGGGGTTTACTATGCATCCACAGGAAACCTGAGCTGGGAGCTCATGTCTCCAAATCTTCTCCATGGGGGCTCATTTGAGGGATGGTTGACATTCGGTCTATAGTTTCAGGAAATGAGACGTCAATTCCTTGTAGTGTTAACTTTAAAGGGAAGGCGCTTTGATGATTCTTGAAAAGGGAAGAACATTTGAAGGAAGCTGAATGAAAAGACAGAAAAATCATCACTCACTTTCATTTTCCCTTGCACAGCCAAGTATGTACTGGATGTGAAATTCCCTGTGGCCTTTGAGCAGTGGCAGAACGTCCTCTACATGAACTATTGATTTCTTCATTTCCAAGTTCCTCTTTTTTTCGTCAGAGTTCAACGAAACTCCTCAGCTCCAGGGATTGCTTAGGGCAGGGAAGTTTTATCCACTAAAATGTGTTTACAAACTCACACACGATGTCAGATGAAATAATGCTATATTTTCCCAGCAGAATTTTCATCCATTGCTGCTTTCAGGATAATGTCAAGAGTAAACAAACTCTAAAATATACCAGAGTTCAATAACTTAATGTTCACTTAAACTATCATTAGAGTTGGGTTAGTGAAAATTACACAGTTGCGGAGTCATTTGGAAAGGCCTAGAGATGCAAAAAAGAGCAGAGAGCATAAGAGGAATTAGGGATATGGTTCCCAAGGGTAGAGAATGAAAAAATATTGATATAGGGAATAATGGGATTGATCCAGATCTCTGTGGTTAAGCAAGAAAGTTCAGTGAAGGGCAAGACATTTGAAAATCCTCCTTTTCTTATCTACTTGTTCTTACCCAACTGTCATATTCTATTCAGATCTTGTAGTGCCTGCCTCTTGAACTGCATAGGAGTGTAGAATAAAGAAGCAATTAGATTGAAGAAGGGCGAGGCCTGGCCTTAGAAAGTGTATCCAAGGAGATTCCTAAGAAAAAAGAAGAGACATGATTTGCAGTTTGGATCTGTTTATCTCTTGCCTCTGGTTACTTCTGTGGACAGTCAAACCAACCACGTCTTATTTCCCTGTCAGCCCAGCCAGCTGCTAGTTACTGGACATTAACTCTAGGGGTGCTTTGCCACTGAGCTGCAACTCCAGTCTTTTTTTTTTTTTTTTTTTTTTTTAATTTTTGATTTTGGGGCAAGATCTTACTAAGTTGCAGAGGCCAAGCTTGAACTTGGGATACTCCTGTCTCAGCCTCCTGAGTCACTGGAATTACAGGCTTGTGACACTCACTGCACCCAGCTCTGGCCACCTTTTTGATTGATGTGAATTTCTTTTTTTTTTAATTATTTTTTATTCTAAGATGATATAAATGACAGCAGAATGCATCATATTACACATATGGAACACTTTTTTTTTACAAATCTCTGGTATGCAAGTATATTCACACCATTCGTGACTTCATACATTCACTTAGGGTAATGATATCCATCTCACAAGTTTCCCCACTCTGACTGGTTTTGCCAAGCCACATTGTGGCTTTATTGGCAGAATAGTAGATTATCTCATTATTAAAATATATTGGGTTTGTGTGGCTTGTAGAACAAGTTTTATTTCTAACTTTGGTGTTATTTTTTGTTTCTGTGTGGTTTTTTAATTAATTTATTTATTCTAATTCGGTATATGTGATGGCAGAATGCATTTTGATTCATTGCACATAATCCCAGCACAACTTTTCATTTCTCTGGTTGTACACGATGTAGCTGTGGTTTTGTTCTTGGCATGAACAATGTAACACAGCTTTTGAGGCAATGGATGTCATGAAAGCTGGGACGTATGACCCTCTGTATCTCTGTGTTTTTCCATCTAATGTACACCTGCCCATCCATTTCTGGACCTCGGCACATCTTTCTCTGCCTTTCTCTTTGCATCACTTCTCTTTTTTTTTTTTTTTTTTTTTTTTTGGTACCGGGGATTGAACTCAGGGGCACTCAACCACTGGGTCACATCCCCAGCCCTTTTTTTGTATTTTTTTATTTAGAGACAGGGTCTCACTGAGTTACTAAGTGCCTCGCCATTGCTGAGGCTGGCTTTGAACTCGTGATCCTCCTGCCTCAGCCTCCCAAAGTGCTGGGATTACAGGCATGCGCCACCGCGCCCGGCTGCATCACTTCTCTTTTTAACTCTTTGTCTCCTTTTATTTCCTTCCTCCATTTTTGCCTCCTTTTCCCCACCCTTCCCCCTCCTTTTAGTTGGATTGAATGTAAATTATTGTATATTGTCACGGAAAATTATATAGTTACCTTTCTTTCTCCAAAAGCCACTAAAGCAAGTGGCGTTTTCATGTATGTACCTAATTGATCTTGTTTTCCATCCTTCTGATCCCTGATGGTGTTTTCTGAGGATGTGTACTATGTCAACCATATTATAGTCAATACAGAATGCTATGCCCTTCAAAGGAGGTAAGAAATAAATTGGGAAAATGAGAGCAATTTCTGGTGTAGAAAAATGAGACAATAATTTCTGTAAAAATTTAACATTTAATTAAGCTTCCTGATTTTAGACTTTTTCAAGCATGAAACATATGGTCCCTAAAAAGCATGGAACAAGAACTGAAAATGTGACAAGCTGGTCAAAGTTTGAATTTCCTTCAAATCTGCAAAGCAGGCATTTAAATCTTAAAATTTTCAGACCTGTGATTGGATTGCTCTTAATTTATATTTTTCTTTAAAATAACCAGAACACAGACCTCCAAAGGGCTTTAGACTATGAGTACTTCCAGAATCCTAAACTCAAGAAATCTTCCAGAGCCAGTACCATACCACTTTGCATACCAGTACTAAATACAGGAGTTGAAATTCCTCAGGAAAAAGAAAAAAAGAAAAAAAAAAGCTGAAAAAATTTTTTCCCTTGAATATAGTATCACACTTTCTAAGAATCTATCAACAGCCTATAATTACTGGAATTCCTGTTTCACACCAATAACAGTATTAGTGGGAAACTCAAAAGACATGAGGCAAGACAGAATTCATTATTAATGAAAGTACCGTCACCCTTTAGGAAACATAGTGCACTTAATGTTCAGTTTACTTCATCTCTCCACCAATAAATCTGTGCTAATTGTTTATGGCCTTCCTTGGTAGGCTCACTGGAGAAGATGACAGCTGATTAAACAAACACACTTTGGACTTAACTAAGTTTCCCTTTCCTGTCTGTGTACTACTTCATGGGCACTACTTTCATGTACATTGAGACATTTCCTGCTTTATTTTTACTCCCATTACAGAACTGGCTCAGATTATTTCTTTTAAATCATGGTCCAATGAAGCCTCTCTTATCTAATGAAATGCTTGTATTCTCACAAATTTTGTATTTTAACATGAGGAGAATTCATTTAAAAAATTAATTTCTTTTTTGCTTCTTCCTCCCCTGTTCCTTCTCAGTTGATGGTCTTCTGAGTATTATTGGTTTGCTTAGGCTGCTGTAACAAAGTACCACAGGCAAGAGAACTTAAAGAACAGAAATTTATTTTCTCACAGGTCTGGGGTTAGAAGTTGGAGATTAAGAAGTGGGCAGGGTTGGTTGCCTGAGAGTGAAGGAGCTCCAGGCTTCTCTCCTTGGCTTATAAATGGCTGTTTTCTCCCTGTGACTTCACATGGTCTTTCCTTTGCACTTGTCTGTGTTAAATATCTTCTTTTTACACCAACATCAGTCACTGTGGATCACACTAATGACCTCATTTTACCTTAAATACCTCTACAAAGACCCTCTCTCCAAACACAGCTACATTTTGACTTATTAAGGTTTGAACATCAACATATGAATTTGGGGAGGTGGAGGGAACAAAATTCATAACTTAACAATGAAGAGGAGGATTGTTAGGAGGATTTCCAAAAGAAGCAACAGAGTAGGTGTTTGGGTAAGGCACCACATCTGGAGTCGGATGACATGAATTCAGACCTCAGCTTTCCCACTTGCTACCTGTGTGACCTCAGGCAAATCCCTTAAATTCTCTACCCATAAATTCTCCCATCTGTAAAATGGTTTCATAATGATACCTACCACAGGGGGCTTTTCTGAAGATCAAATGAATGCCTTTTACATAGAAAACCCTAAGTGTTGGCTATAATAATTTCAAACTTTGAAAGTAATGAAGGAGCACTTCCTCCTTTTTCTCCTGGGGAAATGAATGGTGTGTCAGAATACCATAAAAATGGGAAAAGCCTCTTGTTTTGGTCAGCTTTTTCGCTGCTGTGACTAAAAGACCTGTCTAGAAAAACTGTATAGGAGAAAAAGTTTATTTGGGGGCTCACAGTTTCAGAGGTCTTAGTCCACAGAAGACTGGCTCCATTCCTTTGGGCTCCAGGTGTGGCAGAAGGAAGAAGCTCACATGATGATCAGAAAGCAGAGAGAGAGAAACTCCTCAGATACAAAATATGTACCACATAGCCAGACCCCCAATGAACCACTTTCTTCAGCCACACCCCACCTGCCTCAAGTTACCAGTTAATCCCACCAGGGATTAATTCATGGATTAGGTTAAGGCTATAACCCAATCATCTCTCCTCCAAACCTTCTTGTATTGTCTCACACGTGAGCTTTTGGGGGCTACCTCACATCCAAACCATAACACCTCTTGAAATTCACGGCAAGGTAAAATGAAATGACCATTTAAAAATTTTTCATTATAGTCCCCATTTAATTTTATGCTCAAAATTAATAATGACCCTGTGTTAGGGCATGAAATGGATCATGGTCCACATGTGGCAGATTTTGGTTTCGATCATACCCTGCCACCTTTTGTTCCCCACCCCTACATCTTCTCCCACATCTGAACCAAAGGCAGCTTTCGCTTTGTGCCTCCTTCTTCCCGAGCAAACTGTTCTAAGATCTACAGCCCCAGGTTCAGATGCCTGCCTTCATTTTCACAACAAAACTCTAACTCTGAACCAAGGCCTTTCTCTACTGGAACACACACATACTTAAGTACTCCTGGAGAAAATGAGATAATCATATGGGCAGGTTCCACTAGACTACCATGGTCTCAAGGGTCCCCTCCTGGACCTCTGCCCCACTGAATCTTTCTCCTTATTCCTGGTCCATATCAGCTATTCCCAACCCTTGCCTCTGCACATAAGTTCTGTACTCAAAGTCCATTCCTCTCCATTCCTTCTCTCTCTCTCTCTCTCTCTCTCTCTCTCTCTCTGCCCAGTAGAACTGCATCATTCCTCACAAGAAACAGGGGTTCTAGCAACAGCAAACTGCTTAACCCCATGATGAATCTCTCTTCCAGCCTTCGCTCTTACATAGGCAATATTGCGTATTCCCCCAGACCTTTGTCTGATTTACTCTTACTTTTCTTTTTTCTATTTTTTAATAATTCAATTAAATATTTATTGAACAAATGTAGAATAAATGAACTAAGAGATATTTTAATCTAAAGATACAATAAACAACTTCAAATATTTGGAGGGCTGTCACACAAAGAATAAAGACTTGTTCAACATTTCTTAAAAAGGCCGAACTTGAACCTTGGGATAAATGTAAGCAACCAACTGGACGCAGGAGAGTTGGGGCAAGTGTGTCACTCATCCCAACTGCTTCCTTTCCCACACAAGGCACTGTACACTCAAGCTTCCCCTTTTGAAAGGAGACGTCCGAACTTAATATTTAAAGGAACATCGCATTTACATAGCATTTGCACAGCAACCCTCCATGGTCAGCAACAAATGCACTCAGGCTAGTGGGAAAAAAAAAAAAAAAAAAAAGCTAACAAACTGATTTACTCAGAAAATGGTCTATTTGCTCCTTAGCTATATTTCTGTACTTGTTAATGATTCTCCAGAGGTGGGGATAAAAGAGAACATTTTCTCTAAAGAGGATGAATCACAACCCCAGCAATTCAGGTTCTGTCCTGGGCATGGTCCTGCTCCAGCCCAAGTGATTCACTGCCGTTCTCTACCAGTGGTGCAGACTGGGGTACGTGTGGGGCGGGGCAGGTGGCTGAGAGCACTGCTCTACACCCAGCAGGGGAGCTTGAGTTATGAATCTCCAGGAAATATAAACGAATCAGGTAATACCTATGGGCTCCAACCAGACTGTTAAATATTATAAAATAAGAATTGCTTTAACAACTATTTAGCATAATGTTTAAGGACAAAATATATAATATTTTTATATTACATATGTATTATATACATACTCAATCAATCCAGTAAGCTGAAAATAAAATTTTACCTTTCTGTATTTGTCAGTGCACAGGATGCTGAAGTGGACGCTGAATACAGCATGGTACAATTTTCAAGGGAAGCCATGTAATCGGTCAGTCTGGCTAACTGCTGTTCACTGGGGATTGGTGGACTTGGGGCAGGCTCGAAATAAAGGAAACATCCAGGGGCCCTGCAAATGGCTTTCTGGGCAGAACCATTCTGGTGGTTGAGTCGGCTTGCCATCCTTGTTCTAGATACCTTTCAACAAAGTGTCCAACAAAGGCTGCAAAATCATCAGCAATTATCAAGGTGTATGCTTGAGGTACCAGGGCGAAGGCACATCTCCTTGTGGAATCTCTAAGTGTGTCCATGATTGACTGCACCATTTCAGACCACTGGCAGGCACTGCTGGTCATATAGATTCCAGGGAAATCTCGCTGCCAGATTCTCTGTCCTACTGACCAAATTCCCCCAAGTTCAGAATTTGCAGATTTTATAGCAGGTGGTATCCTTTTTCTCCAAAGATATCTTGCATTATTCATGTCATTGTGAAGCAAATATAAAGCTAGAGGCTGACCAAACACTGGGTGTGTAGCAATTCCCCCAGGAGTGCACAAAGCCCCTGTCAACATGGAGGGCCCATGTGCAAGTGCGCATTCGGTTCATTCAGAGATGGGGCCTTTGGGAATGTGATTAAGTCATGAGGGTTTTGCTCTTTTGAATGCAAGTAATGCCCTTATAAAGGAAGCTTGGGACTACTGATTGGCCCTTTTTTCTCTCTTGCGCTTCCACCAGGTGAGGGTACAAGAAGAAGGTGCCATATTGGAAGCAGACAGCCAGCCCTCACCACACACTGAATATGCTGGTGCCTTGATTTTAGACTTCTGAAGCCTCCAGAACTGTGAGAAATATTATTTATAAATTATCCTGTCTGTGCAATTTTTTCTAATGGCAAGAACAAACTAGGCAGCATCCCTGCCTCACCTAAATTGGGTTGTGTTCTTCCTTGGTCTTCTCATCTCACCCAACACAATACCTCTTGCACTGTTTTGTGGAGCTCTTATATATCAACTTTTAGACCTGTTGATGTATTCATCTCTCCCCAGTGACCAGAAGCCCTATGTGTTCATGACTGAATCTTACTCTTCAGCATAGTTGTTGCTAACATGGTAGATACTCTTAAGAATGCACTGTCTTTTCTTTCATTACACAAACTGTATTGAAATAATTTGTGTGCTGAGCTCCTGTGGGCCAGGGGTCAGTGTGTTAATTGTTTTTCATCCTGTGTCAACCAGGATTCTTAGCTACATGGAACATTCTGTATGGATTTAGGTACAAAGGGATTTTGCTGCAAGGAATTGGTAGCTCACTGAATCAGTGGGAAGATCAGAAATTTTGATTTGCAAAGGTATGAAAAAGAGAAACTAAGAGCAACCAGGGACAAGGTCAAAATCCTGCCATCAAGCCAGGCTGCACCACTGCCTTTCCAGGCATCACCAACTATTCCTGGAGACAAGAGACCTGCCTCTGCCATAGACCTCCCACAAGCTGCACTGTCCATGCTCCCTTTTCCTGGTCTCTCTGGCTCACAAGTCACACCGGTGTGTGTGTAGATCTGAGTGACTGAGCCTCAAAGGACCCATACTCTGTGTTCAAGGGAAGCTGAAAATGAGTAGCTGGTGTTTACAACCTGGTCAAAGAAGTGGGGGAAAATCCCTTAAACAACAAGGGCAGCTGAATATTACCAAAAGTAATCTACAGATTTAATGCAATATCCATTGAAATACCAAAGACACTCTTCACGAAAGTAGACAAAAACAGTCCTAAAATTCATAAGAATGAATGGAGGATCCAGAATAGACAAAGCAATCCTAAGTAATAAGAGCAATGTGGAGGCATCATAATACCTGATCTCAAATAATACACAGAGCTATAGTAACAAAACCAGCATAATATTAGCATAAAAGCAGACATGAAGATCAATGGAAGATACAGAGACAAAATCACACAGATGTACTTATCTGATCCATCACAAAGGTGCCAAATAAAGACATTGGAGAAAAGATAGCTTTTTAAAAAAATGGTGCTGGGAAAACTGGTTATCTAGAAGAATGATACTGGATCTCTCTCAGTCTGTGAAAAATCAACTCAAAGTGGATCAAAAACTGAGGAATTAGACCAGAAATGAAACTGATGGAAGAAAACATAGTAGTAACACTACAACATATAGATGCAGGCCTTGACTTTCTTAATAAGATTCTTAAAATTTAATACTTTGCATTAAAGATTAATGCATGTACAAATATTTAACAACAAATCCCATGATTATGTACAACTATAATGCACCAATAAAAAAATGCAGAGGAAAAAAAGAAAAGAAGGAAATTTTATTGAAAAAAAAAAAAAAAAAAGACTCTCGGGCTGGGATTGTGGCTCAGCGGTAGAGCACTTGCCTAGCACGTGGGCGACCCGGGTTCAATCCTCAGCACCACGTACAAATAAAACGCATTGAATAAAAAGCATTGTGTAAAACTAAAAGCAAATAAATAAAAATATTTAAAACAAAAAAGACTCTTAAAGTTTAGAAAATAAAACCAAGAATCAATACATGAGATAACATAAAATTTAAGTTTCTGCACAGAGAAGGAAACAATTAAGAATGCAAAGAGAGAGCCTATGGAATAGGAGAAAATTTTTGCCAGCTATTCTTCTGACAGAGGATTAAAATACAAAATATATAAAGAATTCAAAACACTTAACACCAAAATAATAATAATAATAATAAGCCAATCCATAAATGGGCAAATGATTTAAACAGACCTTTCTCAAAAGAAGAAATACAAATTGCAAAAAAATATATGAAAATAATGTTCAGCATCCTAATCTATCAGGGAAGTGAAAATCAAAACCTCACTGAGACTTCATCTTATTCTGGTTAGAATGTCATTCTTCAAGAATATAAATAACAGGGGCTGGGGTTGTGGCTCAGCGGTGGAGTGCTCGCCTAGCACATGCGCAGCCCGGGTTTGATCCTCAGCACCATGTACAAATAAATGCATCGTGTACAACTAAAGCAAATAAATAAATATTTTAAAAAGAATATAAATAACAAAAATTGGTGATGAGAATGTGGGGGGAAAGTTACACATACATTGTTGATGGGACTGCAAATAGTACAACCATTTTGGAAAGCAGTATGGAGATTCCTCAAAAGACTTGGAATGTACTCATCATATGACCCAGCTATCCCACTCCTTAGTATTTATCCAAAAGAACTAAAATCAGCAAACCATAGTGATTTACACATACCAATAGTTATAGCAGCACAGTTCACAACAGCCATCAATAGACAAATGGATAATGTAGTATATATACACAATGCAGTTCTACTCAGCCATAAAGAAGAATGGAATTATGTCATTTGCTGGCAAATAATTGGAACTGGAGAACATCATGCTAAGTGCAATAAACCAGACTCAGAAAGTCAAGGGTTGAATGTTTTCTCATATGTAGAAGCTGGAGGGAGGGGAGTAGGGGAAGAAGGTTAAAGAAGAAGGAGAAGGAAGGCTGGGGTTGTGGCTCAGGGGTAGAGCACTTGCCTAGCACATATGTTCTCATCATATGACCCAGCTATCCCACTCCTTAGTATTTATCCAAAAGAACTAAAATCAGCAAACCATAGTGATTTACACATACCAATAGTTATAGCAGCACAGTTCACAACAGCCATCAATAGACAAATGGATAATGTAGTATATATACACAATGCAGTTCTACTCAGCCATAAAGAAGAATGGAATTATGTCATTTGCTGGCAAATAATTGGAACTGGAGAACATCATGCTAAGTGCAATAAACCAGACTCAGAAAGTCAAGGGTTGAATGTTTTCTCATATGTAGAAGCTGGAGGGAGGGGAGTAGGGGAAGAAGGTTAAAGAAGAAGGAGAAGGAAGGCTGGGGTTGTGGCTCAGGGGTAGAGCACTTGCCTAGCACATATGAGGCACTGGGTTCGATCCTCAGCACCACATAAAAAATAAAATAAAGGTATAAAAAAAGGAGAAGGAGGAAGAGGAGGAATAAAAAAGGGATTTCATCAAAATAGAAGCAATATCAATGAGTAGGGGAAGGAGATTGAGAAGTGGGGGCAGGGAGGGCATAGGGAAGTACTGAGGTATTAACTGTATCTAATTATGCTATGTCTGCAAATGAATATACCATAATGTATCCCACTTTTCTGTATAATGCACTAATCAAAATCATATTGATTATAATGATGATAATGACAGAAGGGACATCAGTGGAATAGAGCAAGCAGATCAGGGGAGGGAAAGAGAAGGTACTGAGAAATGAGATTGATCCATGGTATGCGTGTATGAATATGGGCATAATGAATCCTACTATAATGTATAATTATAATGCATCAATATAAAAATGAAAAAAGTTAATGGTGGCTGAGATCATGGTGGCCTGGAATATCCTTTAGAGATCCCCTCGGCCTACCACAGCCGGGCAAACTGATAAGTAAAGGCAGATTAAGGAGCAAGTATAATCAATCTCTTCCGTGTTTCAAGAAACCCATTTTGCCAAAGGGAATCTTAATATGGCCCTCCAATACAATATTTTACAGGTGGTGGACACATGAAGGAACAGATTCAAAGGAAAGAACTAATGTGAGTGAAATGTCTTTGACATGCCAGGCGCTGTGTGGGCACAGTACAGATATTCCCCAGGGTGATATCCTCACTAGGTTGGAATGTTCAAGAGCAGAGGCCCAGTATGTCTGTCTTATTATTCATCATATGCCCAGTGCCCAGCACCATGCCTGACATATAGTAGGTACTTGATAAATGTAATTGGTGGTGAACATTCACAAGGAGACAGTGTGCTGTTATACTGACATCCAGAAGCTTAAGTTCTGGCTGTCACAAAGATAGTGAGCAGTGTCTCCCCCTGGTGCCCAATCCCATGCTCTTTCCATCCTGATGTCTGTAACCAATAATATGCAGGGACTGCTTGTGTGGGATTCTGGGATTTTATTTTTAAGCATCTAATGAACAAAATCCCTCTAAGGACCTTGTGGATTTGAAGTGTGACTGCCCAGCACTTCCCAAAGGATCACATTATTAAATGTTGATTCTTTAACATGGGCCTGATCTCAGGGCTCCGAAGGCTTCAAAGCCCTGTTGCAGGATCACTCTTTAGGTAGGTATTTTTTAAGTCTTTAGATGAGGCAGTCTTTCCATAACGATCAAATGGCACGCCTCCCGAGGGGCTTCCTGTCCTCCTGGCCCACTCCCAAATGAGATTGATTTTTGAAGAAATGTGTTCATCATAGAGTTGAACGCAGGCAAGCCTCCAGCTTTGCATTCCCAGCCTCGGTAGTTCCTCTTTCAGGGACTTCCTGCCCCCTAGTGGTGTGAAGCTGCAGAAAGGACAGCTGACCTAGATTTGGTTTCCAGGGCTGCCCATTCACTCCTTGTCACAATCATTGTTCAAGACAAGACAAGGGCAGGAAACAGACAGACAAAACCCTTCAGGCTGCCAATCCAGGGTCCAGTTCTGAATACGTTTCAGTGAGGAAAAAGTGTCCATGAAAAAAGTATTTGAGTATATTTAATGAAAAATATAAAGGAAACTTTTGCCCAGCCCCCTTGCCATCCTCCATGGGCATCACTGACCATGTGTTCCTGGTGGATGGTGCCCCTGAGCCCAGGGCCATGGGAATGGTCCTGCCTGGTGTTTTGGGGTCAGCCACCGTGCAGTGTCACTGTATTGATTTTTAGGTGTTGAACCAAGGCCACGGCAATAAGGGTTCCCCTCCCTAGGTGGGCAGCTGCGTGGGACAGCAGGTAGAGGAAAGGACACCATCCTTGGCCTGGGGCATTGCCCTGGCTAGTGACCACCAGGAGAGTGCTGCCTCACAGACACAGCTCTATCTCTGGAAGTGAATGGTGACTGAATGGAAAATGAGCTAAGAACCCTGATAGGTTTGGTTGTCCTTCTTCGCCCTAACACAGTCATTTCTTTTGGAAGGTGTCCTGATATAGTTCACAGAGCACTGGCCTTGGAGTCCAAGAGTTCTTGCTCCACCATAATCCATTTGTTAGCTGTGTGACCATGAAAAATTAATAAGCCTTTCTGATCCTATTTTTGTCTGTAAAGCACAGTTAATGATACTTGTGAGAATTGCTGTGAGAGCTAAATAAATACCCACCTATGTATCTCGTATCTCTCTCTCACACACACATATAAGTGTCTAAATGATGCCTTAACACATGATAGGTGCTCAATTTTGGTCCACTTCCTTCATCCTCCATATGCTCATGATCCTCCACGCTCCTCAGATCTCTGTGTTGTGTGTCCTGGAGGATAGCAGTCCTCACGCATCGTGAGGCAGGACCACCTCTGGACAGGACACCCTAGCATCTCCATGCATTGCTCTTCTTCCAGAGATGAGAAGACAACCATGCAGCTCATCTGCTTCTGAAATTTCTCAGTGCTAAATTTCCATTTGGCAAGTTTGTGTTTTTATTTTGCTATATTTTGATTTTAGACGACACTGGAAACCTGATACTTGAGGTTTCTTCCATGCCTTGGTGGGATACAATCTCATTTTTCTACAGTGAATGAGAGCTACCTTCAGCACATTGATATCTATATCTTACCCAGATACTCCCAAGTTCCCTTTACTGACTTATGAAAAAAAATTAGACTTGGCTGGTGGTGCAGATAAGGCAGGGGTGTGACGACAACAGGCCCTCCAGGAAAGACGGGACTCAAGTCAGTGCCTGGTGGACCTGGCCATATCCTCTTCCCACATGAACGTGAAAAACTGCTGTTTGGTCCAGAAAGTGTTCTCTTTATCTGCTAACCCAGGCCTAGAGGCTCCCCTTCAGGCTCCTGGGGTAGGGGACTGCTGACCACTACTCTTTCCACTCTGTTCAACTGTTGGTCATGGAATTCCAAACCCATGTATACTTGGAATGGGGGCAATTTTTGAGGATGAACAGAACATTTCCAAAGACTGTTACAGTTATACAAGATGACAGAAGTTTTGGTCTGTACAATGGAACACACCACATAATGTTCCTTAAATCATCATGAAATCAATTAAAATATATTTAAACCTATACACCTTAAAATTGCCCTTTGTAATAAATTGCACTCTATTTTATTCATGTGCTTTTCCTAAATCACATGTTGTACCCTGCCAAATCTCCTGACTTTAAAGTGGAGACAGTCTCTCATGTACAGTAAATGTTTGTGCAGAAATACTGAGAAAAGAAAAGAAAGGGAAAATAGAAAACGCAGATAATTGGTAACTATTCCTTAAAATGTCAAATATCTAATTTAACAAATATTTATTGAACACCTACTATGTGCCAGGCACTCTTTAACTACTGGGAGGACATCAATGAGCAAAACAGACAACCCCCAGCCCTCTCAGAGCTTCATTCTAATGAAAAAAAATATAGTATGATAGTAAGTCATAATGGAGCCTCAGGCAAAACAATAAATCAGTAACACTGATCTTTATTTTTATTTTAAAACTTGTTAGTCTGTTCATCATGGATTTTTTTGTATTTTTATTTTTAAAAATACTGTATCAATGGGCTGGGGTTATGGCTCAGCGGTAGAGTGCTCGCCTAGCAGGTGTGCGGCCCAGGTTCAATCCTCAGCACCACGTAAAAATAAACACATTGTGTACAACTAAAGCAAAATAAATAAAATATATTAATTTTTTTTTTTTTTTTTTTGGTGCCAGGGATTGAACTCAGGGGCACTCAACCACTGGGTCACATCCCTTTTTTGTATTTTATTAGAGACAGGGTCTCACTGAGTTGCTAAGTGTCTCACCATTGCTGAGGCTGGCTTTGAACTCGCAATCCTCCTGCCTCAGCCTCCCAAGTGCTGGGATTACAGGCGTGTGCCAGCGCACCCGGCTAAAATAAATAAATATTAAAAAAAAAGACTGCATCAAAATATTTATCTTGATTACTGAATTTGTTGTTGTCATTGTTCCCAAATCAATCACCTTACTCTTCTAACCCTAGTTTTAGCCCTGAGACAGAAGCTGGTAGATGCAGAGTAGTTGGTGAGGTATACTACCCAAATTCCCAATTAAGGCCAATGGACCCATTTTCCCCCAGTTGCTGAGGATGTAGGTAGCTGACAGCTCACAGCTGAATTCCCCTCCAGAGACTTCCCTTAGCTACAGAAAGCCTTAGCCCAAGATCATTTCTCCTCCTCTGGGGCAGCCTTCATCCAATGACTGATCAAGGTGGAGAGAAAAGATCCCAGAACAATCAAGGCCAGAAGACAACACTATCAGAAACAAGGCAAGAGAAAATATTTCAACAAGCAGTGAAGTCAGAGTGGCAAGAGGGAAACTGACTCACAGAGGGCTATGGAAATGGCTAGAGTCCCTACAGTTAAGATAGAAGCAATCAACATATTACTCAATCCATACTGGTGGTTCTCAAAGTGTACCTGGAAAATTGCTAAGAACACCAGTTATTAGCCTCAGCCCAGACCTGTGAAAATAGAAAATCTGGGGGTTGAGGATCAGCAATCTACAGTTTAACAAGGCCTCCAGGTGACTACAATGCACTGATTAATAAAAGAAAGGATGACAAGAAGGTGAAGGCAGTTGTGCTAATAAAGGGTCAAAATTCTGTGACTAGCTTCTGTACTAATCCACTTTTTGGACCCAGAGCCTAGTGTCAAAAAAAAAAAAAAAAAAAAAAAAACAGGCCAGGGCCTCAGGAGGAACCACACTGCAACATCTTGGCAAGTCTATATGACAATGATTACCCTAGTCCTTCCCCAAAGGGACCAACAGATATTTAATTGGGTAACAATAGTGAGGGAAAAGAAGTAGACCAACATTTTGGGAACCACTGGATACAAGGTGAGTTGACAATGACACCCAGCATGATACAAAACACGGTCCTCTGGTAGTGCAGATGCATATTAGGCCACGTAATGCCTAGATTCCTGGAAAGCATCCACCTCACAGTGGAACTAGGTGGTTCAGGGACCTGCTCACTAGCCACACACTTGGACTCTGAATGTGTAAGTGAAATGGATGACACTTGTAAGTTGGTAGAACATGTGCATGCTCACCCTGTTTCCTGGTCTGTGGGCAAAAGCAATCATAATGGAGGAGAAGTTACAAGCCATTCCACATGTACCCTTCAAATTACAAGCATCTCAGGGCAAATGGCAGAAATTAGTTCTACCCTTAAAGACCGAAAGCAAGCAGACTGTTGATCTTCTTCAAATCTCAATTTAATTGATCAGTTTGACTCCTGCAACAATCAGATAGGTCCTAGAAGATGTCAGTGCAATACCCCAAGCTCTGTCACTAGCAGTGGCATTAGGGTAGCAGCTGTGGCAGGATCTGTGGTAGGAGCCTCAGCTGATCTGGAGGAAGCAACTGTTAACTCAGCTGTCTCCTCTGCCATCCCTTCCAGATGCCCCTCACCCCTTGTTAGCACCCGAGAAACAGACAATAAGATAAATGAGTAAATTTTATCGTAAGTTAGATAACAAAAAAGCCACTGGATTGGAAAACTGGATAAGAGGACGTTTTGAAATATTGAGTAAGTCAGGGCAGGCTTCACTAAGAGAAGACATTTTCTCAGTCTGGATGAATGTGAAAGTGGGATTCTTTGGTAATTTAGGGAGAGAGTATTCCACAAAGATGGAACAGTAAGCAAAAAGGCTCTGAGGCTGGATCATGTCTCTGCAAAAATGGGAAGAACATCTGAGAAATTGGTGTACTATGTCAAAGAAGTAGAAGACAGCCAGACATGTAGGGCCTTAAAGATCATTACCATGTGGAGTTTTGCTTTCATACAGAGTAAGATGAGCTCATGGAAGTTTTGACATAATAAGCAACACAATCTGACTTTACCTCTGAACAGGGTCTTTCTGACTTTTGCACTGAGAGTAGACTCTAGGCAGACAGGGATTAGGGTGGCTAGGCAAGAGATAACAGTTGCTTGAACTGTGCATTAACAGCAAATGTGAGGAGAAGTGAATAGATGATCAGATTCTGGATTTTCAATGGATATCCCATAGGATTTGCTAACAGATTAGATGAGAAGTAAAAGAAAAGGTAAACTGTCAAAGACGACTTAAGTTTTTGGTCTAAGCAACTAGAAGGATGGAGCTCCATTTAATATGCTGAGATGAACAGTCTGGGAAAGGAGTATATTTTGGGAGATCAGGTATGTTATTTGGGATATGTTGAAGTTGAGATGTCCTCAGATACCCACGGAGAAATATTGACTAGGAGTTGGATATGAGTGTGAGTTCAAGAAAGGAAACTTCAGCTAATGAATGGGTATTAAGAGCTCTAAGATTCAAATGGAGGTGGAAGAGATAGATGGGATGAAAGAAGAGTTCTAGACCACTCAAACATTAAAGGTACAGGAGAAGAGAAACCAGGTAAGGACTAGAAAAGCTGAGGAGGTTGGAAGAGGTTGGTATGGAAAACCAAGGGGATATCAAGGAAATTAGGGAGAGGAGAGTCCCTACCTGTGAGGAATCAAGAAAGGTAATGACTGAGTAGAGCACTGAAAGTCACTGGTGACCTCGATAAAGAATGGTTGACACAGAAGTTAGGGCAAAACCTTAACTGGAGTGGGTTCAGGAGAAGAGGAAACAATAAGTAGAGCCAGGGAAGAGTCATCACTTTTTCAAAGTGTCTGCTTAAAGGAGGAAGTAGAGTCAAGAGAGATGCTTTGGTTTTTGTTTTTAAGAGGAGAAATGCCAGGATGTCCATATGCTGGTGAAAATAATTCAACTGAGAGGGATGAACTGCCATAATAGGAGTGCACAGAAACTGCTAGAGCCTTGTTCTGGAATAGGCAAGGAAGGATGGGACTGGCACAGGTAAGGGTTTTCTTTGGATACAGTGTGGGCAGTCCTGTCCTGTAATGGAAAGAACGCAGCACACGTAGTGCAGGTCCTGGCAGAGGTGTATGTATGGTGGTGGGAAGTAGATGAAGAGCGTGGCAAATTAAGGAGCTTCTTTTAGCTAATTGTTTTTCTCTCACTTTATGAATTGACATAGATATTACATCTGTAATCAGTAATGTAAATTTAGTCCTTTGGTATCTCTAAGGGGCAGTCATACAATCTGTAAAATGAGAATAATATTACCTAATAGATTGCTGTGCACATTAAATAATACTTGAAAAATGTTGAGAGTAACTAGCACATACAAATAAAATAGATAACATACCATTTATCAATAGATATAATTTTTAAGACAGCAATAAGAACTGAGGTAAGGAGTTGGGAAGTACATGTTCCTGAATCTAATCTCATTCAAATAAAGTATCTTTACTCTTTTAAAAGCCACTTAATTAGGATGTTACCTGAACTATGAATATTACTTGTGTTAAGATCAGGTGTTGTCATGTATTAAATATGCTTTGAGAACTTGAAGTATTAATGTTATAAAGGTCAATATTACTATTATATTATAATTAACATTTCATTGAAGAAAACTAGTACTTAAAACCAATTTAGAAAAATTTCATTCATTGTGAACTTAATTTTGGTTCAATGTTTCTTTGAAAGCCAGTGTATTTTAGCATTTCTGAACAGTTATTACAATATCCACATATAGAATTGGATAAAATTAAAAATTCCATTGCCTTTGTGGCCTTCATGAAGGAGTAATGATACTGGGATAGAAACTACTGGGGTGTCTGGAAGGCACCACTCCTTTCACTGAAGGATGAAGCACGATGTACATACAGATTCTTAATTTTTTCCACTTTTACTAATCCTGGGTCTACATGAGGAGCCTCACTAGGAATTTCATGTGCCTATTATGGTTTGGTGTGAATTATCCCCCAAAAGCTCATATTGAGACAATGCAAGAAAGTTCAGAGGTGAAATTATGAGATGATGAGAGTTGTATCCTAATCAATGGATTAATCCACTGGTATGGATTAACTGGGTGGTAACTGTAGGCAGGTAAAGTGTGGCTGGAAGAGATAGATCACTGGGAGTGTGCCTTTGGGATTTGTTATTTTGTCCCTGGTAAGCACAGCTTACTCTGCTTCCTGATTGCTATGTCCTGAGCTTTCTTCCATCATGCCCTTCTGCTGAGATGTTCTGCTTCACCATGGGCTCAGAGCAATGGAATTGGCCATTTGAAACTGTGAGTGCCAAATAAGCATTTTCTCCTCTAAAACTCTTCTTGTTGGGTTTTTCGCTTACAGCAGCAAAAAAGCTGACTGAAACAGTGCCTCAGGCAACAGTGTCATTTCCCTCTTCATACTGAGTGCCCTGGGAGACAGCAAATCATCTTAGATATGCTCTTAGGTCTCAAGATGGTCTTAGGACCTTCATCTTTAAAAGACGTTTAATTTCCCTACAATGATACAAGAGATCATTAAATATTGAATTGCATTCCTTCTCCATTTAAAATTACTTGGTACTATTCCTTCTGAATAGTTCTGAAAAGGATTAAAGAAGCCTAAGACACTTAAGTATTTCCCTCTCCTCAAAGTGGATTTAGTCTCTGCTTTGTTTTCAATTGTAAAGTTCAAAATCTGGAAAAGGCAAAAATGCGTCTTAATCGGCAAGTATTCCTAAATGTATTTCAGGGAAATACCCTTCACACACTCCCATCTATTTTGACTTTCATCTAAGTACTTTTAACAGCTATGATGTAGTTGTGATGAGCAACTTCGCCATAGGAAAACAGAAGCTTGATGGGCAGTGACACAATAAACAGCTCTGTGGTCTGTAGCCTCATCTGCACTTGGAACATGGCCAGAAGTGGCTCACAGTCCCTGGAAAGCACCTGGCTGAAGGTGGCTAGCAAGTTATCTAGCTCCTTTGGGAAAGATGATCCAAGTATCTTCAGAAACATGTTCTCTCAACTCAGGCACTAGAACAGAATCAATAAAGTTTGTAGAATTATAGGACCTGTAGCCAAAAAACCCTTGGTGAAAGGGATGTGGTAGACAGGCCAGCCGCTACTTCCCACTCAAGAGACTATCTCCATCTCACAGGCCAGGCTGTTGGGTTTATGCCAGGTGGCCACTCACACCTCACTCTCTACTCCATTTTTGAAGGTGAAATAATCAAGATTTTTGAAATAAAAAGCACAGAGCCAGAATCAGTGAGATGAAGATGGGTGCTCATTTGGGAGAATTGAGAGCTGGAACCAGGCTCCAAAGCAGATCAAAAGCTATAGGGACCTGCAGTGACAAGCCTTAAGCACAGACAACAGGGTTGCCAGGGGGCAGGAAACCAGCCCACTCACTGAGAAGCAGTGAGGAGGGACCTTGAGGACCCAGGAGAGACACAGGGAAGAGCTTCAGGCCTGACAGCTCTACAGCCATATAGACCCAGTCAGACTTTCCTGTTACTTAATGAGTCTCCCTGCTATATTCTTACAGTAAACCTACTTTTATTTCAGCTAGACTCTGAGGTTTTCCTTTTTTAAATAAAAAGCATTATTATTTTTTTAGTTGTAGTTGTACACAATACCTTTATTTTATTTATTTTTATGTGGTGCTGAGGATCGAACCCAGGGTCTTGCACATGCTAGGTGAGCGCTCTACCCCTGAGCCACAACAAAAGTCCAAGGTTTTCCTATTTTGTAACAATGCCTGATTCAAATATGCCTGATCCTCTGCTTTTATGGATGAAACCACTGACCATGACAAGGTTACTGCTGGCCAATTCTAGAACCCAATTTACCTGATCAGTGGGAACTGATACATAAATTAGATCTGAAACATTAAGCATTACTTCAACACTGGCTTGATTTATTGTGAAAACCCTAAGTTAAACCACGTTTGTCCCTACATTAAAATATACCTGACACACATACTTGCTTTCTGGTGGCTCAACTATGCTAAGGCATTAAGGTTTCAGCCAAACATAAAAAGTGGCCTAAAAATAATTTATATTCATAAGAGAAAATTTAGTCCCTACTGCTTGGTAAGATCAGGCCCAGTTTAAGTGTGTGTGTGTACACAACCCTATTTCCTTCCTTGGACTACATCTCACACCAGAGTATTTACATAGACATATCAACAATTTTATTTCGTCTAGTTCAACGTCAAGTACACTTTTACAAATATTGTCCTTAGATGCATTTTTAAGCCTTTAAGAGGTGTGTCTGTAGAATTGATTTAAGAAAACTGAGAGTGTGTCATAAGAGCAGTGACCACCACTTCCTGTGTATGTTCTTAGTGACAGTACAGAGGATGTGTGTGGGTGATGGTTCCATACATAACTCAGGGGCTGTGCTGCACACAGATGGGACACTGACAGCAAAACCCCAATTGGAGAGAGTACTAACATGAGCCAAGAGCACTTTATCCCCCTTGGATGTTAGTAGTATGAAAAGCAGATGTGAAACATGTTATTCTGAATGCTGAGTAACCAACACCAGCCTTCACTCCCACCTCTTGAGGTTTGTTATGCTTGGAACCAAGTTGCTTGATAAACTACATCTGAAAGGCTCACAAGGTCCTGGGTAGTCCCTCGTAACCCCATTTCTAGAGCAGGTGGGTTCTGAACTGTTCAATGCTGTGGTCTGGCTAAAATCGAGTTTCAGGAATCTTCCTCATGGTTGACCTAAGCTCTTTTCTAGCTTTGGCTTTCCAGGTGATTAGCACTTGGGGAAGAGATTAAAACCAAGTGCACATAAAGAATATGTAGATTTGAGTTGTCATTAACTTGCCTTTGTACTCTGGAAGTAACAACTTCTTTAAAGACCCTAATTGGCTCTAGAAAAAAACTGAAATTTTAATTTAAAAAAATATAGATACATGAGTCTTTATTATTAAAATTTCGGCATGCCTTCAGATAAAGTCTAAAAGAGTTAAAAATATCAGAATAATTTGCTTAGTTTGCCTGTATCTTTATAGAATACTGAGAATTATAATAATAAAATTCTTTTTTTTTTTTTTTTTTTTTGTACCGGGGATTGAACTCAGGGGCACTCGACCACTGGGCCACATCCCCAGCCCTTTTTTGTATTTGATTAGAGACAGGGTCTCACTGAGTTGCTAAGTGCCTCACCATTGCTGAGGCTGGCTTTGAACTCACGATCCTCCTGCCTCAGCCTCCCAAGTGCTAGGATTACAGGCGTGCGCCACCGCGCCCGGCTAATAATAAAATTCTTATTATAACTTTTTTAATATAAATATACACTGAAGATTAATCTTTTACAGGGTCAGAAAGTCCAATTTTTATATAACAATTTAAAGTCTACACGTTTCACTCACAAAAAATTTAGTTTTTATAATTTTATATTATTAAAATGATATCCAGGAGTCCAATGACCTGTGATAAAATATTTGGGCATGATGATTTAGAATTAAAGGTTATTTTTTACATCTTTCTTTATTGACCAGGAACATGATCTTTTAGATTCTACACATTCCCCCTGCCTAAGTGCTTCTTTGATACACACATCAAAGACCATATGAGAGATCGTTTTAGTTGTGCAATTACATACTGTAAGAAAGGTAGGGCATAGCAGGATAAAATGTGACTTCAACATATTAAAATATTTTCCATTCTGAAACCACTGAGAATGACCCAATAGCAGTCAGTGGTAGAACCTTTGCTCACTATTGACTCTTTTGTGTATCCCTGAGACTCAGAATTTGGTCTCTAATACCACTGGAGTTCTAAAGAAAACAGAGCTACCTTGGGGCTGGCTGATTCTGAAGCATGGGGGAGGAAAAAATAAAAGTGGGTCTGGATTGTTCTCAGCATGGATGCTTTCAGAAATACAAGGGTGCTAAAGTGACACTGGAGTCAGCATAAAGGGACCACTGACCAAGCTGTGAGTCTCTGAATCAAATACAAGTACAGCAAGGGGCCATAATGCAAGAGCAGGCTGTGCTAAAAGTTTAATTTTTTAGTAAGCAGGTGAGTGTTTATACCAAATAGTTTTTGTGCTAATAATTTTGTCTATTTATAATATTGCCATATGTAGTTATTTCTATCTGGGTAGGCACCAAAGAATAAGCAGGAAGAAATTATAATTTGGCCAGATGAGCCTGGCAATAGGTACTAAAATTAAATAAATAATAGGATGTTGTTAGCATAATGTAAATAACAGGTGTATGATGGGCACAAATAATACCATACAGAAAATAGCCTAGGTGGTCACACAAAAGACCAAGGAAGAGATACAATTAAGCACTGTATTTTAAAATATGAATTACTCCATGTTCTTGACAAGTTAACTACAAAAACTACAAAAATTGAATTTCTTATTACTAAGAAATGAAAACTGTTAGAATCAAGATTCCCAACAAAGAATACAAAAATTTTAATTGATAACAAGAGATCAAAATACCCTAATGACAAGCCAATAGATTAGGTACTGTCGAGCATGTAAAATTGAATGCATCATTACTATAAAAGATACCAAGTTTCAAACATAAAAAGCTCCACACAGTGGCTCAGTTTTGAATTACCCTCATGTATACAACAACCATATCCAGACTAGATTCAACTGGTCAAAAACCCAAATCCTTTCTTTTCCCTTTTGTTAAAGTAAGAATAATGAAACTCAGGAAAGAAAGAATACTAGAAGAATAGGAATACATTAGATTAAGAATCATACTATACAGAAAGTAATTGACCAAGTAAAGAAATAACAACTTACTTACACTATAATAGTCTTGATGTTTTAGAACAGGTGTAAGTCAATACACAATAAATTTTATGATCACTGCTTGTGTCTATCTTTTATTAGCTGTTTAAGATGTTTGAAGACTTCAAAAGACTTATACATACTGAATTTGTACTCATGGTTTAAATTTCTTCAGAAAATTTAATTAGTTAATCTTAGAATTAATGCTTAAATGCTTAAGAAAAATTTGTTTCCCAAATTTTGCTTTCTCTGAATTTAATGAAGTAAAAGCTTAGCAAAGTACATATAGTTTTGAGTAATTTTCATGCCCAAAAGTTCTTCAGACAATTAAGGAATCAATTGTTATGGTACAAATGCATAATTCAGAAAAGAAAGACTGTAATTAAGGAATCCCAAGAACCCTGCTAGAATCCAAAGGAAGAAGTGATTTAAATGCACACAGAAAAACAGAGTATAATTTATCTATTCCTGTCAAACATAATCATTTGCTTGATTTTAAAGACAAATGAATCATAGCTTAGCAGGAATCACATTTCCATATTAACCACTTGGGTACACGTGACATGACATATGACTGAGACTATGGTACACTCTCTTTTACTGACCACATAATTTAAGTTGTGTGGAAGGTAGGTCCCTGAGAGGAAAACAGAATCTGAGGCACACAATGTTGGCTCAAGAAAAAAGAAAACTCAAAAGATCAGTACTTAAGAAAGCTACTATTTGACTAGCTGCCAGATCTTTAGAATGCTATGGAATTGTAAGGATACCTCTCAAAGAGAGAAAAGCATTAGTCACATTTAATCTGGTGCATGAAATAAACACAAAATATTAGAAAAAACACATGATCATTCCAAGTGATAATAAATATTCACCATACTTAGTACATCCTGGGTAAAGATACAAAAGAAAAAATAGAAGAGTTCATCTGCCTTTGCACTTATGAGTGCTACCTTTGAGGCACTTTTTTCCTGGAAGGAAGGGATTTAGGAATGAGCTCCTCCTCATAAAAAAAGATGAAAAAATGAAAACATCCTTGGGAATATTCCTTTTCCAAAATCAAGCACAATCCATTCATTTCAAGCACTGTTATCATTCTTAACTCAAATTAGACAACTTTTTAAGTCACGAAGATAAACCTGAAAATAGAAAACTTGATGAGGAAGCTGGTATTGGAATGGTGCTCAAAATGGACATGGACAATAGTTCAAACACTTATAAATACTACACTGATATTCTGAGGGTATTGAGTTGGGGAAGGTGAATTTCATCAAAAAGCTTTTCGTAATTATGGTTTTTTTTCTCATCTCTTCATCCCAGTCAAAATCTAATGCTTCATCATCTAGTTCTGAAAGAGTGAAGAGAGAATTTTTGGAAAGAATCAGTTTCTCAATGGAGCCCTGCAGCTGAAAAGATTTCCTTTTACTCCTGAGCATTGGATCTGTGGTTGGAGGAGGTGGGCTGGGGCCTCTCTCACCCCAGTTCTTTCTTTCAGGAGGAGGAGGGGACTCTGATTTGGATTCCAGCAAGGAAGTAAAAGAGAAGTTTGCCAATTTGGCCAACGTGCCAGCATGAACCTTACTGCTTTTCTTACTGGATGAAACCTCTTCCTTTGTGTCTGTCTCACAAGTTAAATGAGAATGCCCAGTCTTGTTCCCAAGCTCCAACTCAGGCTGAATAACCCTCTTTTCAGGGCCACATTCCTTCTCCTCTCTTGATCCATCCTTCTCTGGTGGCTGATGTAACAGCTCCTTTGTTTCACCCTTTTGCTGATTGAAGTTTCTGTTTCCTGAGGTAGAGGTCAGCTTTTCTGGACCCTTCACAGACACAGCTGCTTCTCTTCTTATTCTATGCTGGGGAATTTTAGGACTACAAACTGTTATTTTACTTGTGCCAGGAGATGCATGACTGTGTTGTTCAGAGGAGTGAATCAGTTTTGACTTCTGTTTGAAAGTAAATTTTGCCAGTTTGGCTACTGGGAGACCTGGAATCTTAACACTTTCAAGTTCAGGCTCTTCCTCCTGAGCAAGGGATCTCAATCTCTTTCCTCTGGATATTTCTGGTGTTCTTTCTAGACCATGTGCAGGAATGGACTGACCAGCCGAAGGGTCTGTGGGCTGTGAAGTCACATTGGTGGTACTTCTGGATGACACCTGGGCCTTCTCCTTGCGCAGCCTAAGCAACCTGCTAGGGACATGATGAGTCAGTACCGAGTCAGGCTCATCAGTGGGGACTGTTGCTTCAGACACCAGTGATCTCCTTTTGACCTTCTTACCCTCCACACTTCCTGGCCTCAGTGAACCATCTGTTGCTCCTGGTGACAGAAGTGGCCCAGCTTCTAATTTGCTCCTTTGGCCTGGCCCACTCTTTTCCATACCTTGAGATTTGTTGTTAGAGATTTTCAAAGCCATGTTTTTTTCTGTTGCTTTGGGACTAGGAGAGAGAAGAACAGTGTTTTTAGGTTCTATCTTACTTGGTGCCATGAAGTCAAACCAGTCCAAACCGTCATCTCTGCCATCTTTGAGCTCAGTTGAATGTGTTCTACTTGTTGTTTTGTCAGACCTCAGATGGAGTCGGGGGTCTGGAAGCGGGCCTCCCTGGGGACCGCCTCCAGGGAAGGAGGTACCTGGGCTACAGTTCAGTTCCTGCTGTGTTAAAGTTCTAAACTTTGATTCTTCCCTTGGATCATTTCCTGAGGATCCTGGAACAGTTTCTGCCTTCATTATCCGTGGTTGGGATTGGCACACACTTTCATTCCGTAACCTGGGGCGGAGACAAATAAGAAAAACATGTATTGAAGGGAAGAGAATCTACTTTAACCTTTTCATTTCTTTAGTCTCTGAGATCTCATCTTAAAGGTTTTTTTTTTTTTTTTTTTTTTTTTTTTTTGTGGTACCGGGGATTGAACTCAGGGGCACTCGTCCACTGGGTCACATCCCCAGCCCTTTTTTGTATTTTATTAGAGACAGGGTCTCACTGAGTTGCTAAGTGCCTCGCCATTGCTGAGGCTGGCTTTGAACTCGCGATCCTCCTGCCTCAGCCTCCCAAAGTGCTGAGATTACAGGCATGTGCCACCGTGCCCGGCTTCATCTTAAAGGTTTAAGTCTAACATAATTCCAAGTTAATATCAAGTATAGCTTCTTAGGGCAGTAAAAGAATTATCCTTTATAAAAAAAATCAATATAGAATTTAGTGCTGTGATAGGCATTCTAATTTAAATAAAATTGTAGCAAAATTAAGAAAATGAATCAGTGGTTGGTCTACAATTTTGTATCTCTCTGAAAGTTCATTTAATTCATTTAAGAATGGAGGTTAGTGTAAAATGTTCAATCTTATCTCTTATGCAAAAATGTTCAAAGGTAAGACTGACTTGTTGCTTTCTGCAGATGAGAACCAAAGTAAAAGACTGGAGTTTATTATCTCACATCTCTTCACCCAACCAAGATACTGGATTTTTGTGCATCTAAAAGTCACTTTCCCCAGGAATGAAATTTCTATGATACCTCTATGCTGGCTCTGCCACCGTCTCCAGAACCTTCATATTCACAGTAGACAACTGCAGGTGACTGTGACACCCTTTCCTGCAAAGCCCAGCCATGCTTCATCATGGAATCTGGGCAGCAGCTCTCTTATCAATCTGATAGAGAGCTAAAGCCTATCCACTCTGAATGATCTGTTTGGTGATACTCATTCTAAATATTTGGCATATTAGAAACTGAATTTCTAACAGGAATTGTAGTACTCCCAAAATATGCCCATTAAAAAGCCCTTAACAACCTAGAAATATCTTCTCAATATAAAGTGTGATATGACCCTGTTTCCATGTACTAAATCTGAAAAAAAAAATTATGCCCAAAAGCAGATGAGAAAATTATTCTAAAATCACATGTAATCATAGAAAAGAGACTAGAAGAAAATATAAATTTAAATATATTTCCATACATTAAAATGTTAATAGTATCTATCTCTGGGAAATAAGATTATTTTTGTTTTCTTATTAATTAATTACTGGTAATTTCTAAAATAGCCTACAAAGAACATGTATTACACCTTTATAATCAGGAAAGAAACCCACAAAAATTGGAAGAAAATATTGAGTTATAGTCATTTATAGTAAATTTGGAAATATTAACATGGAAAATCCATGTTTATTATGACTAATTTGAGTTATAATTAAAAAATCAAATAGCTTTCAAAATTACTGCTGTTTAGTATACCTTTCAGCATCAAATAGAGGTCAGGAAGACTCACTTGTTAAAGTTTCATAACAATATACTAAATGATGAGGAATTTTAGGAAAAGAATAATTTTGCTCTATTATTTTTATCTAATTCTTATTCAGGAATTAAACCCTCCCACAAATAAAGTTTCTGCAGTTTTATTATAGTTTCTTATAAGACAGTATCTTTGTGCCCTCTGCTTTCTGATTCCTAGAAAGTGAGTATGACAGTGTCATTATTTGAAGCACACTGTCTCTAGTAAAGCATTTTCTGGAAAGTATGACAAAAATATCCATGATTTTATTGAATTATGTGATTTCCTTAAGGAATGAAGAACTCTTTCCTAAAGGCTAAAAACCTACAAGCTAGTTGCATTTTTCTCACTTGATAAGAGTAGGTCAGACTTTCAGCATATGGCACCTGGTTTTGTTGCTTTGAGGATCAACATTTGAACATGTCTCTGCATTATGAAGAAATACAATAACAAACAACATTTTATGGCAGAATCCTATCTTTCAGATAGTCACATATATTTTCCTCCCTGTTCTTTTCCTTTAGAAGAGTCAATTTGAATTTGGCAAATCCAACTGCCATTTTTCTAACATACAACACTGGTTCTCCTTTCTTGAGTTCATCATTTGTCAGTTTCTGGTAGCTTGGACAGGTCAAAATAAGTAGCTCTTCCAAAGGCTAAGCCACATGCAAGAAGGGCTTGAAACTGGCTAGGTCATACTATAAACCACCCAACAGAGTAACCGGTCCATGCTCTGGATCATAAGAAGAGATGTAAGGCCAAAAGAAAGGAGGGATTGATTTCATAAAGCCAGTCCCTTCACCCCTGACTTCTCCAAAAGGGCTCTGATGAGTTTGTTTGTTTTTTTTAGATTATTTATTTATTTTAATTTGTTTTACGTGCTTGCAGAGTACAATTCATTTCATATTACATATAGAGAACAGTTTTTCAAGTCACTGGTTTTAGATTAATTATTTTCACACCATTTGTGTTTTTATGTATGTACTTAGCATATTGATGTCTAACTCATTCTGCCATTATTCCTATCCCCTTGACCACTCCCTTCCCCTCTCTCCCCCTTGTTCTATATAACATTTCTTCATTCCTCTCATCCCCCCTCCCTTGCTATTATAAGTCAGTATAATCATAGCAAAGGAATCATTAAGACCTTTGGTTTTTTGGGATTGACTAACTTCACTTAGCATTATTTTCCCCAACTCCATCCAGTTACCTGCAAATGCCATGATTTTATTCTCTTTTAGTACTGAGTAGTGTTCCATTGTGTATATATACCAAAGTTTCACTATCCATTCATCTATTGATGGACATTGGGCTGTTTCCACAATCTAGCTATTGTGAATTGTGCTGCTATAAACACTGATGTGGCTGTGTCCCTGTAGTAAGCTGTTCTTAAGTCCTTTGGGTATAGACTGAGGAGTGGGATAGCTGGGTCAAATAGTGGTTCCATTCCAAGTTTTCCTAGGAATCTCCATACTGCTTTCCAGATTGGCTGTACCAATTTGCAGTCCCACCAGCAATGTATGAGTGTGCCCTTTTCCCCACATCCTCGCCAGCATGTATTGTTGTTTGTGTTTTTGATAGCTGCCATTCTGACTAGCGTGAGATGAAATCTTAGAGTAGTTTTGATTTGCATTTCTCTAATTGCTAGAGATGTTGAACATTTTTTCATATATTTGTTGATTGATTGTATATCCTCTTCTGAGAAGTGTCTGTGCAGTTCCTTGGCCCATTTATTGACTGGGTTGTTTGTTTTTATGGTGTAAAGGTTTTTGAGAGCTTTATATATCCTTGAAGTTAATGTTGTGTCCGATGTGCTTGTGGTAAAGATTTGCTCCCATTCTGTAGGTTCTCTGTTCACCTCACTGATTGTTTCTTTTGCTGAGAAGAAGCTTTTTAGTTTGAATCCATCCCATTTATTAATTCTTGTGCTAGGGGTCTTGTTGAGGAAGTTGGGGCCTAATCCAACATGATGGAGATTTGGGCCTAGTTTTTCTTCTATTAGGTGCAAGGTCTCTGGTTTTTATAAATAAAAAAGAATGCTGCTAGGAGAAGGAAGCAAATGGAAGAGAAACACCAGGAAAAGAATTCTCAAGGTTTTCTAGATGCCCTTCAATGGATGAATGGATAAAGAAACTGTGGTACATATACACAATGGAATATTACGCAGCATTAAAAGAGAATGAAATTATGGCATTTGCAGGTAAATGGATGGAACTGGAGAATATCATGCTAAGCAAAATAAGCTAATCTCAAAAAATCAGGGACTGAATGTTTTCTCTGATAAGTAGATGCTAATCCATATGGAGTGGTGTGCAGGGGATAAGTGGAGGAACTTTGGATGGGGCAAAGGAGAGAAGGGAGGGGCATAGGGGTAGGAAAAATGGTGGAATGAGATGGACATCATTACCCTAGGTACATGTATGATTGCACGAATGGTATGACTCTACTTCATGCACAACCAGAAAAGTGAAAAATTCTGCCCCATTTGTGTACAATGAATCAGAGAGCTTTCTCTACTGTTGTGTATAACTGATTGGAACAAATAAATAAATAATTAATAAATGATAAAAAAGAATTCTCAAGGTTTTACTTAATACAGTCAACTATCCCAATGTGGTCCCCAAATTCTTCTGCAGTTGGCCCAACTACATATGCACTCCATTTAACAGGTTCAGGTCAATTATTAAGCCACTCACATTAACGTGAAGATGCGTGAATGAGCAATCTTGCCATTCCTCACTACTCTTTCTTAGGTACAGTCTCAAAGTCTAGCTTTTCAGAAACCCATGTATTTAGGAAATAGGCAAACATTAAAGTTATGGCCAAATTTCTTCAGGTAGAGTCCATGCTTTGGATGATTTGTATAATACATTCTTTCCCATGTGTCTGTCATGTCTATTATACACATCTTCAGAAGTCACGAGAAAGCTAAGTTTCTGAGGTGTCACCTCAGCTGACACAACATAGAATAGCAAGCCATTTCCCCTGAGCTTGCCTGAATTTCTGACTCCCAGAAAGCGAGCATTAAAATTGTAGTATTTTTTTTTTTAAACCACTCAGTTTTAGAGTGGTTGATTTTACAGCAATAGATAACTGACACAATGCTCTTTAAACAATATAGATAGATTCTATTCAGTTTATATTGCCTTTGTTTCACTAAATGCCAGAGAAGTACTTTCTAATATGTGCCTTCCTTGGTTTTCCTTCCTCACCTTTCAAGTCTTTCAAGCTCTTCATTTAAGAGGCTCTGCAGCTCCAGTTTTTCCAGAATAAGTTCACACTGTCTCTGGTACTGCGCCTGAGGATTTTCAGGAAAGGAAGTGTGGAGAGCGTTCACACCTCCCAGCAGTGCACCTCCCTAAGGGTTGAGAAAAAATCAGAGTCATAAGGCCATCCAGCACATGGCAAGGACACAGAAGGGTCCTCAGCTCCTGGGTGGCTAAGACCAGCACTAAACACCCCCACCTTGGGGATGAGAATCAACGAGGAACATTTTTCACATTTTAATAGTTCTCTTTCCCAGTTCTGGGTGGCAATCATTGCTTTAAGAACTGATACTGTCACTAGTGAGACTGTGAACATCACTCAGGTGTGCTGAGAATATTGAGATCCACTGCTTTCCACCAATGAGCAAAAGCAACGCCAATAATGCAGTGAAAGGTCTCTATGACATTTTCCCCTTTTAAATGATTATCTGTGGATATTTTTCCAGGAATTACTAGGTCTAGAATAAGATCATTTTTATAACTTGATAGTATTTTTTTAAAAGAAAGCTTGTAATTAGCATACGTATTAGATACACAAAATATCCTTACCTGCATTGAAGACTCCATCACTGATACCACAGTAATGGCATCTTCCAGAGTCACAATATCACGAAACATTAGCCGAGCATGAGCTAAGAAAATAAAATGCATTTGATTTTTAGGATTATTTAGGATGATATATGTAATTCTCTACTCCTGCTCCCCTCTACAAAAGAATTGCCCTTTATGAACGAACTACTAAGAACAAATTAACTTTGCTAGAACAAGCACAAAATTCTACATGCAACTAGCTTTATGGTTGCTTCTTGAACAATAGACCTGATCTTCTGCACACCTCATGCAATTTTGTATACATCCATGAGAAAGTACTCTGGACAGCATAGAACTTTTAGCAACTTTTAGTCCTCAATTTAATCTATTATAAAAATACACAAAATTAAAACTCATTTCTCATTTCTATTTTTTTTTTTAAATCTATGATTTATGAGCTTTTCAAAACTACTGAACTAGTAAGCTTCAATTTTGGTTATTCTTGCCCTAATATTACACATAAATCCTTGGGAAAAAAATGAAGTCCATTATTTTTGTAGTACTTTTTATTAAGCTTATATTATTTTATCATATGATACATTAAGTTCATGAGAAGCTTTTTAAAAAAATATTATTTAGACATAGTCTAAAATGTAAAAGCCAATGTTAGAAAATAAAGGTTTGAGATGCACATTAGCTATAGGTGTATATGTTAAGTCCTATGACTTAGGGATGGGACAGCATTGTTGATGTGGTTGTTTTAATAGGGATGGGTCATGACCAGCAAATACTGAGCAAGAGCCACAGAAGCTGCATGGGGAACAATTCTAAACAAGTAACTATTCCATTAAAAATGCTAATAGAACTGAGAAGACATCAGAAATGAAGCTTTCTAAATAGTGGTATGTTAAGTTATGGGAGGGCCTGAGATGTCAACAAAGATTCCTCTTTTTTTTTTTTTTTTTTTTAATTTATTTATTTGCTTTTTAGTTGTACACATGCGTTTATTTCTATGTGGTGCTGAGGATCGAACCCGGGCCACACAATGCGCTAGGCGAGCGCTCTACCGCTGAGTCACAACCCCAGCCCAAGATTCCTCTTTCTTAATGATACAACATTCCACTTGACATCCATTATCTGTCCTCTGATGAGTGGAGGTCTCAGGGCTCACAGTTTTTACTTTTTAAGTGACTATGAGCATCCTAGAATAGGTATTATTCTAATTCATCCTTGACTCCACAGTGCCAAGCTGCATGCTTTGCACACAGTAGGCACTCAAGAGAAGTATCACCAGTTGAAAGAGATAAACCTTCTGCTAATCGAATCAAGCTTTCCAACAGGCGGATGGTTGTTCGGGCAGCATTCCGGGAATCACTCTGCCTTTGCCTCTGGTAGTACCGGAGAAGAACTTGATTGCCAGCATCAGACAGTGTGGGCTGGAGAGTCCTAATGAGGCAGAAGTAGGTTTTCATCTTTTCCATGCTCCACAGCTTCTCTGATTTGCTTGGGTAACCTGTTTATCAGGTGTTGGGTTAGTAAAATTTAAGAACAGGAAAATATGTCATCTTTTAAGGGATTTGATAAAGTTCTTATACTAATTTTTTATAATTTAATTTTATTTATTTATCTTTGGTACTGGGGATTGAACCCAGGAATACTTTACCATTGAGTTACATCCCTGGTCCTTTTTATTTTGAGACAGGTCTTGCCAAGTTGCTGAGGTTGGCCTTGAATTTGCGATCCTCCTGCCTCAGTCTCCCTAGTCACTGGGACTAAAAGGCATGTGACACTACACCCAGCTTCTTGTACTCATTTAGGTTTTGTGTTCATTGAAATCTAGTTCTATTCTTTGTAAAGCATACAGTTCTAGAATGGGCAGACTTACAATCTAAGCTTAATAAAAATAAGCTTCCTCAAGGGTTAAAATTATTCAGAACACTTTTGGTCTGCTTCATAGTAATAAATAGTAATAATGTAAAGCTCAATTTTAGAGATTTCAATTCATAATTCTGTTCAGTTTTCTTGTGTGCAAGAGTCAAGTGGTAATTTTATATCATAAGGTTGCACCTTTTCATCACAAAGGACACATATAAGCTCACTGTACCAAGTATACAAAGCCTCTTCTCCTTCTCCTCATATTTCTGGGGCCCCCTGACCAGCTCCTCTCACTTACTGCCTTTTGTCTAAGCATCTTTCTATTGCCTGAGAGGAAGGGGATCTTGGATTTATTTAATTCTCTTCAAGAGGAATTTCCTTTAGTTAGGACTAATCTTTCTTTGCCATATTGAATTATTTGTATATTTTCACATACCTTTATTTTCTAAAATAAAGGAGGAAATTACACGATCCCAGTCTTTATTCTTGGTATCGAGCAAAACCAGGATCAGGTCAAATCGACTTAGAAGTGGGCTGCCGAGGGCGATGTTTACGGATACAGACTCCTGGGGATCATACTGGCCTTTAGGGTTGGTTGCTGCTAGTATGGTGGTCCTTGTGTTTAGCTTGCACACGAGACTATGGAGAGACAGAGGGTAAAATTCACTGACTGTGAGATTCAAATAAAAACCAAGATTAAATTCGTCACTAAAGTGGGACTTCATTTTTACCTTGAGAATCTAGAGGAAAAAAAAATTTGGCATAATACAAGGTAATATCACAAATACCAAGTTCAAACAAGGTATACTGAAACTAGTTTTATCTTGAAGAGAAGTAATTGTTGAATGAATATTCTTTATGCTCCTCTCATGAGCATACTCTGCTAAGTGCTAAGAGGTGTATAAAATTAAACCAAACATGGATACTGTTCTTCAGAAGCTTGTAAACTACTAGCTATAATGTAATTCAAGGCAGCATATGCTAGGTTCTATAAGTATAAAGTTCCCAGGGAACTAAGGAAAATGTGTATTTGCCTATGTGATGGAAAAGATGACCAGGAAAACACTATGATATGACTTTTAAACTGGACCCTTCAAGACACCTGGACATTTTTAAGTGGATGGAGACATATACCTGTGGAGAATGGGAGGAGGGGATGACTTTGGGGAATGGTGAGCAAAAACTTTCTGTATATTTACTTATTTTGTTTTGATTTTTCTAATCATGAAAGAGAAAGGAAGGGAGAAAAGAATAGGAAATCAGGAAATATAAGGATTGGTTTACATTTTTCTTTTCTTTTGGTACTGGGGATTGAACCAAGGGGTGTTTAGCCACTGAGCCACATCCCTAGTCCTTTTTATTTTTTATTTTGAGGCAGGGTCTCACTAAATTGCCATGGCTAGCCTTGAATTTGCCATCCTCCCGCATCAGCCTCTTAAGGCACTGGGATTACAGGTATGCACCACCATGTCTGCAACATCGAGTTTCTGAGGAGCATTTATGAAAGGAGGTGTGAGGAGGTTTGGGCCTGGTGGTGGGTTGGACAGGGAAAGAATGCAAATGGGAAACAGGTGGGATGCGAGTGCTATGGTCCTGTAAAGAGGTACAAAAGTGGGGCTGGGTATGTGGCTCAGTGGTAGAGCGCTCACCTAGCATGTTCACGGCCTGGGTTCGATCCTCAGCACCATGTAAAAATAAAAAAAATGCACTGTGTACAACTAAAGCAAATATATATATATATATATATATATATATATATATATATATATATAAAAAAGGAGGTACAAAAGTCCTAAGCTGGGTGGTAGCAGGATAGGTATGGATATGACATAACTTAGAAATTCTTCTTAAATTGATAAATGTTGGGCAAGTTCTCAAAATAATATGGTATATTCACTGACAATAAGAAATGTAAAATCAATGATCTGTAAATGTGTGTATGCTCTGCACTTGATTCCATTTTTAGTTATAGTGGGAAGTCTGCCTCTCCTAAGTCACAGTCCTATGACATCAGCAAACATGTGCTACATCTGTTAATCCTCAATCTATTTCCAGTTGCTCTAACAGTTACTTCATTCCCTGAGGATGAAAAAGTTTAAGAATCTCTGTGGCAAAAACAAAAACAAAAAACAAAAACCATTCATTAAACAAGAAATACAAATTGCTTTTACTAAAAACTTAATCCACTTTTTTAAAATTGGCAAAAGAAAATTCTCAAAAGACAGTCCATATCTTACAATTTGTGTGCAAAATGGTTTTTGCAAAGCTACTTTTTAGAACTTGGGAATCATTTTCCAAAAAAGCAATGCAGTAAATGGTTCATACTAATCGCACAAAAGCACATTCAACACATAATCAGGTGAGACTTTTTATTTACTATAAAAAAGGAGTATTTTTGCAATATTGGCAATGAAACAAAATATACCTGCATATGAAATAATTAAAAATATTTTTAATACTAGGTAAAATTAATCATTCTTCCTCTGTCTGATCAACTAATATTTATAGGCTATTTCCTATGTGCAAAGGATATACTGAGAATTCAAAAAGGTATTCAGCTAGTCCCTGACTCCAATTATTTTACAATAGAACAGCTGGAGGATGAGGAGGCCCAAGAGAGCACCTGGCAGATGGTAGGTATGCAAGGAATTCTGGCTGTGGATCAGGATATAGAAACTTCTGTGGACACACCAGGATATCTATGAGGGATATAATCTGATGTGAGACACAAAGACAGAAAGAAGGTGGTAAATTATCCCTAAGGTAACCAGAAAAAAAAAAAAAAAAAAAAAAGAAATGAAATTAAGCTTAATGAAGTGGACCAAGGAAGAGATGTATGCAAAGAGAAAAGGCTTCCTGAGGTGAAGAAATGAGAAGGAGAATAAACAGAGGAGTCGACAAAAGAGGAACAAGAAGTCAGGAAAATCTCTACAGCAAAGGAGGAAGATTCGGACAATGCCAGGAAGTTTCAATGCAGGTGAAAGAGGGGAAGGCAGTTTATAAACCTAGTGGTTGCAGATCTGTAACTTAAACATTTCTGTTAAAAACTGAAAAAGAAGCCGGGCGCGGTGGCGCACGCCTGTAATCCCAGCACTTTGGGAGGCTGAGGCAGGAGGATCGCGAGTTCAAAGCCAGCCTCAGCAATGGCGAGGCACTTAGCAACTCAGTGAGACCCTGTCTCTAAATAAAATACAAAAAAAAGGTCTGGGGATGTGGCCCAGTGGTCAAGTGCCCCTGAGTTCAATCCCCAGTACCACACACACACACACACACACACACACACAAAAAAAAAAAAAAAAAAAAAAAAAAAAAAAAACTGAAAAGAGCTTTAGAAAACAACAGTTTTTTTTTTTTTTTTTTTTTTCCCTCTCTCTCTAATCCAAAATAGTTTGTGCATACTGGTGGCTCACAAAATAATCACTGAATGAATGAACTCATGAATTAGTATAAGGTAACTAATTTTTCCAATCCAATGTGAACCCTACCTTCTTCAACCATGTTAATACAAATAATTACCACATTTGTAATACCAAGCACTATTAGATTTATACATATTATCTCATTTTCACAGAAACCTGAAAGTAGGTGTTATTATCACAAATTTAATAAGGAAGCTAGAAGATTAGATATTAACTTCCCCAAGGTTACATTGAGACAGGTTTTTTTCTGAGATTCAAACCTAGATCTGATAAGTTTCAAAATCAATGTTTTTTCTTTTCCAGACCGCCTCCCCTTTGGGCTGTAACATTTTGGATGTACAACTCCCATGATCTCAAGATTCTACCTGATGTTTTTAGGTATCTATTTACTTGCCTTATTTGTTCCTACTAATTTGGTCTCCTTGAGGGACTACTGACTTCTTACTATTATCCTCACACTGGCTGACTCACATTAAATGCTCAATATGTTTGTATTAATTAAATGATAAATAAAAGTAAGTCTTAGTTCAGTAATCCTAAAATTCAGTTACTATAGTTTTATAGACTTCAACAGTCATAAAACAATGCTGATACACATTTTTTTTCTGTATTAACTTCAAGGAATGAAAACACTGGTTTCTGAAAAAGCTAGTTTTCCATTCATTAAACCCACATGTTTAAACTTTCCTATGAACACAGTAGTAATTTTTCTAAGCATTATAAACTTAGGTAAACTTAGAAATTATTTTTACCAGTACAATATTTCCACAAAGTGTCCTTTTTTGTGATGATCTCCATGACTCCCTTTATGCCTCTTACTGGGCAATCTCCATGTTTACTTGTAACGGAGGCCACATGGGTGTCTCTAGCAGCACGATACACAAGAGCCAAAAGGTACAACAACTCAAGTGTACATAGAAAAAGAAAATGTGTTCTACACACACAATGGAAAATTATTCAGACTTTACAAAAAGGCAATTAGAACACATGCTACAACATGGATGAACCTCAGGAGCCAGTTACAAACAAATAACTGTGTGATTCTACTTATGAGTTATCTGGAGTAATCAAGTTCATAGAAAAAAGAATGGTGCTTCATAGGGGTTGGGAGGAGGGGAAATGGGGAGTTGTTTAATTGGTAATGAGTGTCAGTTTGTAAGATGAAAGACTGGTTGCACAATGATGTGATTATACTTAATACTAATGAACAATATACTTAATATAATTAAGATGGCAATTTTTTTTTTTTGCATTTTTACTCCTCCATGCCAAAAGGAATAGAGGCTATTATGAATTGAATGTTTGTGTCCCCCACCAAATTTATATCTTGAAGCTCTAACACCCAGTGTGATGGTACTGGGCAATGGGACCTGTGGGAAGTAGGGTTAGAAGAGTTTATGTGGGCAGAGCCCCCCTAATGAGATTAGTATCCCATGCATACATAAACAAGAAATAACGTTACATTGTGTGAAGCTACTGTTTGTTATGGAAGTTAATCTACCATGACTAATATACAGTAAAATCTCTAGCATGTTCCAGATCCTTTGGCTATGGCAAACCCAGTAACAGTTGAGTGGTCTCCTTACCAAAAGAATCTGGATAAAAAACAGTTTGAGATGCAATTTTCAAATATTAATTTCTAGACTGTCTCACATGCCTATATTAATACAACCTCAGTTTTAAAAAAGAAAAACCATTTAGCACACACACACACACACACACAAACCATTCTCAGCAGACACCGGCAGGTGTATGAAAACACAAATAGTGTGAAATATAAATAAAAATATAAATATAAACACAAACAGTGTGAAAATACTTAATGTAAAACCAGTGACTTGAAAAATTGTGCTCTATGTATGTAATACAAAATGGATTGCACTCTGCAAGCATGTATAATAAATGAGAATAATAAAAAAAAAATTTAAAACCCATTCTCAATGCATTATATATATGTGTGTGTGTGTGTGTGTGTGTGTGTGTGTGTATGTGTGTGTGTGTGTGTGTGTATTTGGCAATCTTAAATACTAGGTATACACATTCTTTCCCACTTTTTTACAAGGTCTTTAAGTTTGAAAGTTGGAAATTAGCTCAATGACTGGCAAGACACCCCATAAGCAATGGGAATAGGAAAGAGGAAATGGGGGAGAGTTCTGATTATATGGTCATTTAGAAAGAACAGAAATTCTCAAAGTACATAATTTGAGATTATACATCTTGGTGGCACACCTGGATGCTTCCAAGGAACAATTCTTAACCTATTCTACAGTCCCATTCAGTACTCTCGGGGGATTATGTAGAATGACTAACCCCCTCAACAGGAGAGTAGTCTACAAAGACATAGCTTCCAAGATCTTGGGAGGCAGAGGCAGAGTATCTGGGTGCAGAGCAATTAGTCTGGAGCAGTGGATGTCCAATGAGAACTAACAGATCCCAAGGTCCATCTCAGAGACTCTGACTCAGTAGTCTAGTTGTGGGCCAGTACACTGGTGAGCAATGGAGTGGGGTTTGTTCCTTGGCTCTTCTAGGGCTGTTGGACTGTGTACAATAAATGTTCACTTGTCTGTCTTGTTACAAGGTTATAATAAGCACTTTAAGAACAAAGGCCTTGTCCTTTCATTTTTGTGGGCCAGAAGCTGGCAGACAGCACTACACTGACGAGTGTTCAAGACATGTATACTGAGCAAAACAAAACATTGCTACCTTGATGTTCAATGTTCAGATTGTCCTTCCTACCTAGGCATGTGAGTATAATTTAATAGCACCAAATATATAATTATAATGTTAAGTTTTCTGCTAAAATGTGTCTTAGCAAACAGCTAGAATATCCTCTATTATTGAAGAATCAGTAATACTCTGCCCTTGATGAGGCATTATCTATAGTTAAGTTTGAAAAGAACTTTGATTTTTCTCAAATAATTATCTAGTTTAGTATTCTAAGCCTTGAAGGTCATCACCACATATAGTTCTTTCAAAGGACCATGTACCATTGTATGGCACTGTGCTGCCATTCTCCAAGCACAGATGTTCATTTGCACAGCTTAAAAAGAATTCACCTAAACTCAAGTACTGTCATCTCTTTTTTAAAGTTCACATTACACCATTTGCATTTTGGTTTCCTGTTCTATTTCATTAAGCAACTAGGGAAAATGTAAGTGAGCTCTCAAACTTTAAAAATATTTCCAGATTTAAATAACATAAACAAAGAACAACATAAGTGATCTTCTCAAACATGCATTGACTCAATAAGAACCTACATTTTGGTTACTGATACTGTGATTTACATTTTGGTAGACTCTAGGCATCCTGAGCATTTTACCACTTTTTTATTCTACTTCTACTGAAATCACGTAGGTTCCCTCCCAGTCACTTAAGCATTTGAATGGTAGGTGTGTATACTATGATGGCCCCTGAAGTTGTATGCCCACCATGTGAAAGCAATGTATAAAGTTTAACCTCAACTCCAAAATCAATTTGTGAATTTAGTACAGTTAAATGGAACAATTAGGTATATTGTTTCTTTTCTTTTCTTTTTTAAAGAACTCTCTAATAGTCTGCAGTATATATAAAATGACACATTGAAAAAATGGGAAATTCCTGCAGTCTTGGAGGCCAACTGATACCCTTCAGTGGTTCACACTAATGTCCTTAAGGGAGATTGTACTTCAAACTAAAACCATTTCACAAATCAATGCCTTTAGTCACTTGAGATATAAAAGAGAAAAAAGGAGAGAGGAATCAAAAACAGACATTTTACATTTTGATGGTGCAAGGAAAATACCACATGTCTCAAAGGAAAACCTAAAGAGTATGAGAGTCAGGGCCCAGTACACTAATGGTAGTAGCCTGGCAAATTACTCCTATCCTGGGGTTTCCAAGCTTTGGGCCAAAAGGAGTAAAGAGTTTGAAATGGAGTATGAGGAGAACATAAGGTATTTCCTAAGGGTAAAATTTTGAGTACTATCTTTATGATATTTTGTTAGAATTAATGATTAAATGTTCCTTTCTTCACACTTAACCCCATGTATTACTAATTAACATCATGTTATGCTGCAGGTCTCTAGAGACATTTTCTCAAGAGTTTTGCACTTGGCAATTTACTGCATACTTTGCATCAGGAAGATTAACAGGCCTTCTAAGTGGTAAAACTTGAGATTCTGAAAGCTGTTAGCCTAAAACATTAGATGAGCTACTGTTGGAGACAGAACTTTTGCTTAAACTGGAGAGTGACATAGAGTAAGTTGTATGAAAAATTAACATAAACTAAAGTGAAACTTAAAGAAAGTTCTCATGGGTTTCTACTGCCAAGCAGATGGTAGATAAACATTGGTCATCTGGAGCATACATTACTGATTAATTGAAAGCAAAACCAATGTATTATTCTTGCATTTTTCTGTAACATTATCAAAATAAAAGTTACAAAAATAAAAAAAAGTTAAAAGGCAACTTGTATAGAGGAGAAAGCATCACATAGTTGGTTGAAACTTTAATCTGGAGAGAAATTAGAAAATCTACTGTAGAGAGGGCTGGAGTTGTGGCTCAGTGGTAAAGCACTTGCCTAGCATGTGTGAGGCACTGGGTTCAACTCAGCACCACATATAAATAAATAAAATAAAGGTCCATTGTAAAGCTAAAAAAAAAAAATTGTACTAAAATAAAAAACTGTTGCGGAGTGAGGCCAAGAGTCTACAGCTCACTAGTACCTGTGATTAAGTACTATCTTTAAAACCCTCCCACCATCCTTTTGTATGTTTCTTTGAAACCCAGTGAGCTCAAAACTTTTTTCACAAAGAACCACCTCCTATAAAGATTGATTCGCTAGGCTATTATTCTGCCTGTCTAAACTATTGTTTCCCAACACTGACAAACCTACCTCATCTTCTGACCTGCTCTGTGGTATACTTCTGAAGTGATTTTTTGTCCTCGTTACAGTGTGGACAAGCCAAACACTGGAGGGTTCACTAAGCATATAACCCGTGATCCCTTCTGTGTAAACTGCCACAGAGGAACAGCTGAATGGACCAGTTACTGGCACCTGACCTAAGAACAGTCAATCCATAAACTGGCCAGAGGCCAAGAAGCTATTCTTGAATAAATCTTTTAGTAGGAATGACAGTATCTAACTGGGCCTCTTTTGAAGGAAATTGAAATGATGGAAGAAAGGAGAACTCGAATACTAAAGAGAAGTGAATGAGTCTAAAAGACCCAACACACACACAAAATAGTGAATTACACTGTGGGAAAGTAGGTTTGAAGATGACTGAACCTCTGATGCTGCAGTGGCAATGAGGGAACAGCTGGAGCTGAGGCTAGGTCTCAGGGCACAGACGCTGTGACCACAACAACTTCTCCACATATCAACAATTTAATTATGCTTTACTTTAAATAAGAAATATTCACTGCTATTATTATTGTTGGGCATTTGTTGTTTTTGAGAGATGACAGTACCAGTTTTAAGTAATTCTGAAAAGTCACAAAGAAGAAAAAAATTTGAAAGGGAAAGCATTTTCACTTCTTGTGAGTTCTTATTTCAGGCCATATGCTCTGTATGGAAAGCTTAGAGCCTAGAAACCCTAGGTAGGAGAGATTCAAATCCCAGTTATATGACTGCTCTGATTTTAAATAAAATTTAAATTCTTTTAAAATAGATACTTTTTAAAGTAACTTTATTTTATTTATTCATTTTTGTGTGGTACTGAGGATTGAACCCAGTGCCTTCCTTGCACATGCTAGGCAAGCGCTCTACCACTGAGCTACAACCACAGCCCCCAAAATTTAAACTTTTGATGTGTGAGAAATGTTAAGTCTGATTGAAATTTTCAACAGGCCAGCGTGTGTTAGAAACATCATGCTGAAAATAAAATGCAACTAGATGTTTGTCAGCACACAGTAGTCCTACTATTCCTGGGAATAGGCTGGAAATGAGTTGAGTAACTTCAGAGGAGACCACAAAAACCCAGTTTTGTTATTACAAGGTAATTAAAAACTATCTTCACTAAATTGATCAAGAAAAATAAATCTTCCTAACATGGAGAAATGATAGAACAAAGAAAAAGAAAAAGAAAGAAAGAAAAACCAAGATGGGAAAATAAAACATACAAACCACTGAAAAGTATTATATATAATTATAAGGTATACAATGTTTAGCAAGTGACTCTTTGCTTATGATAAGAATAACATGGTATATAAATGTCTTTATGAATTCAAAAATAGTTTAGTGAGGAGAGGAACAAAACTGAATGTCACCAATATCTATACCTGACACTCAATAAGGACCTATTTAACAATAATAACTAGAGGAGAACAAAGTCCTATAATTCCTTGAATGCACTGAACTATAGTGATCTTTAAATGAAATAAATATGCTAAAATGCTACATTCTTATGTAAAGGTAAAGAAACTGGAAGCCTAAAATATTGGTTGTAACCAATGTCTTAGTTCAAAGAGGTATTACACTTTGGATAGCAGTCAAGACAAAACAAACATTTGCAGGTTTTTATTTTGAAACCATAATAATACAAATGTTTAGCACAGTAACCATAACAACAATGCCTACCACGGTGTGGTGGTCTAAAAAGGAAGCTAAAGAGAAAAATTCATTAAATCAAAGTACTCAAAGTGCTTCTCAGGCAAAACTCTGAAATATATATTGTACATCTGACAGATGGTTTAAGGAAGAAACAATGAAAATTTGACTATAAGTACAAGTAGCAAGATAATTAAAGTTCAAATCTCTTGCCTCCAAGCTGTGAGTCCTCTCCTTTTCAGCAGACAAAAGAAATCCAATCTGAAAGTTATTCTTAAAATTACTTCCTCTAGAAGATGTCACTCCAACTAAAAAAGGATTTTACTGATGATGAATGTACACCTCCCCTGGCACTGCTATTTCTTTCCATGCCCTTCCAATCTACTCTTATGTGGTGTCTTTCTATGCTGGTCTACCAACAGTGTATAAAGCTCAAGCTGTATACTTGTCCTGTTCGCCACCAGCCAGGGTGACACAGGATGACACAGGATGAGCACAGGGAGAGAAAGTGTTCAGAAACTTCAATAGCAATTTGACAAGAGAGATTTCATGTCTGTTGAATGTAAAAATAAAGGTATGAGTTTATATATTTTTAGAGTTAGGGTTATTGTGGTATCTGTAATTTATGTAACACTAAAATACACATTTTTAAAGGAGCCCCTCTGTAGTCATTCGCTTCCCATAACCCTCAATCTCTAGCAACCACTGATCTGATTTTTCTCCTTCATTTCATCTTTTCTGGAATTTCATATAAATGGGAGCTATGTAGCTTTTAATGCTTGGTGTCCTTCACTTTGCATAATACTTTTAAAGATTCACCCATGTTGAAGTATGCACCAATAGTTTGTTCCTTTAAATTGCTAGTATGTATTATCAGTTGATGGATTTCTAAGTTGTTTTCAACTGGGGGTAATAAAGCTGTTATAAAGTGCATATCTAAGTGTTCCAAGTGTTTTTTTTTTTTTTTGTTTGTTTGTTTTTGTACCAGGGATTGAACTCAGGGGCACTCGACCACTGGGCCACATCCCCAGCCCTTTTTTTGTATTTTATTTAGAGACAGGGTCTCACTGAGTTGCAAAGTGCCTCGCCATTGCTGAGGCTGGCTTTGAACTTGTGATCCTCCTGCCTCAGCCTACGAAGTCTCAGGGATTACAGATGTGCACCACAGCGCCCAGCAGTGTTCCAAGTGTTCTAGCATCTTTTTTTTTTTAAGTGGCTATCCTTTTTCTACTGGATTATCTTGACATTTTTCTGTAAAATCAATTGACTTTGTATTTGTGGGCCTATTTCTAGACCTGCATTCTCATCCACTGATCTGTGTCTATCCTTATCCGACCGCTATACTGGCCTGATACAGTAATAAAGTCCTCCAAATTTTTCCTCCTTCAAACTTGTTTTGGTTGTTCTTTTGCTGTGATTTTCCATTTAATTAAAAATCAGTTTATTGATTTCTTTCTTTCTTTTTCTTTTTTCTTTTTTTTTGGTACCAGGGATGGGGACTTAATCACTGAGCCACATCCCCAGACCTTTTTGTATTTTATTTGGAGACAGGGTCTCACTGAGTTCCTTATTGCCTCCTTAAGTTACTGAAGCTGGCTTTGAACTTGGGATCCTTGGCCTCTCTAGACTCTGGGATTGCAAGCATTCACTACAGTGCTCAGCAATCAGTTTATTAATTTCTATCCCCCCCAAAATTGGTATTTTGACTGGAATTGAATTGAGTCACATTGCTTTGAGGAGAGATTACATCTTAACAATAGTAAGTCTTCTGATCAATGGAATTAGTATCTTTTTCCAATATTCTACAGTGTTTACAGTGTAAATCTAGAATATAGTTTGTTAGATTTATCCCTAAAGAATTCCTGTTTGAGGGTGCTCTTATATTTTGACTTCCAATTAATTGTTCATTGCTATCATATACTGATAATTAATTTTTACACACTGGTCTTGTACTCTATTGATCTTTTTAGATTCATTTATTATTTCTAGTAAATTTTCATAGGTTCTTGAAAATTTTCTATATAGGTGTTCATGTCATATAAAATAAAGACAGTTTTAACTTCTTCCTAATATGAATGTGTTTTCTTACTAAACTAACTGGTCTTCTAGCACAATAACTGACCAGAAATAGTTAGGAGTAGACATTCTTGCCTTACTCCTAATCTTAAGTGGGAAACATTCAGTCTTTCACCACTAAGTCTGTGATGTTTCTCATAGGTTTTTCAGAGATTCCATTTAAAAGACAGAGGAACTTCTAAGTTGCTGAGAATTTTATCATGAGTAGTTAATTTTGCCAAAAACAATTTCCCTGTCTATTAGGATACAGTTTCTTTTTTATTCTGCTAATATTGTGTGTTATACTGACTGATTTTCACATGTTACACCAACCTTGCCTTCTAGACTAAGACCTACTTGGCTATAATGTGTAACCCTTTTTATCTGGTTTTGAATTTAATTTATTAAACTACTGGGAATAATTTTTGTGTCTATATTCATGGATGATATTGGTTTGAATATCAGTTTTATTTTCCTGAAATTTTCTGGTCAGGTTTTGTTGCTTTTATGATATAAATATACTTTTTACAATCTTTTAACTTACTGATGACGTGTCTGGATTTAAAGTCTGTTTCTTTAGAGCATTATATAGTCAGAGCTTGCTTTTTTATTCAACCTGACAATCCCTGAATTTTAATTGTTTTACATGATTTATTATTTGTTTTATTATTCATACACTTGTATTTAAATCTATTCATCCTGAACCTAGGCATGTATGTAGCTCAGTGGAAGAGCACATACTTAACATACAAAAAGCCTTAGATTTGATCCTCAGTACTACAAACCCTTTTTTAATTAATCTGTTATTTTGTTAAATGTATTTTATTTGTCCCGTTTATTATTTGTTCCCTTATTCTGATTATTTTTTATGACTCCATTTTATCTCCATAACTGGCTATTATTATGACTCCTTTGTTTTCTAGTGTTTTTTCTAGAGCTTACATCTTTAAGTTATTAATTTACCTTTAAACATTATTGGACCACTTTATAGACAATGTAAAAACTTTGTAACAGCAAACTTCTATCTCCTCCTTTTGTTCCTTAGGCTACTACTGTCATGTATTTCTATTTTTGCTATAGATAATTACCTTGGCAAGTGATTAAGAAGTTTTATTTTCTCTTATATCCTACCATTTTTAATTCTCTTCATTTGTGTAGAACCAGTTTTCACTGGGAACCACATTCCTCTGTCTGGAGAAGTTCCTTTAAATAAAAATTTCTTACTATAGATCTGCTTATCTAAACAAATGTTTTGCCCTCAATTTTGAATGCTCTTTCCTAGGTTGACAAATGTTCTTCTCAATTCTCATCTCTGTTTTTCCTTATGAAAAATTTTTATTTTTCTTCTGGCCTTTTAAAGAGTTTGTCTTTGGATTTCAGCAGCATGATTATAATGTGTCCGGATATGTAGTATGAGAGTGAGTGTGTGTGTGTGTGTGTGTGTGTTTACTGCTTGAAGTCCCCTGAGTCCTTTGAATCTATAATTTGATATTCATCAATAATTTTTGTATAATTAATTACCATGGCCTCTTTAAATATTTTTTCTGCCTCTTTTTCCTCTGATTCTAGTAAACTATGTCACAAAATTTGGCATCATGCCATGCCACTTGGATACTGTATGTATGTGTGTATTTTTTACTCTTTTTTCTTTTTGTATTTAATTTTGGGTAATTACTATAGACCTATAAGTTAACTGAATCATTCCTCAGCATAGTCTAGTTTGCTCAGAAGTCTAAGGCATTTTTAATTCCTAATATTGTATACTATTCAGCTTTTCCAGTTGATATTTACTTAAAGCTTCTATTTCTACCTATGTCCTTCATCTCTTCATTCATGCTGTTTTCCTTTCTCACTAGATACTTCAACATATAAATTATAGTTATTTTAAAGTTAGTGTCTTATAATTGCAACTTTTGTCTCATCACTAAATCTGGATTTGTTGATTACTTTATCTTTTGAAAATAAAATGTTCTTTTCCTTTTTCCTTCCTTCTTTTCTCCCACCATTTTTATTTTCTTCTGTGTGTGCCTTATAATTTCTGACCATGTACCAGGCACAGTGAGTGGAAGAACAGCAGAGAATGAGATAAATAATGTTTACACCAGAAGGACCTGTTCCTTCTAAAAGGCCATCAGTGTCTATCAGGTCATCATAGTTAAACTGGACATTGGTGATATTGTTGTTATCTTTCTGTACCACAGACTTTTAATCCTTTCGGTATCGAGGTGCCTTTATCTTGTACTTAGTGTGGGGTTATTACAGTGCAGCGCTGGAAGATTATCCTCAGTGTCACTACTCCACATTCTAGTTTCAGCAACCATTGTACACCTATATTATAGAGAGGGTCTCTCTTGCATACTCCTGTAAGGTACACCTTCCCCAGTGCCACACTGCTGTTGCTTGTTATTCAGTGCTACACTGATTTTGGGGCCAGGGTGGTTCTTATCTCCTTGTCTTAGGCAAGGTCTATGTGCCTCTTTTTGAACAAGATTGAATACAGATGGATAAGACTTTCTCTTCCTTCCACCTATGACAGCTGGACTTTGCCATGAAGGTATGGTGGTTCTTGGGCAGAGGGATTTTTCTGTCCTTCTTCCAATGATAGCAGATTGCTGCTCTGTACTATGTTTGTATTGGTTCAGCATCTTAGACTCAAAGAGAATTTCTGCCTCTATCCTTCTTCGAGAATCAGTGTGCTTTTGCCTGGCTCCTGGTGGAGAGAAGGACTTTTCCAGAATCAGAAGGGTTTTTTGGTTCCATTGAGGCCCTGTGGATGAAAAGACTTATTGCCTTGCCCCCAGTAATTTAGAGCTATTGCTTCATATAAGAGGTATCCATGAAGCAGCCAGGTTCTCAGGACTATCCCCCAGAAGCGGTCACCTCCTTTTGCTAACATTATTGATGAGAAGAGAAGAGGAGCTCTCTGGTCTTCTTCCCTGCTCAATTTTTCTTATATCTGGTACAGACCACTGGAAAAGAGCTTATAAGTGAAAAAGAATACTCATTGTGTTTGGAGCTCCCAGTTATTCTCAACTGCTATGCTAACCCACACTTGGACTTTTAGGAATTAAGAAATTTTTAGTTATGTCTTATTTGTTTCTGTGGCAGCCACCTTTTCCTATATGTTCTGTCAATGGTAAAAACAGTGTGTATGCTTCAACTTTCCTTGGAGGGCCTTGTTATACTTTGAAATTAAGATTCCTTGGTTTCTTTATGATCTCAGTGCTCTGATAAATTTTCAGAGTTAAGATTTTTGTGAGCTATCTGTATTTCTCTTATAAGGATTTTTTAGGCTTATATTTGTATATCTTTGCCTTTTCATTGTTATAGTCATCAATTTTCATTATGTGTTTTATTAAAGCATGGCTCGGAGAGGGGTGGGGTGGTGCACACCTGTAATCCCAGCTATTCAGGAGGCTAAGGCAGGAGGATCCAGAGTTGGAGGTCAGCCTGGGCAACTTAGTGAGAGCCCCATCTCAAAAAACAATAACCACAACAACAAAAAACAAAAAACAGGCTCTGTGATGGATTGCAAAAACAATAAAACTGCCATAGTCAGTGTGAAAAGCATTGTTCCAGTGCAGAAAATAGTTAACGCAAGATGTCAACCCTCTTGGTATCATGAGAATTGTTCAGCCAGAGAATGCTGACTGTGAAACTCACAACATACTTATAGACAGCACAAAAAGTTCATACTAATTCACATTTTGCAAGGAGTCAGATAGTAAAGGTGGTTAATAAAATATTTTTGCTTCCAAATATTTATTCTGTAGTCCATTATATATGGCACTGCTAATTTTCTCCTTTTCTTAAACAGATTCATAGAATTTGTCTCAAATTTTTCCTAGCCGGCCGGGCGTGGTGGCGCACGCCTGTAATCCCAACACTTGGGAGGCTGAGGCAGGAGGATCACGAGTTCAAAGCCAGCCTCAGCAATGGCGAGGCACTTAGCAACTCAGTGAGACCCTATCTCTAATAAAATATGAAAAAGGGTTGGGATGTGGCCCACTGGTCAAGTGTCCCTGAGTTCAATCCCTGATATATCCCTGATACACACACACACACACACACACACACACACACACACATTTTTTTTTCCTGATTAAAGGGTTAATTATTTAGAAATCTTGCAAAATATCCCAGATTATCTCTGGAAAAGGCACATGAAAATAAACCATAAAATCTACTAATCGCCAAAGATATCAATTAAATGGAGGCACAGAAATTCATTGTTGAAGCACTTATAAACTTTTGTCTAATTTCCCTTTCTAAAAAGTTTAGAAGCCATAATTATGCTTTCTCATGACACTTTTATTATAGATTTACCACTTTGCTATTATTTTTGTCTGTCTTTTCCAATCAAATAGTAATACCTCAAGAACAATGTTCAGTGCATTGTTGCACTTCTTAGTGTTTAGCACATTTCTTGGCATATGGCAGGTTCTTAGGAAACATACAGTGAATGAACAAATGAATAGGTCTGATAATGGTTCTGCCTAATTCTTTCTGGTATGCTTTTCCTATGGGCTATACTCTGCTCTCTTTCCCTTCTTCTCTCACTTCCTATTACTTTTTCACTAGGGTATATAAATAGATTTCATAGAATCTATATATACCAGCATCTGCCTGGCTTCTAAGTACCCACTACTATTTGAAGACACTGCTGGCAGCTCTATTTGCACCCTTAATAGCAGCATTAGGGCTGAGATATCTCTGGTCCTGTTGCCTGTGTGGAAAGCCTGGTAGCTTGTGTGGGGGGTAGCCAACCTTTATAGTCAGGTAAGTTTCTGGTAGCCACCTCAGGGTCCAGGTGAGTGGATTTCTGTCTAAACCTGACTTATTATTCATCCCCTTGGTTATATGTAGCCAGAGACTCACATACTTCAAACTTGAGCATCACTTAGTCACAAAGGCACTTCATCACATGCAAATGTATATTACTTATTATGTAGTTTTCCATACCCTGTGGTCAACTTTCCACAGATATATAAGAAAGCTATTGAAACCTGATTTTTTTCCTTCTTGAATCTTTCAAAATTCCTAATACAATGATATGCCCTTGGTTATATGTAGCCAGAGACTCACATACTTCAAACTTGAGCATCACTTAGTCACAAAGGCACTTCATCACATGCAAATGTATATTACTTATTATGTAGTTCTCCATACCCTGTGGTCAACTTTCCACAGATATATAAGAAGGCTATTGAAACCTGATTTTTTTCCTTCTTGAATCTTTCAAAATTCCTAATACAATGATATGCCCAGAATACAATATTTTCTGAATAAAAGAAAAAATGAGTTGATTCCCACATTGAAAGCTTTTCATAAATCCATTCCATTTGTTATATCAATCTACATTTATACTTTCTTTTTCCCACTAAATCATTTTTACTTCCTCACATACCTCTGTAATCTAAAGGAAAAACTTGAAAGGTATATCTTGAATGGTAATAGCTGATAATCCCTGATAGGACAAATAAGGTTCTTGTTTTCTCCTAACTATGAATTAAATAATCTGTTTCCATAGATTTTAAAGAAAAGAAATGTTTACCCAGCCTTAGCAACACTTATGGTTTGTTGTTCCATTGCTTCATGGATGCTAGTTCTATCATGATCTTTAAGGCTGTTAAACTCATCGATACAGCAAAGTCCGGCATCTGCAAGTACTAATGCCCCAGCCTCCAAATTCCATTCTCCTGAGTCCTTTACAGCAGTTACCGTCAAACCTAAGGAAAAAAGGAAGCTATGTCAGCTTTTATTCTCAAAAGCATGTCTCATACCTACAAAGGAAAGAAATGTCATCATATTAAGAGAAAGGCGTAGGACCAAGGATTTTATTTGTAATCTACCAAAAATGGATGGCATCAGGACAATTACTTCAGGTACCAGGCAGTAGAAGGCCCCAGAAATCCTTATGTTCTGGAAAATATTCAGGATTTTATTGTAACTAGAAGTCCCCAAATTTTCAGTATCTCCTTGTAGGTGCCCTGACTCAGTGCTCTACTGTTGGAAGGACCAAATAGATCTCCAGAGATCTTATGACAAGAGGATCTATATATGATATTTATGGAGAAGGATATGATTATAGAGAACAGGAATTATTACATGAATATGTATACATTTGTTAAAACCTACAAAATATAAACACCAAGAGTGAACCCTAATGTAAATCATGGACTTGAATGATAATTGTGTGTGTCAATGTAGGTTCCTGAACTCTAATAAATGCATCTCTCTAAAACTGGAGTTGTATATGTATGGGGAAGTGGTATGGAAGGAACAAGAGGTTCATGGGAACTCTATTTTCTATTCTATTTTGTTACAAACTTTAATATACTGTAAACAACAAATTTTATTAATTAAAGAAAATAAATTGTGACAGCTGGGCAACAATTTCATATACATGTCATCATACAGTATACAAAGAAAAATGATAACTTCATTTTCATCAAAATAAACAATATTTGTTCTTCCAAAAACAATGGTAAGAAAATGTGAAAGGCAAGCAAGACTGGGAGAAAATACCTTTAAGTTTTGTCTTATTAAATGGCATGTATACAGAGTATAGAAAGAATTCAAAATACTCCATAAGAAGTAAATAGGAAAAAAAAAAAAAAAGACCAATAAAAAATGGGCAGGGCTGGGAATATAGCTCAGTTGGTAGAGTGCTTGCTTGCCTTGCATATACAAGGCTCTGGGTTTAATCCCCAGGACCACAAAGTAAAAAAAAAAAAAAAAAAAAAGGAAAAAGATTTGACCAGATCTTTTGCCATAAAAAATAAACACATAGCAAATAAATATGTGAAAAGATGTTCAACATGTGCTCTCTCCTTGACAGGTTAGGCCTCTGTGACTGCCCTAACCTATATGGTTAAAGCAATGCTCTGTGATTTTCAAGGATAGATCATAAAAATGCCATGCATTTCTGCCTTGTTTTCTTGGAATGCTAGGTTTTGGAACCAAGCAACTATGTGGTGAAAAAAACTTAAGCAACCCAGATAGAGGCCTCTGTGAACAGAAAGCGCGACCTGGGATTTATATCCCTGGGTAAGCTACCAACCTATAGCCAGTACCAAGATGGCAGCCATGAGTGAGCTATCTTGAAAGTGGGTCCCGCAGCCTCTAGTTGAGCTATAATGGCTGATGTACATGGGAAGAGAGAAAACCTGTTTTAGCTGAGAATTCCTTCAATTGCAGATTTGCAAACAAAAATAAACTTCTGGATTTTGGAGTGGTTTTTTACTCAAGAACTGAATAACCTAACCGAATAACCTAACCGAAGCCTATAGAAGAAAGACCAACAACCTAATAGAAAAACTAAGACTTAAAAAGGTATTACACAAAAGAAAAATCCTTACAGTCAAAAAATACATAACATGGTGCCCACTCTCATGAGTAATGAGAGAACCTCAAATTAAAGCCACAATGAGATACAATTACATACCCACAGATATGGCTTATATCTAAAAAACCAATTCTCACATGCTGCTAATGGGAGTAATAATAGACACAACTACTTTGAAAAAGAGTTCTTGACAATATCTAACAACATTGTGATTATATATATTCAGAAGTTCTACTGCTAGGTCTGTTCTCTAAAGGTGTATGATGTGTGCACCCAGAGACAGATGTGTATAAGAACACTCACAATTCTTAACATATACATAATTCTCACAAATTCTTCATAATAGTTAAATGTAGAAACTGAAGAGTCCACCAACCAGTAGAACAGATAAATAAATTCTGTTATATTCATACTATGGAATATAATGCATAACAATGAAAAATAAAATACAGCTTAAACACAACATACATGAAACAATAAAATAATATTGAGCAAAAATATAATTTGGCTAATGTAAAGGAAAATAAAACCAAAAAAAGGCAAAAAAATATATATATATTAGTGCTAACAGACCTACTCTACAAGAGATTTTATGGGGAGTCTTTCAGGCAGACATGAAAGGACACTAAGACAATAAATCAATTCTAATTTATGAAATAAAAAGCACCAATAAATATAAGTTGTTGTTGTTTTTGTGATGCTGGAGATTGAACCCAGGTCCTTGCATGTGCTTAAGCAAACACTCTACAACTGAGTTGTGCCCTCAGGCCCTAAAGATAACTTTTATATATATGAAAAACAGTATGAAACATAATTTTGCTTGTAACTCTTTTCTTCTCTTGTCTGATTTTAAAGAATATTAAATAAAATTTATAAAACATGTTGACTGCTTTACATAAAGATAATAATTTGTATGGATAAGGATAGCACAAGGAAGGTGGAGGGGATGGAATTATTTACTAACAAGTAATTTATACAATAATGGAGGTTGTAATGAAGGAATACAAGAATGAAGAGAGAATCCATATGCAACAAAATGAAATTAAACCCATATCTCTCTCCATGCACACAATTCAATTCAAAGTGGATCAAGGACTTAGGAATTAGACCAGAGACAATACGCCTAATAGAAAAAAAAGTAAGCTACAATTTCCAACATGTCGGATTAGGCCCAAAGTTCCTTAATAAGAATCCTGTAGCACAAGAATTAATATCAAGAATTAATGAATGGATAGACTTTTTTTTTTAAATATTTATTTATTTGCTTTAGTTGTACACAATGGGTTTTTTTATTTGTACGTGGTGCTGAGGATCGAACCGGGCCGCGCACGTACTAGGCGAGCGCTCTACCGCTGAGCCACAATCCCAGCCCTGGATAGATTTAAGCTAAAAAGCTTCTTCTCAGCAAAAGAAACAATCAGTGAGGTGAATAGAGAGCCAACTAATTGGGAACAAATATTTAATATACGCACATCAGAGAGAGCACTAATTTCTAGAATATATAAAGAACTCAAAAAACTTAACACCAAAAAAACAAATAAACCCAATCATAAATGGGCTAAGGAATTGAAAAGACACTTCTCAGAAGAAGATACACAATTAATCAACAAATACATGAAAAAATGCTCAACATCGCTGGCAATTAGAGAAATGCAAATCAAAACTACTTAAGATTTCATTTCACTCCAGTCAGAATGGCAGCTATCAAGAACACAAACAACAATAAATGTTGGAGAGGATGTGGGGAAAAAGGCACACTCATACATTGCTGGTGGGACTGCAAAATGGTACAACCGTTAAGGAAAGCAGTATGGAGATTTTTTGGGAAAATGGGAATGGAACCACCCTATGACTCAGCCATCCCACTCCTGGGTCTATTCCCAAAAGACTTAAAAACAGCATATTACAGTGACACAGCCACTTCAATGTTTATAGCAGCACAATTCACAATAGGTAGGTTGTGGAACCAACCTAGATGTCCCTCAGTTGATGAGTGGTTAAGAAAATGTGGTATATATAAACAATGGGATTTTACTCAGCAATAAAAGAGAATAAAATAATGGCATTCACTGGTAAATGGATGAAGTTGGAGAATATAATGCTAAGTGAAATCAGTCAATCTCAAAAATCCAAATACCGAATGTTTCCTCAGATATAAGGAGGCTGGTTCACAGTATTGTTGGGTCGGGGTACTTAGGAGGATTAGAGGAACACTATAATGGTCAAAGGGAAGGGAGTGTAAAGGAGGGAGCAAGGGGGGATGGAGGGGAAAAAAAGAAAAAGTGGTTGAATAAGGTGGATATCATTATTCTAAATGCATGATTGACTTGAATGCTACGAATGGGGGGGGGGGGGGGGGGGGGGGGGGGGGGGGGGGGGGGGGGGGGGGGGGGGGGGGGGGGGGGGGGGGGGGGGGGGGGGGGGGGGGGGGGGGGGGGGGGGGGGGGGGGGGGGGGGGGGGGGGGGGGGGGGGGGGGGGGGGGGGGGGGGGGGGGGGGGGGGGGGGGGGGGGGGGGGGGGGGGGGGGGGGGGGGGGGGGGGGGGGGGGGGGGGGGGGGGGGGGGGGGGGGGGGGGGGGGGGGGGGGGGGGGGGGGGGGGGGGGGGGGGGGGGGGGGGGGGGGGGGGGGGGGGGGGGGGGGGGGGGGGGGGGGGGGGGGGGGGGGGGGGGGGGGGGGGGGGGGGGGGGGGGGGGGGGGGGGGGGGGGGGGGGGGGGGGGGGGGGGGGGGGGGGGGGGGGGGGGGGGGGGGGGGGGGGGGGGGGGGGGGGGGGGGGGGGGGGGGGGGGGGGGGGGGGGGGGGGGGGGGGGGGGGGGGGGGGGGGGGGGGGGGGGGGGGGGGGGGGGGGGGGGGGGGGGGGGGGGGGGGGGGGGGGGGGGGGGGGGGGGGGGGGGGGGGGGGGGGGGGGGGGGGGGGGGGGGGGGGGGGGGGGGGGGGGGGGGGGGGGGGGGGGGGGGGGGGGGGGGGGGGGGGGGGGGGGGGGGGGGGGGGGGGGGGGGGGGGGGGGGGGGGGGGGGGGGGGGGGGGGGGGGGGGGGGGGGGGGGGGGGGGGGGGGGGGGGGGGGGGGGGGGGGGGGGGGGGGGGGGGGGGGGGGGGGGGGGGGGGGGGGGGGGGGGGGGGGGGGGGGGGGGGGGGGGGGGGGGGGGGGGGGGGGGGGGGGGGGGGGGGGGGGGGGGGGGGGGGGGGGGGGGGGGGGGGGGGGGGGGGGGGGGGGGGGGGGGGGGGGGGGGGGGGGGGGGGGGGGGGGGGGGGGGGGGGGGGGGGGGGGGGGGGGGGGGGGGGGGGGGGGGGGGGGGGGGGGGGGGGGGGGGGGGGGGGGGGGGGGGGGGGGGGGGGGGGGGGGGGGGGGGGGGGGGGGGGGGGGGGGGGGGGGGGGGGGGGGGGGGGGGGGGGGGGGGGGGGGGGGGGGGGGGGGGGGGGGGGGGGGGGGGGGGGGGGGGGGGGGGGGGGGGGGGGGGGGGGGGGGGGGGGGGGGGGGGGGGGGGGGGGGGGGGGGGGGGGGGGGGGGGGGGGGGGGGGGGGGGGGGGGGGGGGGGGGGGGGGGGGGGGGGGGGGGGGGGGGGGGGGGGGGGGGGGGGGGGGGGGGGGGGGGGGGGGGGGGGGGGGGGGGGGGGGGGGGGGGGGGGGGGGGGGGGGGGGGGGGGGGGGGGGGGGGGGGGGGGGGGGGGGGGGGGGGGGGGGGGGGGGGGGGGGGGGGGGGGGGGGGGGGGGGGGGGGGGGGGGGGGGGGGGGGGGGGGGGGGGGGGGGGGGGGGGGGGGGGGGGGGGGGGGGGGGGGGGGGGGGGGGGGGGGGGGGGGGGGGGGGGGGGGGGGGGGGGGGGGGGGGGGGGGGGGGGGGGGGGGGGGGGGGGGGGGGGGGGGGGGGGGGGGGGGGGGGGGGGGGGGGGGGGGGGGGGGGGGGGGGGGGGGGGGGGGGGGGGGGGGGGGGGGGGGGGGGGGGGGGGGGGGGGGGGGGGGGGGGGGGGGGGGGGGGGGGGGGGGGGGGGGGGGGGGGGGGGGGGGGGGGGGGGGGGGGGGGGGGGGGGGGGGGGGGGGGGGGGGGGGGGGGGGGGGGGGGGGGGGGGGGGGGGGGGGGGGGGGGGGGGGGGGGGGGGGGGGGGGGGGGGGGGGGGGGGGGGGGGGGGGGGGGGGGGGGGGGGGGGGGGGGGGGGGGGGGGGGGGGGGGGGGGGGGGGGGGGGGGGGGGGGGGGGGGGGGGGGGGGGGGGGGGGGGGGGGGGGGGGGGGGGGGGGGGGGGGGGGGGGGGGGGGGGGGGGGGGGGGGGGGGGGGGGGGGGGGGGGGGGGGGGGGGGGGGGGGGGGGGGGGGGGGGGGGGGGGGGGGGGGGGGGGGGGGGGGGGGGGGGGGGGGGGGGGGGGGGGGGGGGGGGGGGGGGGGGGGGGGGGGGGGGGGGGGGGGGGGGGGGGGGGGGGGGGGGGGGGGGGGGGGGGGGGGGGGGGGGGGGGGGGGGGGGGGGGGGGGGGGGGGGGGGGGGGGGGGGGGGGGGGGGGGGGGGGGGGGGGGGGGGGGGGGGGGGGGGGGGGGGGGGGGGGGGGGGGGGGGGGGGGGGGGGGGGGGGGGGGGGGGGGGGGGGGGGGGGGGGGGGGGGGGGGGGGGGGGGGGGGGGGGGGGGGGGGGGGGGGGGGGGGGGGGGGGGGGGGGGGGGGGGGGGGGGGGGGGGGGGGGGGGGGGGGGGGGGGGGGGGGGGGGGGGGGGGGGGGGGGGGGGGGGGGGGGGGGGGGGGGGGGGGGGGGGGGGGGGGGGGGGGGGGGGGGGGGGGGGGGGGGGGGGGGGGGGGGGGGGGGGGGGGGGGGGGGGGGGGGGGGGGGGGGGGGGGGGGGGGGGGGGGGGGGGGGGGGGGGGGGGATACTTTGTATACAAACTTTTTTTTTGTAAAAAGATGCTCTATATGTGCAGTATGAATTGTAATACATACTACTACTATAAATAAAAAAATTTAAAAAGAATGAAGAGACATTTGTAGAAAACAAAAAGAGAAAATGGAATAATTATATACTTTATCAGTAATCACACTAAATGTAGACACACTAAATGCGTCAATGAAAAGGAAGAGGTTGGTTTAAAAGAAAATATGATCCAACTACATGCTATCTATAAGCTATACTTTAGTCAATCTCATTCAAACAGAAACCAAAAGAAGATTGGAGTGGCTATGCTGATATCGTACAAAATATTTTAATACAATCTTACAAATATATTACTGCAAAAACTGCTTTCACAAAAGAGAATATAAGTATACTAGGCTCTATACTAGTTAGTTAAACTATGTATGGGCACAATCTACCCCAGTCACCTGTTTTTGTAAATATAGTTTTACTGGAATACAATCATGCTAATTTGTTTAGTATTGTCTATATTTGCTTTCACACTACAAAGGCAGAGTTCAGTAATAGTGATAGACATTGTCTGGCCATCCCAACCTACAATATTTATATCTGGTCTTTTATAGACAAAGGATGCCAACTTTTTAAAATAATTTTAAGTTATAGATGGATACAATATCTTTATTTTGTTTATTTTTATGTGGTGCTGAGGATTAAACCCAGTATCTCACATGTGCTAGGCTAGAGCTCTATAACTGAGTCACAACCGCAGCCAAGGATGCCAACTTCTGATATAAAGTGTTAACGTCTACTTTGGGACATCACACTTTAAAAGAGATACTAATTACATCAGAGAAGGGTAATAAGATAATGGTGAACATGGAAAGAATACCATTTAGTTTAAGCCAGGTTCTATGGTGCTCACCTGTAATTCCAACTACTTGAGAGGCTGAGGCAGGAGGATACAATAAAGTAGCGATTCAAGAAAAGGTAGAATGTGCACTTGACAGAGATAGTGTAAAAAAGTATTTATGCAGTGAATAGGTAACCACTTACAGGACTAAAAGTTCTAATACAAAGGTTCTAAAATATATATATTTATATATATATATAAAAGGTTCTATATACATATATATCCTTTAAAAAGTATAGCTATCAGGGAAGGTTATTATACATGAAATATACTTTGTCCTTTGCAGAAAAAAATTGAGATTGCTCAATTAAATGTTTAGCAATTTGGGCAGACAAATTAACAAAGGATAACAATAGCACTAATTTCCTTTTGACTTGTGGCGTGTATGTATCCTAAGGTAACTTTACACTCAGTGGATCAATGCGTAAAATTTATTGTATAAATATTACGTTTCCTTCATTATGACATGGAACTGCTGGCCCATTCTAATAAGATTCCTTAAAAACACAGCGGGTGGAATGGTTATTGGTTATCCTGTTTACCAGAAGTAACTGGCAAACCAGTCAGAACACCTGCACTTAGAACAACTCAATAATAAAAAGGGGGTTAATCACATCATGGCATCACTTCTGGAATGGCCAGGAAAGAGGCTCCATAGACATGCTCCAGTAAAACCAGCATAACTAGAAAGTATTTTTAATAACCCAACCAGTTACAGTTTTTAGAACACAGTAAACACACACACACACACACACACACACACACACACACACACTTACTCAAAAAATCTTGATAAGAATAGCAGGAGTCTATGACACTTAAATCCCAATCTGTTTCTCCCTCTCCTTTTCCCCCAGTTTATTTGGATAAAAGCTTCACATTGGATGGATGTAGTCAATAAGAGGGGCTCCCTATCACCTCAACTCTCAACAAGGGATAATATATCTCACCAGGAAAGGCAGATAGCATTTTTTTATCTCCTCAACTCTGACAATACAGGCTAAATCCCTGATGAGTATGGCCAAGAGATCAGAGATCTTCCTTCTTCCTCCACTTAATCGCAACCCACAGAGGTAGGTGTGACATGTAAAAACACAGGGGCGGGGGTTCCCACTTACCTTCAATTCAGCTCACTCTTAGGGTGAATATTCTAGTCTTGAAAATGCAAAGCTAATAAGAGCAGAGACTACCATTCCTACCCAGAGCCTGGGACAGTGGTTCAGAGAGTTTGACCAGGTGGAGAGGCTACTGAGATTTGGATGATTTAAGCATATCCCCAAAGGGTTCATGTGTTGGAAGCTTGGTCCCCAATGTGGTAGTGTTAGGAGATGGTATAAAACATTTAACAGGTACAAGATGACTGGGTCACTGAAGGTACTGACCTTGGAAAGAACTGATATAGTTTTTGTGGGACCTTGGTTAGTTTCTGTGAGAGGGCTATTTTTATAATAGCAAGACTGGCCCCTCCATGGTCTTTTCCTGGTTTCTTTTCTTACCTTTTGATCTCTCCCACTTGCACATGCTCCTACTATGCCATCTACCATAATATGATTCAGCCAACGGGAGTGAATAAACAGAGTGAGCATCATGGTCTTTCGACTATGAATCTCCAAAACTGGGAGATAAATAAGTCCCTTTTCTTTATACATTATCCAGTCCCAGGAATTTTGTTATAGTCATGGAAGACTGACTTATACTATAAGAAACTAATTTTATTTGGAATAGAGTGCAGGCAAGTGACTGCCCAATCAAGATTTTGAAGACAAGTAAACAAAAAAAAAAGAAGGCTAGTAGCTTATTTAGTAATAAGCTAAATCATAGCTGGTGCTAGTTTACCATTTAGAACCAGGAAAAGAGCTAAAAGAAACCCTCTTAGGGTCAGAACAAACCACAAATACCTAGCTTAAACACTACTCCTGACCAGATGTAATTAGTCCATGCTGCCTAGCAACTTATGCCCTGGGGCTTTGTCAAAAATAATAGCGAAGTGCCAGGCCTATAATCCCAGCAGCTCAGGAGGCTGAGGCAGGAGGACTGCGAATTCAAAGCTAGCTCCAGCAACCTAGCAAGGTCCTAAGCAACTTAGGAAGACCCTGTCTCAAAATTTAAAAAACAAAAAAAGGACTGGGGATGTGACTCAGTGGTTAAGCTCCCTGGGCTCAATCCCTCACCAAAAACAAAAACAAAAAACTATAGAGCAGTAAGCAAGTATTACACCAAATAGGGTAGACAGCTTAACGAAGAGATCCAGGAGAGAGACAAAGTCCTGCTGAAACCATTATCACCCTCAAGTGATTGCATACATGCAAAAGCCTGTTCCCTTTGAGAAGTAACTTCAGAGACTACACACTGCCAGGGTCGTAGAATTCACTAAAATAACCTAGTGGAGTTACTTACCACATAAACAACAAAAAATAAGCCCTGGAAAGGGTAAAGGGAATCCATGTAAAGAGCTAATACAATATACTATTTAAAATACCAAGTATTCTTAAATAACATGTTTCAATTTTGCTTTCTTATAATGTAAATCAATGAAACTACCTTATGAATTTCCATGTCTAGCTTCTATCACTTAACATCATGATAGCAAGATTACCGTGCTTAATTAAAGGTAGTTATATTTCATTTATTTAAAGAAAAATAAAATAAAATACCCAGCTTTAAACAAAAAATTATAAGACACACAAAGAAGCGCGAAAACATGGCCCATGCATGGAAAAAGAAGACAACAGATACTGCCTGTGAGAGAGCACAGATGTCAGCCTTAATAGGCTGAGACTTCAAAGCAGCAATTATAAATGTTTGAAGAACTAAGGACAAGGAAAGGACAATATCTTAACAAATAGAGAATATTAAGAGATTAAAATGATAAAAGAAAAAAAAAAAGGAAATCCTGGATTTGCAATGCACAATAATTGAAATGAAAAATTCACTGGATGGCTCAACATCTGAACTAGCAGAGAGAGTTGGCAAATCTCAAATATATCAGTAGAAATTATGCAAAATAAACAGAGAATAAGGCATAACAAAAAATGGGCAGACGCTCAGAGAAATGTTGTATACCTTTAATGGACCAATATAAATAATGGGAATACTAGAAGGAGGAAAGCTAATGAGAAAAGCAGAAAAAAAAAATCTTAGAAAAAATAATAGCTGAAAACGTTCCAAATTTGATGAAAAACATTAGTCCACACACCCAAGAAGCTCAACAATCCTCAAGCAGAATGAAGAAATTCACACAAATCACAGTCAATATACTGAAAACCAAAAGTAAAAAGAAAAAAAAATTCAAGTATTAAGAGAAAAACAACTTTTCACTTATAAGGGAGCCCCAATAAGATTAAGAGATAACTGTTATCAAAAAAACAAAAAGTAACAAATGATGGCAATGATGGGGATAAAGGAGAACTCTTCTACACTGTTGGTGGGAATGTAACTACTATAAAAAACAGTATAGAGATTTCTCAACAAAACTAAAACCAGAAAGAAATACCATATACTTCAGCAATCCCACTACCAATCCCATTACTTTGGCTACATTGATAGCCAAAGGAAAGGAAATTAGTATGTCAAAGAGATAGCTGTACTTCCATGTTTATTGTAGCACTATAGCCAAGATAATTAACTTGTATGTCCATCAAGAAATTAATGGACAAAAAAAAATATGGTATATATACATAATGGATTATTATTAAGCCATAAAAAAGAATAAAATCCTGTCATTTTTGGCAACATGGATGGGTCTGGAAGACAAGGTGTTAATTTGTAAGCCAGGCACAGAAAAACAAATACTACACAGTATCACTCATCTGTGGAGGGTAAAAAAAGTCCATATCCTAAAAGTAGAGAATAAAACAGTGATTACCAGAGGCTGTGAAAGGTGGGGGAGGGAGGACAGGAAGAAGTTGGTCATGGCACAAAACTATAGTTCGATAGGAAGAATAAGTCCCAATGCTCTACAATATACGAGGGTAACTATAATTAACACTAACTTATTGTATTCGAAATAGCTAGAAGAGAATTTTGAATGTTTTCACTACAAAAAAAATGATGTTTAAGGTGATGTATGTGCTAATTACCTTGATTTGACCAATGGATACTTGTACTAAAATATCACACTGTACACCATAAATTTGTGTAGCTATTGTTAATTAAAATTAAAAATAAGAAAAAGATTAAGAGTTGACTTATCAGAACGTGTGAAGGCCAGACAGTGGGACAACATATTCAAAGTGTCAGAAGAATAAAACTGTGAACCAAGAATCTTTTTTTTTTGTGTGTGTGTGTGTGGTACCGGGGATTGAACTCAGGGGCACTCGACCACTGGGTCACATCCCCAGACCTTTTTTGTATTTTATTTAGAGACAGGGTCTCACTGAGTTGCTAAGTGCCTTGCCATTGCTGAGGCTGGCTTTGAACTCGCGATCCTCCTGCCTCAGCCTGCCAAAGTGCTGGGATTACAGGCGTGCGCCACCGCGCCCGGCTACCAAGAATCTTTTATCCAGCAAAACTATCTTCCCCAAATGAAGACAAAATAGACATTCCCAGATAAACAAAGCTGGGAGCATTAGCAGCAAGCAGACTCATCTTAAAATATATTACTTTTAAGAAATTACTTAATGTGCTTGCTTTGGCAGCACATATACTAAAATTGGTATGATACAGAGAAAATAAGCATGGCCTCTGCAGAAAGATAACATGCCGATTCATGAAAGAGTCCATATTTTGTATAATGCACCAATAAAAAAAAAAAAGTGGGAAAAAAATTAAAAGAAAGTTTTTCAGGCTCAAAGCAAAATCACCCCAGATTGTAATTTAAATACATAAGAAAGAAAAACAAGCATCAGGCAAAGGTAATTATGCAATTAGCAAAATCAGTTTAAAGGCATATTTTTTTTCTAACTGATTTTAAAGCAATTATATAAAATAATATATAGGTAATTACATTGTTGGGCCTATAAAATATAGAACCATAATATATTTGGCAACCCAAATTTTACCTTAAGGAAATGGGAAAAAGAAGAACAAACTAAACCCAAAGCAAGCAGAAGGAAGGCTAGAGGTTCTAGGTGGGGCAATTAGGCAAGAAAAAAGAAACATAATAGGCATAATATTTTCTCCCGGAAAGGGAGAAATAAAAATATCTCTATTTTAGAGACTTTTTCTTTTTAGATGACATGATCTTGCATATAGAAAATCCTAAGGAAGCTACTAAAAATTTATAAAAATAAATGAGTTCACCAAGACTGAAGGATATAATAAAAATTGTATGTTGCAAATAAAAATGAAAAAAAGTACAAAATTTATACTCTGAAAACTACTACAATATTATTGAAAAAACTAAGGGAGACCAAATAATTGAAAAGATATTTCTCATTCATTGATGGAAAAACTTAATACTGTTAAGATAGTAATACTCCTTGATCTACAGATTCAATGAAAACCCTATCAAAATTTCAGATGGCTTCTATGCAGGTATTCTTAAAATTCATATGGAAATTCAAGAGATCCCAAATAGACAATCTTGAAAAATGAACAAAAGTGGACTTATATTTCCTGATTTCAAAACTTACTACAATGCTAAGTAATCCAGAAAATGTGGCAATAGTATAAGATTAAGGATCAATAAGCTGTGTGCCTCTAATACCAGTGACTCAGGAGACAGGATTGCAAGTTAAAGTCAGATTCTATAATTCTTGTGAGATTCTCAGCAACTTAGCAAGACCCTGTCTCAAGAAAAAAAAATTTAAAAGGGCTGGGAATGCAGCTCAGTGGTTGAAAAAAAAAAAAAAAAAAGAGAGAGAGAGAGAGAATATAGATCAATCACAACCCACAAAACAGAATTATGGAAATCTGGAAATAAACTCATTCATTTCAGGTCAGTTCATTTGTAGGGCTTACCAGGGATTGAACCCAGAGACCCTTAACCACTGAGTCACATCTCCTGCCTGTTTTAGATTTTATTTTGGGACAGGGTTTTGTTAAATTGCTTAGGGCCTCACTAAGTTGCTGACGCTGGCTTTGAACTCGTGATCCTTCTGCCTCAGCCTCCGGAGCTACTGGGATTACAGATATGTGACACTGCACCTGGCTGGTCAATTCATTTTTGATAAAAGTTCCAAGTCAAAGTATAGTTTTTTCAATAGATGCTGTTGGTTAACTGGATATCCAGAAGAGTATGAATTTGAATTCCTGACTTCAACCTATAAACAAAAATTAATTTAAACTGGATCAAAGACCTAACTATAAGGTGCTAAAAGTATAAAACTCTTAGAAGAAACAGGTATAAATTTCCATGACCTTGGATTAGACAATGGTTTTTGAGAAACTACACCAAAAGCACTAGCAAAAAAAACAAAAACAAACAAACAACAAGAGAGAAAATGGATAAAATATAGGCTTCATCAAAATTGAAAGTTTTTGTGCTACAAAGGATACTACCAAGAAAATTAAAAGATATCCACAGAATGGGTTTAGATTTTTGCAAGCCATGTACTTAGAATATAAGAGACTTGTACTTAGAATATATAAAAACCACAACTCAATAATAAAAGAATAGAAAATGACTCAATTAAAAATGGGCAAAAGATCTGACACTTCTCAGAAGACAGGCATATGGCCAATACATAAATGAAAGGTGTTTAACATCTCTAGCCATGAGGGAAATGCGTATCAAAACCACAATAAGATACTGCTCACACACTATCATAGCTGTAATCGAACAGGCACAAGTGTTGATGGTAATGTGGAGAATCTGGAAGACTCATACATTACTAGTAGGAATGTAAAATGGTACAGCTACTTTGAAAAACTGTCTGGTGGCTCCTCAAAAGTTATCATATATATAACCAAGGAATTCTAATCCTAAGCATATTTTCAGAAAAATGAAAACCTGTACATAAATGTTCACAGAAATATTATTCATACAAGTAAAAAAATGGAAATGATTCATCAAGGGATAATAGATTATTGGGTAATTAAAAGGAATTAAGTATCAATAAGTGCTACAACAGATGAAAACATCAAACACATCTTTACTGAAAGATGAAGGTTGCAGAAGACACCTATTATATGATTTTATTTATATGAAACATCCAGAATAGGCAGAAAGTAATTTCTATAGACAGAAAGTAATTTAGTGGCTACCTACTTGTAGGGGGAAGGGAGCACTAGGAGTGATAGCTAAGGGTATAGAGTATGTTTCTGAGATGATGAAAAAAGTCTCAAATTGATTGTGGTGATAGTTGCATAACTGTGAATATCCTAAAAACTGTTGACTCAGTTACCTTAAATGAATGAATTATATGTTATGTGATATGTTTATATCTCAATAAAACTGTCATTAAAAAAATATTACTGTGTAATCATACCAGATGATACCTGGAGGTAGATTCATTGTATGTTGGAGACAAAACCTCTGCAGGCAAAAATTATAGCAACCAAACATCTACCAATTAATTACCTATTAGCTAATTTGTGGAAACTGTCCCCTTCTTAACCTTCCCAGTTTTTTACTCTAAATGACTGAGCATATAAGGCCTCCCATCTCACAAAGCCTACTTGCCTAGTTTCTGCCAAGCGTGACTCCATCTAATGTCATTTGTCTCTATAGTAACCGACTAGAAAAGGCTGCTATGATCAGCAGTGGCTCTGTACAAGCAGTGGTCTAGCCTAAAGATGTTTTAAAGATTTGAGTCCTTTATTGATCACTTTTTCCCTCTATCAGGTAAGAGGAGATCCTCTGATGAATGGAAGAGGCAAAGGTTAGAGATAAGGATGAGATATAAAACATGAAGGAAGAGAGACTAAAGGAGACTAAGAATGTTGAAGGAGCTTAGTTTAAAAGAAAATGAAGAAGACATAGTAAAAATAAAAATAGACATAGAAACAAAAATTGTTAGGCATTTCCATTCATATTCTTTTGGCCAACAAACTGTCAATAATAAACATAATTATGGTGCTTCAGAGAGCTGAATGAAGCCAAACACAGTGGCACACACCTATAATCCCAGCACCTTAGGAGTCTGAAGCAGGAGAATCACAAGTTTGAGGCCAACCTGGGCAACTTAGGGAGACTCTGCCTCATAACAAAACAAAAAGGGCTGGGATGTTAAAATGGGCAAAAGAAAGAAAACATGATTCTTTTTTAAACTATTTCTAAAGGACTTTTAAGTAGCCTGTTTTTGGGCTGTCCAGTATCCTGATAAGGTATGAGGGTGAAGTGTTATTATCCCATTTAACAAGTGAGGATGCTGGTACTCAGAAACCCACTTTTTTAATTGCTCAGTGGTATGGTACTTGCCTAACATGTGCAGGGTCCTTGGTTTGATCTCCAGTACAAAAAAAATAAAAGAGGAAGCTGAATGATATAATTTATAGCTATCAAAGTTATAAATATATAAATCATAAGAGATTAAATATGTTGCCGCCTGAAGCGTCATCTCCCCAAACAGGGCTCCTACATAAATATACTTTATATCTTCATCAAACTTGTAATCTCATGGTGGGCAGCAATGAATATAAAAGTGATGACTTTGATTAATGAAGTAGAGCAGAGAATAGGGAGAGAACACATTATGCAATGAACATGGAAACTTTATAACATATACAAGACTACATTTCAGGATGTGCAGTTCTGTCCTCCCTTTTGCATCAGGAGGCTGGACCTCTGTAGTACCTCCATGGGGAGACTCCCCCAGCTTTGCCTCTGCTCACTGTCTACATATACCCGAGCCACCCTCATTAATGAAGCTTTGTTCCTCAAGAATTCATCAAGAAAGTCATTACTACACTGTCTGCCAGCCTGTAGGTTCTTTTGGGAAATTACATCAATCTACTTTTCTACACCTGAAGACCACAAACTTTACCTGACATGATAGAGAACAAGAGGTACTAGGACAGCAATTAAGAAAGTGGGTTTCTGAGCACCAGCATCCTCACTTGTTAAATGGATGATAACACCTCACCTTCCTAATATATCAGGATACTGGACAGCTCAAAAACATAGGCTACTTAAAAGTCCTTTAGTAAAAAACAAACAAACAAACAAACTTTTTCCTTTTGCCCATTTTAGTATCAGTGAAGTTACAAGTAACACTTTCTATTTTGTATTACACTTATTTAATTACATAAGTTACCTTTCTTACTAGACCATAATGTCTTTTTAAGTTTTATCTTTGAACATTTCACCGAGCTTAGCACAGAAATTTCACATAATAAAACCTGTATATATACAATGAATTATTACGCAATGATTACTCTGGAATTTATTCCATTTAGCAATATCCATAAACTCCAGCAAATTTCTACATTCTACATTTTAAAATAAAAAAGTTCCATCACTAATAAATAAATGGCAGCCTTTTAAACTAAAGTTCATTTTAAAACAACAAGCCTGGGCTGGAGTATATGGCTCAGTGGTAGAGCACTTGCCTAGCAATCTGTAAGATCCTGGGTTCTATGCCCAGCATCACAAGAAACAAACTACTACAACAACAAAGCTCAACACAATACCAAAAAACAAGTTACACTGAGTTAGTTTTTGTTGTTATTGTTGTTTCTTAAGATGGAGGCAATAATACAAATGACTCTTCAAACACAACAAAGTGATAATGTTAATTATCCCAGATGGAAATCCAAGTGATCTGAACAAATCTAAGAAATTAGTACTTTCATTCCTATGATAACTTTTGCAGCAGTCAGAACATGAGACTCAATTTAATTCCTAGTTAATATATTTTAATACAGCATATTTTAATTTGATTTAGTTCTAGGGTATTTTAATTTACTCTTTCATCTTGCGTGTGACCTCACTTTGACTTCACGTTTCAGATTCTTAGAAGCCCTCTGTAGAGGAGACTTGGACCCATAGAGACAAGCTACAGCTTGTTTCTTCAAAATTCAAGCTGTATGCTCAATAATAGATGCTTCTCTGAAGAATGCCTACACCCACTACACCACACCCCCACTGGCACAGATAAATGACCACCTCATTTCATACCACAGAACACATTTTATAACTGATCAATACTAGGATTAAATAAGTCTAGATTTTCAAATAAGCTTAATTCTAAGTGGGAAAAAAGTCCCATAGCCATATTAGTTTGTTATGGCTGCCATAACAAAAAACTAGAGACCGGGAAGCATAAACAATAGAAATTTATTTTCTCACCACTTTGGAGGCTAGTAGTTCAAGATGAAGATGTTACGTTAGGTTGATTTCTTCTGAGATTGAATAAATGGCTCTCTTCCTACTGTGTCCTTACATGGTTTTTTCTGTGTATGTGGTGGTGTTTGTTTATAAATCCAAATCTTCTCATTTTATGAGGACACCAGACTAGACTAGGGCACACAGTAATAACCTCACTTAATTTAATCACATAGTTAAAGGTTCTCTCTCTAAATACAGTTACATTCTAAAGCACTAGATGGTAATGCTTCAACATATGAATTTGGGGGAGACATAATTCAGCCTAAAACAACAGCTAACTAGGTTCACTTATTTCTGCCTTAGACACTAATTTACGTTTTGTTCATCTCCCCTAGAAATCTGGAGAAATTCTTTCCCTAGTAATTTGGGGCTTACATTTCACACAGCCCTCCAAACCTCTCCTGTAACCCCTTGGGTACTTAATGAATGAAAGCATTCATAGTGACCCATCTGTTGTAATACAGCTTGTTGTTTGGGAGTCACCAAAAAGTTGTTCAGTAACAGGTCCTACAAATTGCCTCTGAAACCAGAGAAATGCTTTTTATTTTTTTCCTTAAAGCATACTGTAATTTAGAAATATGCATCTGATGAGTTATTTTGGTCTTGTATATGATGAGGAAACCATTGAAAAAAGTGCTCAAAGGCCCTTTAATATTTTCAATGAGCAGTAATAACATTTAAGAGGCAGTATGAAAGGCCTAGAATTCATTCTTGCATATTCCAGTAAATTATTATTAAGATTTTTTCCTTAAAACTGTTGTACATGTTAAAAAAAAAATTGTAAAATAAGCCAAAGTAATGGTATCCAGGTAGATCTTCTCGGTTTCTGATGCAGCACATCCATTAAAACTTTTTTTTTTTGTAAGCCTGGCCTCATTAGAAGACTAGACCTAAGGTGGGCTGGGGTTGTGGTTCAGCAGTAGAGCACTTGCCTAGCACGTGCACAGCCCAGGTTCAATCCTCAGCACCACGTAAAAATAAAGGCATTGTGTACAACTAAAGCAAATAAATTAAAAAAAAAAAAAAAAAAAAAAAAGACACCTAAGGTCAAACTGCAAAATACATTTCTTTCATTTTTAGGGGGTGCTGGGGATTATACCCAGGGGTGCTTTACCACTGAGCTACATCCTCAGTCCTTTTTATTTTTGAGACAGGATCTTGCTAAGTTGCTGAGGGTCTCACTAAAATTGGTGGGGCTGACCTCAAACTTGCAATCCTTCTGCTTCTGCCTCCAGAGTCACTATAATTACAAGAGTGCTCTACTAAGTCTGGCTGCATTTCATTTTAACAAGCATATAATCTCATTTTTATAAAACAAGTGAATTGGTATCTCCTCTTAAGAGTGCTTATGATAATCAGACAACTGCATACACATTGTCATAGGACTCATATTTCAATCTTTGAATGGTCATTTTACCTATGTATCCAGCATATCTTACATTATACAGCAATTTCTATTTTATCTTGACTGGTATCAAAGACCAGAACTAATAAGAGCGAAGAGTATGTTGTTTATCAGCCACAGTAATCTGTTTCTCACAATAAGTAAGACTTTTTTTTACTAAAATGTGCACAAACAACTGGAGTTGAAGAAAACTTAGGTAGGTCCTATTAGACTATTCACTCCGTTGACAAAATAACGGCACTCTAATTAACTTTAACATGGAGAGACCTGATATTAGCTGTCCCTCATTAACTTTAAAAGACCATCAGATGAAGACATCTCATCAAAAATATGACTGTAATCACAGCAGCTGGGAAGGCTGAGGGAGGAGGATCAAGAGTTCAAAGCCAGCCTCAGCAACTTCACAAGGCCCTAAAAAACTCAGCCAGACCCTGTTTCTAAATAAAATATTAAAAAAGGGCTGGGGATGTGGCTCAGTGGTTAAGCACCTCTGGGTTCAATCCTGGGTACCAAAAAACAAAAACAAAAATCTATTTAAGTATGAACAACTACCGAAGAATGACTAATTAAAATTTGGGGCACTATGCAAAGGAAAAACTCTTCAGATCTTAGGAAATAATTTCACTTTGAATTTTAGTCAAGTTCAGTGGTTTCATTCACAACATATAAGGAAAAAAATGAGAGTTTGTGAATAAAACCATCATAAAACAAACCTTTATACCACTCTTGATTAGTAAATAATAACAGTTGACACAAACATGCTAAAAACTCTCAAACAGCATAAGCGAATCGATACTTCCTAGTGCAGATTTGAACTGGCTATAGGCAAGCAAAGGGTCCTCAAATTTTGTTTTACTGACATTTTTATGTAGTAATGGCTTAGGTTATAAATTGTCTTAAGATCAAATGTCTTGATATACTTTTGTGTTCTCTCCATTTCCCTTGCTTACTATATTTGTTGTCGTTTGGGGTCTTTGACACTTCCATTTTCTTCTTTTATGCTCCCCAAATGGCAAAAACCTAGGGTGTAACTCATCGTGTCTGTTTTTGTTTTGTTTTTCTTATTCTAGGAGATCTGGAATGGGAGGTAAAAAAACCAGGTGCAGCCAAGGATTACCTATTTGGATTTTCTAAGCGAAGTGTGTGTGGAAAATCATCTCCTCGCCCTTCATTTTGTATGTATTTAACGGCGCTGTCGTGCCTAAACGTAGACACTAGCCAAGAACTCGATTTCCAAAATGGCTTTGCTCCTTCAGAGCTGACATCGGTCTATAAAATAGAATTTATTTCCACTGCAACCAACCCTTCTCTCTACTCCAATTACACGATATAAGACAGCTGAGCCTAACCAAGTGTGGACAACTGAATCTCATCTGTTAAATTCAGCAGAGCCGACAGATCCGTTGCAATGATATATAAAAAAGGGTGTTAAAAGGGAAAAAAAAAAAAAAGAAAAGAAAAAGATAAAAAAGAAAACCAGAAACCACACGGAGCTCAGGAGAGGCGGGATCGCACCCTCCCGCCCCGTCCGCGCCGCGGCCACGCCCCCACGGCGGCCACGCCCCCTCCCATCCCCGCCGCGACCACGCCCGACGTGAGGCGCGGGAGTCGCCGGGCCGGGGGCGGGGCCTGGGCTGCCCCTCCCCCAGCTGCCGCCGCCGGCGGCCTCCGCGCGGGCCTCCCAGCCCGTATTCCACTCACTTTGTTCTCCGCCTTTGTCCTAATCCACACCAGCAGGTGGAGCCGCAGTTAAAGTTTCCGAGTCCATTCCGGGAGCGGGAGCCTATCTTGTTTGCCGCCGAGGCCCTCGCAGGAGGAGGAGGGTCAGAGCCCGGGTGCAGCCAATCGCGGGCAACGCTGTTAGTTATCAGAGCAGAATGGGCTGTAGTTTAGTGAAATAGGAAAGCTGCAAAACACTGTGGAGTGCTCCCGTGTAAATAAAAAGAGGAAAAAAAAGTTTCTCAAGTCGCCGCTGCACGACGTCGGGCCGGTGCCGGGGCGGGGGTCTGCGCTCTTCCGAGCGGCCGCGCGCTGGACTTTATTGTGCCGCAACAAGCCCCCGTCCCCATTGTTTGTGTTTTTTTCAAAATATGGCAAAGGTTCAGGTGAACAATGTAGTGGTGCTGGATAACCCTTCTCCTTTCTACAACCCGTTCCAGTTCGAGATCACCTTCGAGTGCATCGAGGACCTGTCTGAAGGTGAGTCGCGCCTCCGCCCGCCCAGGCTGTCAGTTGCGGCTGCAGACGTTGAAAGTTTCCCGGGCCCGGCCTCGCGCGGGCGGCCGGCCGCGGCGCCAGGCGGGCTGCGGCTCGCCTCTGCGGAGGGAAACTTGAAGTTGATGGACGACGGCCGCCGAGGCGCGCGCAGGTCCAGCCGCAGCCTGGGCGCCTGCCGCGGCTCAACTTGCGAGGAACTTGTTCGAGCGGAGGTAGCCATGTTGTCAGCTTTGTCTGGCGGGCGGGAGGGCGGTTCGCTGGACCCGCACTCGCGCCCGCGGCGCCGGCCGGGACTAGTGCCGGGCTGGCCCCGCGCCGCGAGCTGCCTCCGCGACCCCCGCGGCAAGACTGGGTTGGGAGAGGCGTGTGTGGTCGCCCCGGCGAGTTAGGAGCGGAGCCATCTTACCCCAGTAGAGAATTGGGCTGGCGACCCCAGCGTCACGACGCCTCCTCTGCCCCGCCGCGGGTGACGAGCACGGCGCCCCGCCTGCCCACCTTCTTGCCCCTGAGCCGAAGGCAAATCCATTTTTAGAGCTTACGGTAGAGTTGCCGTACTCTCCTGGCTGGCCATGCCCGGCCGCTTTGGGGAGGAGAGCGAGGCTGTCCTCGCGCTGATTCCTGGCTTCCTCGTCCAACCAGCGGGGAAGGCGGGAGCAGGCTCGGCCCCTCTGCGCCGCGGGCTCCCCGGGGGCCGCCCGTCCTCCCCGGTCGGTCCTCCCTGCCGGCGCCGGGGATGCTCGTGGCGCCCAGGATGCTGGCGCGCAGGCTCCCCGACCAACGTGGACTCTTTTTCCTTAGTGACGGAAATCTTCTCTCCTCTCTCTCAGGAAGAAACATATTGCTAAGCTAGGAAGTTACATTTAATCCAAGAGCAGAAATAAGATACTTTAAAAAATAATCTCTGGCTTCTAAATAGTCAGAAAGAAGACCGTCTTCAAGAACGTGTTGAAACCTAATTAAAATAACCACATCCAGACAGATACAGAATACACCCTGAACATAAAACACAAACGTGGGCTAGGAAATAAAAGGTAAAGTCCCGATGGCAACGCAACAGTCTTTAGTATTTTTACGTTTTTAAGGTCTTAAAAATACCTGCAGTAGTACATACATTATTTAGAAAGCTAAAACTTGATTATCTTTAATCTTTGCTTTTCTTCGGTTTTATTAATTCAGTGCTTTATTTTCAAAATCTGAGTGGAAAAAAGTGTGACTTAAGTATTAATTTCACAGTTAAAATGGGGCCATCTTTGAGCTTACATACATATTTGAAAAAATGCATTTAAATCATTAGGCTAATCATGGCACTGTAAAGCATTTTTTCGTTTTAAAAATCAGTTCTTAATCTCTAAAATGTACTTTATGTAGGATGTTAATTTTAAAAGCAATGTGCACTCATTGCAATAAACTTTTAAAAAAGTTGTACAAAGTAACAGTCCTCTGTACTCAGTACCTACCCTCCTTTAGCTAACCACAATTAACACTTTAATATGTGACCTGTTTTAATATATGCATCAAGCATAAATGCATTTATTTCACATGGAGCATATTCTGAAGGATTACTCATTTATTAAAGTATAGTAATCTATAAAGAGATCATTGATAATAAAAGATTATTTTTCTTACTATTTTGAATCCATTTGGTTACATACACTTACATGATACTACTAAAAGCATTTCAACTACCAAGCCCATTTTTCATACCAACAGTCATTTTTCCTTCAAACAACTGCATTTACAAATGAGTAAATGTAAGAAAAATATTGATCAGTCCATCCCAATTTATACTAGGTGTTTTGGGCATTAGAAGGCCTTCAAGTTACCAGTTTTTCTCAATGATGCCTTCCATTTTAGAAGTCAACTGTGAACAGAAAGGTAGATGATTCAGGATGTTGTTACAGGGTCTTTACATGGCTAGTTTGAAACCTGCCATTTATAGAAGTCAAACTTTTCCATTTTTTAACTTGGATCCTTCCGAACTCAGCTCAATCATATCACAGATGTCAAGAATACACCTACTTCCACTGGTAACACTTCACATCCAGGGTACCATCACTGGGCATTTATTTAGTACTTTTTAAAATATTTTAAGCTGAGTCATTGAGAGCTGCAAAGGAATCTTTCAAAAAGGTGTCATGCCTGTGTACTCCACCTAGAGGCTGTGTGGATTAAGGAAGTTGGATTTACTGAGCAAAGGTTCCTTTTAGGTTCCATACTTTTATGTTGTAGTTAGTTTAAAAAAATCTGTTCCTTAAATTAAACTTCAGAACATTCTGAAGAGAATTGCCCCAAGCCATAATTAAGCCACCATTTTTCATACTTTAACTGGTCAACAGTCACCTTTAAAAATTATACTATTGCTTCAGAAAAAGCCTTATATAGTGTTTGCTCTTCAGATAATTGGGTTGTTTCTAACAAAAAGCTTATATCAGGGAGTAAAACAGCCTTACAAAATGTAAGGTCAATATTTAAGCAGAAGTTGGACTGGGGTTGTAGCTCAGTGGTGGAACACTTGGCTGGCATGTGTGAGACACTAGGTTCCATCCTCAGCATCACATAAAAATAAATAAAGGTATTGTGTCTCCATCTACAACTAAAAAAAAAATTTTTTTTTAAGTTTAAGCATAAGTCACCAAGCCTTCAAAAGAATTGACTGATCTTTTTGCCATTTTTAAGTTTGTATATCAATAATTATAGCTACTGATAGTTGAATATTTACAGTGTATCAGAACTGAACATTATGAACTTTCAAGCTTGTTCTAACGCCATGGGCTGCATCTTTACCCTAAACCACAGGTCTTTCCAATAGTTTAATTAATTTAAAATCCCCTTATTGACTTTCTTGGGTCACTCCCACCATCACAAATGGAGGAAGATACTTTCAGCCTGGGATTTTTACAAGTAAATGAAATTAACTTTTAAAATAAACGAATAAGCTCTGACTAGTAACCTACTTAAAGTAGATGACCTTATCCTGTCCTCTTTGAAATATAGAGGGCTGGATAATTAAATCTAGGTTAAAAATAAATAAATAAAACAACTAACACTAATTTATAAAAAATTGTTGACCATTTAAAATGCAGTAGGTTCCACAAGGATCCTATAGCATAAAAATCAACCAACGTGTAGGCATTCCTTGATTTGGTTGGCTTATACTAACTAGCTAAGGCTAGATTACCCCTTCATCCCTTCTGTTTTCACCTCCCCACACCACCACCAATTACATTCCCTTATTTCACTATTAATTTGACAGCTGGAAAGGTAAAAAATTATTGTCCCAGTTATGTTTTAGAGAGTCCAGACTTTGGAGTTGCCCTAGCACACCTTGGATTTTGGTTCTTTAATACATTGTGTAGATGAGTAGGTTGGAGTCCCACCTTTCTTGTTTATGTAATATATATGTACATAGAAATATATACATATATTTGCAAAATTACATCTATATGATAAAGCTGTTGAGGTTTTTACCAACAGTGTTAAGTGGCAGAACCAGTACAAGCAGGTTTATAAATTATGGCTATGTTCCCTATGTCAGACCACATGCCAACTTATACCATTGAGTCCAAGATCCTTATATATAGTGGTACAAATACATATGAAATTAACAATTTATGGAACCTCTATGACAATTCTCAGTCTTATCCTCTCTTGGCTGGCTTAGTAGCTTTCACATCCTTTTCAAAAGCTTCTTAGCTTTTGGTTCACCTATCTCATTAGCCACTAGTTTCCTAACCTACTTTATTGATTCTTCTTCATCTTCCTGACCTCTCAACTTTGGAGAGCCTAAGGAATCCCACCAATTATAATGGCTTTACATACTACTGCCAATTTCCAAATTTTATCAGATGTATTCAGTTATCTTGACTTAAATATATAGTAAACATCTCAAACATGTCTATAACTAAGAGGGTAATTTTCATCTCCTCCCACCTCAACCCCTGCAAAAAATTATCTCTTGCTACTTCTGTCATCAGAATTTATCCGGGATATAACTGCTTCACACCCATATGGCCACTCATAGTCCATGATACTTTTGCCCTGTCATAATTTAAAAAAAAATTTTTTTTAGGTATAAATGTATCTGTTTTATTTATTTATATGCAGTGCTGAGGATCGAACCTAGGGCCTCACACATGCCAGGCAAGTGCTCTACCACTGAGCCACAACTCCAGCCCCTCATCATAATTTTTTGAAATAGCCTCCTGTTGTCTTGCCCCCTTATAGTCTACTGAATGCAGCAATTCAAATGATGCTTTAAAATGAAAATGGATCCCTGTCACTTCTCTGCTCAAAACCCTTCAATCGGGCTGAGGTGTGGTTCAGTGGTAGACCGCTTGCCTACCATTCACAAGGACCTAGATTTGATCCCTGGCACCAAAGAAATAAAGAAAATCTTTGGTGGCTTCCCAAGTCATTCAATGTAAAAAGTCAAAATCTTTAAAATGGCCTTCAAACCCTTGTCTTATGGTTGGTTACTGACCCCCTTGCTCATTCTGTTCTAGTCCCAGTCTCACTTTTTCCTGAACATGCCAAGCATGTTTTCTCCCTGACTAGATGCTCACATTGCCTGCTTCTTCATCTCCATCAACAAGCAGGTTTTCCTGTGAGAACTCAGATGCAAAAATGTGCTAAAAGTGGGCAACGTGACAGGTCAAAATCTAGGATAGAGCCATGACATAATAGGTCCTCAGTAGTCACTGATTTTAAGAAAATGTATAAACTTGAAGGGGCTTTCAGTTCAATATATTGCAGTTTATAATATATTAAAAGGTACCTATGCTATTTTTTTTATAGATTTAAGATATAAAAATACCTATACAGTTACACAAAAATGGCACTAACTAGATTCTCTTGTAAGTGATCCAGAAACTCATGCCTTTGGGGGTGGTTTACGTGGTCTCAGTGAATCCGCTGTGCTGGATTCACTGATGAATCCGGTGTAGGCCACACATGCTAAATACCCTAAGAGGATGAGGCAGTCTCTTAAAGATGATTTGTATTTATAGGATTGTCTTCCTTCCCCTACTAAAGAGGAGGCTCCTTCAAAGAGCAACAGTTTTACTCATCCCTGGGTTCTCCAGAGTACACTGTAAAAGTTCTCAATTAAATTTGCTAGATTGAATTACATATCAAGTCTTAGGTTGCACCTGAGTTTGTTTTATACTCCTTGCGCCCATTGCCCCTATATATACTCTGTTGTGTGAACAGGTGGAAAGTTCTTGGTTTCCTCTCCCCAGTTTAAAGAATAGCTGACCTGAGGGAAAGAAAACCCTGTGGTCCTTTAACCACAGTTAGTATAGTTAGTAATAAGCATCAGTCCCAACTAAAACAGTAATGTGCATCTTCAGTTTATAGTTTCAGCAATAAGGAATGATGATAAAACAGCTACGTTGTTTCAGCTGATGAGCTAATAAAGCTCTTCTGAGTCAAAAGGGAGGTATGCTAATAATGATTTTTCTACTTCAGAGCTCTGTGCTGATTTGAATCTCACAAGACAGCCCTTCTAACGTGTGTTGAGGTTGTTAAAAGATGACATGCAAAAATGGGCTGAGGAATTCCATAGCCAAATAAACATGGGAAGTGCTGGATTAATGTTCCCAGTGTTCTTTATTAAAGGATGTCTCAGAACACTTACTTTATGGCATGCTTTATAAATCATTAAGACAAGGTGTATAGCATTTCCCATGTTTTTGGTCATGCAGTCTTTTTTGTGAAAAGCACTGTTCAGGAACCAGTGTTTCAGAAAAGATAATTTTTAAAAAGTGGTTATGAAGAATGAACTCTGGTAAAAATTTTATAAGAAGCAGTTCGTTCGTTGCCTTTCTGGATTTTCTGCTATTAGAAGTAATTTTGCAGCCAATGTATGGCTAAGTAGACATTAAAAGGGTCTTTGATGTCATCTTGGAATGTAATTACTGATATGAAAAAATGTTTTGGTTTTTAACCCTAGACTTGGAATGGAAAATTATCTATGTGGGCTCTGCAGAAAGTGAAGAATATGATCAAGTTTTAGACTCTGTTTTAGTGGGTCCTGTTCCTGCAGGAAGGCACATGTTTGTATTTCAGGTAAGATTCATCTTAGTAAATTTGTATACCAAATACATTTCTAAATTGACTATCTCATGGTTATTATCCTTTAACTTTTGTATTAAATCACTCTGCTTCAACTACTTTTAATCTGCTTTCAGACAATCTTTGTCATAAAGGGACTGCACTTCTTGGTTTTATGTGCTGAAGTGATGTTAATATATTTTGCTTCAGGGAAGTGCACAGCATACAGTAAGCTTGATACTATATGATGATATGCATGGTGGTTAATCTTGGGCTCTTCTAGTAGATCAGACTTTTAAGATGGCTGTCCAGAACATGGATTCAAAACACATATTGACAGCCAGGCGCGGTGGCGCACGCCTGTAATCCCAGCACTTTGGGAGGCTGAGGCAGGAGGATCGCGAGTTCAAAGCCAGCCTCAGCAATGGCGAGGCACTTAGCAACTCAGTGAGACCCTGTCTCTAAATAAAATACAAAAAAGGGCTGAGGATGTGGCCCAGTGGTCGAGTGCCCCTGAGTTCAATCCCCGGTACCACCAAAAAAAAAAAAACACATATTGATGACTGGTACAGTTAACTGCATAACCAGGCAATAATATGAATCAATAGTAAGAGAAACTATACCATTTAGTAATAAACATTTTCAGTTTATGGTTTCAGCCACTAAGAATGATGATAATATTACAAAAACAATAACTTTATTTCAATATACTCAGTAACTAAGCTACATTAACAGTAAATGCAGATGTATGATATTGAGGCATTGGATTTTGGGGGGATCAAGTCCAGGGCCTTGTGCATGCTGGCAAACACTCTATAATGAGTTTATCCCCAGCTGAGTCACTAGAATTAAAGTCCAGTGGTTTACTAAGGCATCTAATCTACATACCTTATCAAGGACTACTGTTGTAAATCCACTAGTCATTTGTGAAGAGGAAATCTACTAATAGAAATTATATCCTCAGATACCACTGAAAGTATTTGGGTCTGTGCCAAGGCTTCAAACATTGTCTTTTGTATACAAAAGTGTTATTTCTTTTAATTCATGCTAAGTTGCTATGTAAGACTATTGAGTCATTTCTCAATTCTCCATGCTTCTTGGGGGGAGATATTGATAATATTCCAAAGAGTAATTAGCCATAGGTGTTTTTTTTATTTAAACAAACCTATTAGTTTTTGTTACAAGTAGTTCTACTCAACAAATCTCACTGAAAAGTCTTCATCAAAAAAGAAAATTCTAACTCTTCCTGTCACTGACCTTCCTGTTTTCTCATTTTACATATAGGACCAATTTAACTGAATACTGTTTATCAACTAATCTTATCTGAAATCAGCAAAGAGGGATGGAGATGTGACTTAGTAGTAGAGCACTGACCTGACATGTGTGAGACTCTAGGTTCAATCCCCAGGGCAACAAATAAACAGGCAAAAGAATCACTCAAACACAGTCCAGCTCTAGGATACCTTTCCTAAATACAGAATTCAGAGACTTTTCTCCTAGCCTTAGGAGCTTGTTATTAGGAATATATAAATAATTTAGTGTATCAAAACAAATGGTGAAGAAAAGCTCAAATACACTAATTAAAAGGATTAAATATGTTAATTAAAAGTGCTATTAACCTGAGTTGTATGAGTGTATAACCTTGTGAAAAGTGGGTTACATAGAATGCCTGGTTCTGCAGAAGGAAGCACTGCCGTTACAGACCTGGGTCAAACCCCCACACAACACACCACTGCTTCTTAGCTATGTGTGAATTTAGACAAGCTCCCTAATCTCCCCTAGAGACCCCACTCATCTGTAAAATGTAGGTAGGATCCTACTTCATAAGAATGTTATGAAGAATAAAGCAGTGAGTATCATCACTGACAAATCTAATTACATCTATAATTAGAACTAAATTTTTATTCTCTTAGTTTCTTGAAGTTGTTATATTAATAGGCAGGACTTGATTTGACTGACAAGCTTGGGGAACCCCTTACTTTACTGATAGTAATTCATGGTGTAATAAGAAACTTGGGTTGACATATAATGATATATTTTTTGTGCTACTATAAAAACTTACAGATAAATGCCTTGGTTTTGAAATAATCTATTGAGAATCTTTGTGTTTATATTGTTCAGAATACTCCCCTAAGCTTTTGGTTAAGTGTTATAAGGGAAAAAACTAATTCAAAAGTATTTCCTTCTAGTGATAAGTAGCTTTACCTTGATATTCGTGTACATGTTGCCAAAAAGAACAGAAAAAGCACGTTATTTAAATCATATGTTTACCTATGTGTCTCCCACATTTACAAAATTAACAACAGAAAGTGGCCAAGGTACAGTTTTTGTTGTGTTTTAAGCAAAGTGTGTCATAATATTGTCCTGTTCTGCTATGATTTTGCTTCAGAATTAGTCAACTTGCCTTTTTCCTGAGTTGTCAAAGACTGACAGTAAGATAGCCAGACATCGCCTATATTGCTGGTTGAAGGCAAAGATCTCTGCCCATCACTTCTCCATCCTGAATGATCTGAGAAGCCTGCCACTTTCTGTAATTGAACTTGCTAAACTGAATCCCACAGCAAACAAATTTTTAAAACAAACATGCCGAGAACCCATTTGCTGCATGATGAGAAGCAATATGGAGGAGAGTTCCCATAGCGTTACTGAACTATTTCCCATCTCCACCTACTGCAACATGAGAAACCCTATGGGTACTTTAGAAGTAATCTAACCCCTCTGGGGAAGAGGTGTGTAAGATCTATATGACAATCATCTTTGGGAAAAGCTCTCTGTCCTCATCATGGTGTCTCTCCAAAGAGATAAAAAATCCTTCAAGACAGGATCTGAATAATGAGTAAATTTCAAAGTAGTAAGTGCTTATAGCTGTACCAAACATGAAATTATAAAGATGAACTAGATGGGACTCCTGCCCTGAACTGAAGAGTAAACATAATTTGATTGTTGAGCATACAAGTACATTTTAAAAAGCTGCTAATTCTACCTTCTTAGTTAGGGCTTCACTAAGGATACAGAATTTTTCCGGATGTGAGGGAAGGACCTTTCACACAAAGGGAATGGTATGTTCAAGGCACAGGTGGGAAAGATTATCGGCACATCTTTAAATAACTTGTTTAGTAACTCATATCTAGAAGAAGAATAGAATTAAGGGAGGTATGAATGGAGTTGTTAGAGACAAATTATGAAGGATCTTAAAAATGAAATAACCAAGATTTTTATCCCTAGAAAATGAGAATAATCTATGGTTTTCAAACCAGGCTAAAGGACAGAAACAGATCTGTGTTTGAATCTTAATGCTGGCAGTAGCGCAAATGATAGGCCAGAGGTGAGGAGACAAGTTAGAACATTTTTGCAGTATTCCGGATAAGAGATGAAGACATGAAGCCAGCCTTCAGCAATGAGAAATGTTGAGAATGACTAGATGTGAGAGATAGGAAAGCTGAGGGTTACAGAGATTTTCAGCTTTGATGAGTAGGTAGATATTCTGTGCATTTTTTAGTGTCTTGTACATGCTATAAATGTACAGTAAACATCAGTCTTAAATGTTCCCAAGCAAAGGCATTGGCTGAATTTTATCTAGGCCCAGGATGTTCCTTAGTGACCTGACAGCAGCAAGCTAATTTGTTGGGACTTCATTTACTACCCAGAATGGCTGCTTCAAGTTGAGCTCAGATGTCTCAGGCATCATCACTGCCTGTGTCTTTTCTGTCTGTGGCTCCTTCCATCCAGTCCATGTCTTTACTTCCTGTACACTGCTATGGTCATGGCCCTAGCCTTTTCTTGTGTTCTTAGCCTCTCAAGGTTCAGCATGATTTAAAACAAGGTCTTTGATGTCATCTGCCTAAAACAATCTTCACCCTCATTGAATTTCCACTAATATAGGTGGTTTAAACAGCATGTTATATTTTAGTGTCTAGCAAAGTGACTATTACAACAGAGGATTATTAACATTTCTTGAAAACTTGCTATATACATTTCCAGTTTTTTTTTTTTTTTTTTTTTTTTTTTTTTTTGTGGTACCGGGGATTGAATTCAGGGGCACTCGACCACTGGGTCACATCCCCAGACCTTTTTTGTATTTTATTTAGAGACAGGGTCTCACTGAGTTGCTAAGTGCCTCACCATTGCTGAGGCTGGCTTTGAACTCGTGATCCTCCTGCCTCAGCCTCCCAAAGTGCTGGGATTACAGGCGTGCGCCACCACGCCTGGCTTCCAGTTTTATACTAATTTACAATTAGAATATCTGTTGAGTGCGCATGAGAATATAAGTGTCCTGATATAATAAACATTTCTTTCCAACAGGCTGTGTAAAGATAAATTTATTAATTAAGTCTGCAAATTATAACTGGACAAAGTTAAAATCCATAAGACTATTGGTTTGATTGTTTAAGGGTACTTAGTTATAACATGGAGAACTGTGAGCAATATTTTTAAACTAGAAGCCTATTTCAAAAATGAACATTTGCCTTCCTAGTGATTTCTAAGTTTCTGCTGTACCTTCAATTGATAGTGTTAAAGTAATGAAAACTCCAACCTTTCATGCCATTAACAGCTTTTTTGTATGTTTCTTTTCTTTTTAAAATTATTTTAGGCTGATGCACCTAATCCAGGACTCATTCCAGATGCAGATGCAGTAGGTGTAACAGTTGTGCTAATTACTTGTACCTATCGAGGTCAAGAATTTATTAGAGTTGGCTATTATGTAAATAATGAATACACTGAGACAGAATTAAGGGAAAATCCACCAGTAAAACCAGACTTTTCTAAGGTAATATTCTTACTATTACTTTTTAATTACTAATAGTTTTTTAGGCAGTTGCTATTTCACAGTACACTATGAAAGTGGCTTTGATACAAAATAAATTTGAAGTCCTTGTGCCATCTGGGCAAAGTGAACATTGTTCCATTATCATGGATGACCTCAAACCCTACCTCCACATAAGTTACTAGTAATTAATGTTGGGCAAATACCTTGAGAGGCTCTGCTGGTTTACAAAAATGAAAGTGCCTCTTGTAGAACCAGGCTTTTGTTTATGGCTCTCTCTGTTTCAATACATCAAGATTTATTTGATTTCAACTTTTAGGACAAGCAAGTTCATATCTGTGATAGTGAGCAATCAATACTATATTTGTCTAACTCTTCCCAAAATTATAGGAAGAAGTTTTGTGTTTGCATTTCATATGAATATTGTTATCTTATACCACCTATATGTTTTGTTTTAGCTGCTATTGTTAGAAGTTAAACTATGGGTCTTAATTTTTTTTTTTTTTTTCCACTTTAGTACTAGAGATTAAACCCAGGGGCATTCTACCACTGAGCTATATCCCAGCCCATTTTCTCTTTTTTAGTTTGAGACAGGGTCTCTGTAAGTTGCCCAGGCTGGCCTCTAACTTGGATCCTCCTGCTTCAGCCTCCAAGAGCTGAGATGATAGGCATGTGCCACTATGCATGGCTTAGGTCTTAAATATTTCTGAAGATGGAAAATAGCTTAAATTCCATGAAGTTAAAATATGATTCAGTAGTTTCAAAGATATTGGGAACCATTAGCAGTATAATAACTGGTGATTTTGTGAGGGTGCAAAGTAAGTGAAGTTAAAATGGCACTATTGACAGACCTTTTGAGAAAAAATTCATGACAGTGGAATAGAAAGTTCTTCCTTCTGATAATAAGGCTGAAATGCTTTTTATCCTATTTGGCCTTCCATTAATCTATTACTTATATTGAAGAAAACAAAGAAACTAGAATATTGTTTTATGAGCCATAATATTTAAAAGGTAGGAAGCCACTATAATGAAGTCACATATTCATAATAAAAGGTAGGAAGCCACTATAAGGAAGTTACATATTCATAAGAAAATTATATTTGGGGTACTTATTCATTTTCCTTGAAAACATCAATCTAAAGAGATGTTTGTTTCAATAAAGCATCCTCTGAAGCACTTACCTACAAAGACTTTTTTCCCTCCCTTTTAGGTAATAGAAGTATAGAAGAGTTAGATGGTTTATTGGTATTGAAAGATCTATATGGATTCCCTCAGAGTGTCCTTTTCTTGTTTCTACTAGGAAAATAAGTTCTTTGCCATGGACTCAATCTTCGTTTATTAGGCCTAAAAGGCTTTATTTGACTTATACCTTTGTATGTGAATGCCTCTACTTGTATATGGTGATCTAATTTTCCTAGTGTTTACCATTTATATATTTCCTTCCTCTAGCTTCAAAGGAATATTTTGGCGTCTAATCCCAGGGTCACAAGATTCCACATTAACTGGGAAGATAACACAGAAAAACTGGAAGATGCAGAGAGCAGTAATCCAAATCTACAGTCACTTCTTTCAACAGATGCATTACCTTCAGCATCAAAGGGATGGTCCACGTCAGAAAACTCACTAAATGTCATGTTAGAATCCCACATGGACTGCATGTGACCACCTGCCATCCCTTTAGTACAGATTAAGCTATTAAAAACAGAACTATTTCCCTGAAATTCCGTAAGTACATAGTCAAGACACAATGTGAAGAATTTGTTTAAAAACATCCTGTAGAAAGTTTATAAGAAAACCAGTATTTGAGCAAATTGTGGAATATAAATACAACTATTTTTAAGTAATTTTTTTTCTCTAATGTGTTATTTTATTTGTTCTGAAACTAATCTGATTAAAGCATATATATTATTTTCTTCTCCTTTATATGTAATTAAAGCACTTATACAAAGGAAAATATGAATCATCAAACCAGATTGTGAAGATGTCTTAGCCTCTTGGACAATAATCTTGGGACCACTATTTTACTGACCTTTGAAAGAACAAAGTTGACTTCAACTAAATATTTCTTCCTGTGAAGACATAAAGTGTGGTTTTAATTTAAGAGGCAAATTTCCACTGGTTAACGAAAAGGAGTCCTTGAAAGGGGAATTTGAAATTAACTAAAAACTACCAAGAACTTTAGGTTTCAGTTTTTCCAGGCCACTGCATAGCATCTTGTAGCTGCTATTATAGTTCATGTAATACTGGACAACAGTTGGTTTGGTTTCTAAAATAATAACAAATGTGGCTAATTGTTTATAAGGTCCTCTGGCTATGGTTTTATTGTTATAACAGGACATAAAACACATGAACTATAGCTCATTTTTGAACAGTGATTTTAACATATCAGGAGCATATAAACTCCCTAAATTCAAGAACATGAGATTATGATAGCTCAAATATGCTCACTAGATTTATAAAAGTACTATGAACTTTAAAAATTCTTTTGATAGATCATCTGTTGTTGGCATTGGCATTATTTATATAAAAACAGTGGATATAGAAAGGTATATTTAGCTTTACCATAACAGATTAGTTACTATTTTGGAAATATCTATATTTTCACATCTGTAGTACTCTTCCCCATGTCCTCTGACAACTCGTGAAGAATATGATCAGGCATATTTGTAGTTACACATTCTAGATAGCTTTTCCAGATAACAGGTTTTTAAAAAGCAGTGATGGAAAGGAATTCATTAACTAAATGGGTCAAAAGGTTTTTTTCTTTTATGAGAGCTAGATACTTCAAAAAGTCTTATACTCCGTTAAATTAAAGGTAGAATATTTTCATTTGACTCTTGCTGCTAAGCAAGGTAGCCATATGATTACAGCTTATGCAGTGCCTTCATATCTAAAATTTTTATACTGCACTTTTTAAAGCTTTTATTTTGAGGAAAGGAAAAAAGCATTTGTCTAAATACAGACTCTTAAGTTGTATATATTTCATGTCATTCTAAAAAAGTGAATTTGTGAAGTTTTGCTAAATATTAAACTTTGGAATTTAATATGCCAGATTATTAGAATATTGTCCATTAACTAGTTCATAGATTTTAAAAACAAAATGCCTCCGACTGTTAAAACTATATGAAGAAAATATCATCTTTGTCTAACTGAAATTAAAAGAAAATGTTAAGGTATTAAAATGAAAATAAAAGTAATACTTTCCAACAAAGAGCTCAGTGATTAATCTAGTAGGAACAAGATATGTTCTCATTAGAAATAAAACATATAAGCTAAATCACCAAATGATGCAATCCATTGCTGACTTTTTATTCTAACTAATTAAAAGATCACTTTGTAGTGACATCAAAGGGTTAGGTTTTTATATCAATTTGGAAATTGATAGCTAATTTTCACACAAGTTTGGGACTTAAAAACAATTACCTTTTATTAACTTAAGTTTTATGGCCTTAAGTTAATTTTAAAATAAAAATTAATGACTGAAAATAGATTTGAAATTCAAATATTAATAACTAAGAACAACTGTGTGTAGGCCTTTTTCTCCCTGGTAGCCTCATTTACAGACACTATATCTGAATTTAGATGACAGGCTTAGAATTGTTTTTCCCGCCTTTTGATCATGGTAAATAGCTTTGTCTGAAGAATATAAATGTGAACAAATCACTTAATGGCACTGAAGAGATAAGCTGAGTAGGTTGGAGGAAATCAGGGTATCATTTGAGCTGAGAACACATTCCAGAAGTTTGAGGAAGCATACATGCATTTGTCCTTTATAACCTTTAGATTTTTATATGGTCTTATTCTGTGGTTTGGGGATTTTGGATTCTTGTTTTATTAAAAGAAATGTCTGGCAATAGTTTTCAAAGCTTTTTGCCATGATCAAAAATAAATAAATCATGACCCTGCAGCAACAGAAGTTTATATTAATTTTCATGAAAATGCATCCTTTAATGCACCTTACTATGTGCAGCATGACTCCCTAATGGGTTGCAATTATAGTTTGAATAAAGGCTAATCTGGTCCTTTGGGTAGGTGAGAAGTAGCAGGTCAATTTTCTACAATCATAAAATTTATATTCCCTCTACCAGTCTGTTTGCTCATATTTGGGTTATAAAATGGCATTAAAAAAAGAAAAAATGCTAATGTATTTTTACAACAATTCACTAACAGTTAATAGCCATTCACTATAAAACTTATTACTGGTAGTCCACAAGATGGCTTGGACTTATTTCTTGACATACCAGGTAATTAGGAAATATTCCATGTCAACATTCCACATAATTACTTGGGAAACATCTTTGTTACAGATACCACTTTACACACAATCGTAGAACACTGGATTGTAAAGATTCTAAAGTGCACAAGTGTTCTTTACATAATCTTTCCTACTTCCTTTGTGGTATTAGGTTTGTCCACTACTTTCAATTTATAAATCTCTCCTTGTCAATGCATATTAATGTACTGATTTGTTTTAAAACTCGAGAGGCCATTAACTTATATGGGAACAGCGGAATATTTTGTTATATGATAAACTTTGAAATGTAAGCTTCTCATAAGGAATTTGAACACAGGTTATGGAAATTATGCTCCCTTAACAAGTAGCAAATAACAAGATGTGTGAAACCAAAGGCCAATTTTTAGGTCAGGACAAACATTCCAATCAAAACTGTAAACATACAAAACAGCATCAAAACACATTTTTAAAACTATTTTTTTCTTAATTCCCTAAGTTACCTTATAAATAAATATTGACATCCTATCTGCAAAGGCTTTTAAATGTACTTCATGAAGAATCATTACAATATATGAATGAAGCTCCATGTTGTATATGTGAAAGTATGCTTTCCAAATACTAAAACATCTTTACCTAAGAGATTTCACTAAGAGATACTGTTGCCCATGAGATCTATGAACATGAAAATGCCTTAAGTTCTACACCATCTATCTACTTTTATAAAGTAAAATTTCCTCCATGTAATTTACTTTGATATTCTGTTTACTGGGACTTCATAAAATGTAAAGGTAAAGCTTTCTAAATATGTTCTTTAAAAAAATTTTTTTTTAGTTGTAGTTGGACACCATACCTTTATTTTATTTATTTTTATGTGGTGCTGAGGATTGAACCCAGGGCCTTGCATGTGCTAGGCGAACACTCTTATCGCTGAGCCACAACTCCAGCCCTCTAAATATTTTTAGAGCTACAAAAGTTGCACATTTCTTTCAATTTTTGGCAGTTACTCTTAAAAAAATTAGCTTGAAGACACTGGATTAGCTTCTGAGGAATGTTAAAATTATTTGAAATTGTCATGTATAGTACCTGCACTGGTAGATCCAATTCCTGTGGTCAACACAGATCTTGGTGTAATCTTGGCTGCATATTTGAGGAATTGAGACTTTCCTGTGCCAGGATCCCCAACCAATAAAAGATGAGGTTCACCTAGGAAAAAGTAAATAAAATTTAAAATTCCTATAAAAGGATCCATGAATAAGTGTAATCAAAAAGAAAATGATCCACTTGGAATGCCAACATAGTTTATTTTATACAGTTTTTTTAAAATATTTATTTATTTGTTTTAGTTGTACACAATGCCTTGTATTTTTACGTGGTGCTGAGGATTGAACCCGTGCTAGGTGAGCGCTCTACTGCTGAGCCACAACACCAGCCCTTATACAGTGTTATTGATGTATACTTTTATGTAAGGTTCAAGAAAAAAATCTTTAGAAAAGTTAACTCTCATAGTAATCTTTACTTGATTACTGAATGTGACATTTAAAATCTAAATTTTATTAATAGATTGTGTGTTATTTCCAAATGTTTAGGCCCTTGTTTAATTTTTTTTAAATTTTGGCTTATAAGATTTATGATTTTATTTTACCAATTTTTAAATACCAAACTACTGTGATTAAAGCTTTTCACACAAGTCATACAAGTATTTTAATCTATTTCTATTTAAATATTTCTAAGTGTTGGGGAATTTTTAAAGTGCTTTGTCTTAAGTGTCAAATCACTTAAGATTCTAATAAGCAAAAGCATTTTTTATTTTATGAAAATTCTAGTAGCTTAACAAAATAGCTATCTTTAAAAAATGAAATAGGTGAGAGCAGTGGTATAAACCTGTAATTCCAGCAACTCAGGAGGCTGAGGCTGGAGCGTTGCAAGTTTGAGGCCAGCCTCAGCAACTTAGCGAGACCCTATCTTAAAATAAAAAGTAAAGAAGTGGGATGAAGCTTGGCAGGTCTCTCAAAATAATTACATACCCTTATATTTCAAATGAAACATAAATGAACAAATGACCATCCTTTGGTTCTTGTTATCTCACTGACCAAATGTCTTCAGTAATACTCTGGTATTTTCTAAATATATTAATAGAAAATCCCTATTTAAGCTCAGCATTTATCAGAGTACCATGTGGATAACAGATGATCAAAACACATAATATATATAAATCCTATACTTAGTAGAAACTCTGAAAAATAGTTCAACATAGAATACTAACAAGCTGATTTATAATAATGTTCTTTTAGTCATCTAGTTTACTCTTTGGTTACTATGGCCCATATGAGGGACATTCAAGTCCGTTAAGTGTGTTAGCTGCAAAAGAGCTCTCTGCCATCCAGACATAATTATACACTTAGAGTAATCTTTGCTTGAATGTGTGACCTACAGCAGCATCTCATGGCAGATGGCACATTTGCTATCCACCAACAGAAGGGGAATCAGCAGGCAGATGACTGAGAGCAGCAGTCTGAGAGAAATACACCGACAGTCCCAGATGGAAAGACTGACTTGGCAATATTAAAAATGTGCTATCTAATCTTTTCTTGAAGAAAGACTCAGGATCCAATGAAAATTACTAGTAATAAAAACATAAAATTTTCATTTAGTGGCACCCATACAGGGTAGACCAATACTATATACCTGTTGACAAACTTAGTTTTTTTTTTTTTTTTAAGGTTTCTGGAATTTGGTAAAGTAACTGCTGATAAAGGTGCAGAACTAAGTATGAAATACATAACTGTCAGCTTTGAAAGACTACATTTAAAAAAAATCTCAAACGGTGCTTTTACTCAAGAAAGAAAAAGCCTAGCTTCTCTACTTATGTGTATTAATATTTCTAAATTTTCAAACAGTATACTAACCTCTGACCCTTGTTCCTGTAGCATCAGTCCTTTGAATCCCACCAGCCAGCACCATGGCCACAGCAAGCTTTACTAGATACATCCCAAACACTTGAGGGCACAAGCTGGCCAGTATTTCATTCCTTCCTGGGAAATGCAGAAAGATCAGAAGTTACCAGCAATTTTCAAGAAACCCTAACTGGAATCTCCCTTCCTATCTTAACTGACTATAAACATATTCTTTCCACCAATTTAAAATGATCATGAGGGCTGGGTCTAAATGATTAAAGAGTAATTGTGGTGGTTCTCTTTTTCTTATTAAGGCCATGAGAGAAAAGTCTGATTTTTATTCCTGAGACCTGCCTGCTTAAATTTCCATAAATCTGTCATACTAGAGGCATGAAGAAAGGTAGTAGATGAGGAAGAAAAGGAGATTCCTATCAGGCCAACATTTCCCTTAAAATTATACCAACTATACTTTCTGTGAGATATTTCAGTAAACTTACTCCACTCCCAAATTAAAAGGAAAGTATTCATTGTTAAAAATGAGTCAGAACTTAACAGCCAGAAACCTTTGCTAAATATGAGTCAGAACTTAACAGCCAGAAACCTTTAAAGAGGTAGTTGGAGCTTATGAAGCTTCTCAAAAAGTGGCAGAAAAGTAAAATCAATCCACCCTGCAAGTCAATTTGACATTTGCTCTGAGCTTTTTGGTAATTCTTTTAATCTGGAATAGGTTACTGGAGTATCAGTATTAAGATCACTGCAAACTATAGCCCTAGCAATTCAAGCAGGAAGATTTGAATTTTATAATTATGTGCTTTAAATAAAAGACTATCATTATTTTAAGTTCTGTTTTTAGACATATCAAAACACCAATCGGAGAATCTCCATATCCCATTCATGAGTTAAGTCTTTTATCCAGTCATTGACCTAATCAATCTATAATACTTCAGCAGGACTTACCTGAACCTTTCCATGATATTTGGCCCTACACACAAGGACTTTTTGTATTGACACAAATTTTTTTGTTTTGTTTTGTTTACTTATGTGTGTTTATTGTTTGGAGGCTGAGCACTGAACCTAGGGCCTTGTGCATGCTAAGCACATGCTCTGCCCCCAGCCCTGTAATGAATCATATTGACTCTGATGGGTAAGCTATAGTGATGTGACCTGGGGTTGCAGAAACAGTAAAGAAAGAAAATCTTTTAGTAAAAAGGGAACCAAAAAGAAAATGGTAAATCCAGGAAATTCATTAATTACCAGAAGAAGTCCCTCCCTTTACAGAGTTACAAAGCCTAGAGAAAAAAAAAGGTCAGGGATCTAAGCAGGTAAGATCTGAGAGGAGATAGGTAAACTGTGACCAGAATCTATGGCTTACACATAGAAGGAAGATGCCCAATTAGCAGGTTTAAGTATAGGTATACTGACCTACAGTGACCAGAGTCACCCAAGCCAACATTGTTAAAGGCCAGCTTTGTTGAGTAAAGGTGGATTTAGTAACTCATGTGCTGATGGGCACATCCCAGTGGTAAAATCACAGGCCCTGGTATCATGTCTGGATTCAAATCCCAGTGCTGTTATTTACCTAGGGTTTAACTGTGGACATTTCTCAACTTCTATGCTCTATTTCTTTATATATAAAATGAAGATAATATATAGAATGAAGATAATAACCTTGTTAATGGTGTGACTATGGCCAAGTTATTTCCTCTTATGGCCTGGCCTTCAATTACATCAATGAAGAAAACCTTTTTGATCTCTAACATAACTAAGTCACCCTGGAGTGGGTTCAGATGGCCCAACAGACCTCAGCTCCAGGGTTAAGGGGTCCTTGAGGTCATTATAGGTCAGAATAAAACTTCTTGAGTCTCATCCAAGTCAATATCCACAGTATTGAGAAACAAGTCGACCTCCAGCTTTTTTTTTTAAATATTTATTTTTTAGTTGTAGTTGGACACAATACCTTTATTTTATTTATTTATTTATTTATTTACATGATGCTGAGGATCAAACCCAAGGTTGCGCACATGCTAGGTGAGCATTCTACCTCTGAGCCACAACCCCAACCTGCAACCTCCAGCTTTAAGATGGGCAGAAGGAAGATGCCCTGTTGGAAACAGGTCCCCATCTTCACCTCTCCTCTACCAATACACATGTAGACTTTGAAATGTTCAAATATAGTGCACTGGTACCTGATATATAGGAAACTAAGAAACAAGATAGATTATTTAATCATCAGCACAAAGCACTTGTGAAGGTCTGGTTAGGAGCACAGCATGATGACCAATCTTCACTGTTATAATGCAGAGTTGAGCTGTGTACTGGAATGAATAAGGATTGACCATGGGACAAGGAAGAGTACAAATTATTATAAGGACCTGATCCTAAGAAACCAATTTTGATCAACAAGTTCACTTAAAATTATATGTGATTCTTAAAGCACTTCCTTAATAAAGCCACAGTGGAGAGAACTTTGGGCTCTTTTCTATGTAGATCAAATAAAAGAAAGATCACAAACTTGCGTTACACACTTAAGTAAAAAAAAAAAATTCTGCAAAATATAAACAAATCCCCATGTTTAGATAAATGGAAGCTATTTTATGAAATCATATCTGTCTAGTACTGCATGGTATTTAAGAATAAGTACATATTTGATTTGAGGTGAAGTTTATTAGAAATAGTCTATTACTGGCTTCAGTTTAGTTTTCTCAGAAGATGCCTCCAAGGAAGAATAAAATAAAAAAAAAAAAAAAAAGGAACATTTAATTGGTGTTTTATACATTTGGTATTTTCAATAAAAAACAATCTATACCCAAAGGCTGTGATATTTTATTCTATGTAATTACATCTTAGTCTGACAGAATTTTTGCTGTGATGACAAAGTTTTTTCTTTGCATCTTCTCTCTCATCATCTCCTTCCTACTTCATCCCTATTTAAAAATCTTCAACTAAAACAATGAGAAGTTGTCTTTATTATAAAAAATACATTAGAAAGGGGCTGGAGTTGTGACTCAGTGGTAGAGTGCTCACTTAGCATGTGAGGCACTGGGTTCAATCCTCAGCACCACATAAAAATGAACAAAAGTATTGTGTGCCCATCTACAACCAAAAGTATATTTAAGAAAACATCAGAAAATAACGGCTTGAAGAGAATGAAGTTTAACAATAGGATGAGTTTTGACTCTTTAAAGAATTGTATTCTTCATTGGTAAAGAAAGTAGGAAACTCTAAAAATGCTCTGGCAGTGTAACAGGTGTTTAAAATAACTGAAAGAGGTAATCTCTAGGAAGATCTAAAGTAGAAAAGATTATGCCAGAAAAAGGAGACTACATCTAGAGGTACTAATGCTATCCTTTGAACTACACCACTGACTTATGCAATATACAGGGCTGTCCCCAAATCACAGACATTGTATTTAACTACTGAATTCAATGCCATTAGTATTTATAAGCTTTATTCCCTTGATCACAAACCTGCAAAGGGATCACTCTTATAGTATTCCCAAAAGTCTTCAAATTCCTTTCGGACTTCCTCATCCATAATAATCCCTGATGACTGCTCATTATTTACTTGGACATAGTTGGCTTTTAGGACTATCTCCACTTCACAGCGTACGTCTTGCTGAAAGGGCTTCCACCGTTGCATTACAACCCCATAAATAGTGAGGTCATCACCTGGAAAAAGCACCAAATGAGTCCAGCAATGGCTGCATCATGTGTGCTGGGCACAAACTCATCTAGCAAAGGACTTGAAATTATAAATTATTTGCTCATCCAGAAAATAATTTGGAAGCAAAATAACACCCCAGATTCCCAAGTTTTTTTTTTTTTTTTTTTTTTTTTTTTATACCAGAGATCAGACTCAGGGGCACTCAATCACCAAGCCACATCCCCAACCCTATTTTGTATTTTATTTAGAGACAGGGTCTCACTGAGTTGCTTAGCACCTTGCCATTGCTGAAGCTAGCTTTGAACTTGCAATCCTCGTGCCTTGGCCTCCCCCAATTTTTTTTTTTTAAGGCACTTGTATATGCACAGCTAAAACCTGAAATCAGTATTTTTATAGTATGTGATAATTAAACCAAATTATCACTCCAGAGGAAAAATAGTTGAATGGATGATTAATTCATTGTTAGCTTGGGTGACATGTTTATACTCTCAAGAATTTCTAACCATTTACTTCCCATTTAGAGGACATGCTATAGCCAGGGGATAAATAAGGTGTCAGAGACAATCTCTTGTGATGCCTAGCACCTAGTTTAGTTTCATACATGTTTATTTTTACTTTCCATATCTGTTAATACTTTACTGACTACCTCCTTTTTAAAAAATGAATTGAAGAACTATGAAATCAATGAGTACCTCTTCTATTTCAAAGTAGGAAAGCACAAAGTAACAACCCAGCTCCTGCTTTCCTGGTGGTCCCTCCCTACTTGGAAAAAAAAAAAAAAACAAACTTATTCTTAATAGACAGAATATCAGATTGATGTATTTTCCTAAAAGGCCTGGGTAGTTCATATGCACATTCACCAAAAGATGACATCTGTGCTTATTTCATACAACGCAATGTATCATTAACAAGGAAATATGAATGCTTGGCATTCAGTGTTTTGGTACTGGAGAAACAAATGCCAAAACCAAAAGAACAAAAACCCATGAACATAGTCCCCCCCCAAATTTCAATCACATGGGAACACAGGATGTTGGACATACTAAAAACCTAATCTTGGTATCTATATTTTGCATAACAAACACTGCCTCAGAACTAACAGGCAACTCTTCATGCTCCAGCCTTCATGCCAAGTATATCTTATTTGCTGATGCAAAATGCCTTTCACTCTCTAAATTTCAATATATAATGTATAATCTGAAGAGCTTTTGATTTCTTGAAGAAAAGTGATCCACAAATGCTAAAAGCATGAAACTGATAGTGCCAATTTACAGAATAGAAGGCACATTTCTAGTTAGAGGCAACTTCATGGTGACAAACACACTAAATAGGCACTTCACATGTTTCTAAGATTTTTCCTAAGCCACTGCTTGGATGGTTTTCAAAACCAATTGGGAATAATTATCATTTGCTATACTGTCTGTCTGCCCCAAACCTTTTACTTATTTAGTTATTCACTTTTAATTAATTTATTTGGTACTAGTGATTGAACCTAGGGATGTTATCTACCTACCATATTTGTTAATATTTTACTCTGCCACTGAGCTACGTCCCCAGACCTGTTTTTTAAATGATTTTATTTTGAGACAGGGTCATGTGAAGTTGCTTATGGTTTTGCTAAGTTGCTGAGGCTGGGCTCGAACGTGTGATCCTTCTGCCTCAGCCTCCCTAGTTACTAGAATTAGGGGCATGTGCCACCCCGGCCTCCAAAACTGTTTAGATAAAAAAGAACTGAGGCGGTCTGTCTCAAAATAAAAAATAAAAGGGTCTGGGGATGTAGAACAGTGGGTAAGCATCCTGGGTTCAATCCCCAGGACAGAAAAAAAAAATCATAATTAAAGCAAACTTTATGAACATTTACTTGAAAGAATCCTGTATTATGGTCATTCTAATGGATTTCTACAATAGTTAACTTAGGACTTAACTTTAGATATGGCACCCATTAGCAATAATCTTTTAGTAAGCAGTGATTATATGGAAAATGTGGAGTACTGAAGAGTGTCCAAGAATGAGTCTCATCAAATTTCAATTAAATACCAGCTCTATTGTTCATTATCTAGGTATGACCTTGAACAAATTACCTATTTTCCTGAGCCTGTTCTTGACCTACAAATTGAGAATAATGATATTTATGTCATAGGACAATGAGAATTAGGTCAGATAATGTATACAAATTAATGTAATATCAAGAATACAGTAAGTGCTCAATAAGTATTAGCTGTTTTCATACAAAACTTGCCTTACATTTGTAGAGCAACTAATACCTCTGAAAACTCTTCAACATTTAAATGTTTTCATTCATTCAAATATTTGTTGAATACAAGATTTGTATCATTAGAACAAATGTGAAATACATGTGGCAGACCAAGGCAATGACCATTAATTTTACACTTTTAGCTTTTTTTTTTTTTTTTTGGTAGCGGGAATTGAATTCAAGGGCACTCGCCCACTGGACCACATCCCCAGCCCCATTTTTTGTATTTTATTAGAGACAGGGTCTCACTGAGTTGCTAAGTGCCTCACCACTGTTGAGGCTGGCTTTGAACTGGCGATCCTCCTGCCTCAGCCTCCCAAGTGCTGGGATTACAGGCATGCGCCACTGTGCCCGGCTCAAACTTTTGTATTTTTTATAGTAAGTATATAAACTATTATTTTCAGGAAGCTAAAATACTTTTAAACAATTCAATCTCTTTTTGTGCCTCTGTCTTCTGCAGCATTTATACTACTGCAGCCATTCCCAGTCAGACCCATCTTCTTATCTGCTTCACTGATGGTTGTCAGCACATAACTTCCAACTTTACTACTCTGTATATTTCGAACTGGAGTTTCTACTAAGCTGTAAATTCCCAAAGGGCAAGGATTATTTATATATTTACATATATATTTATTTCAACACCAAAATTTTATTGAATTATTGCTAATTATTGACATAAAAAACTCTTGTGCACTCTTTCCGATCTATCACCATATTCAGTACCCTATCATATCCACACCTAGATTGCTTCATCAGCACCTAAATTGCTCTGCCTACTTCCAATTCTCTTATTGATTCCAGAGGTGTGTGGTTATGGATAAATGAAAAAAATTGCTATTGACAGACTGCTTCCATCCATCCTTTATTATTAATGACATTTGAAAGAAAAATAGCTTATGATTTATTTTCAATGCAAAAAGAATTCAGTTTAGTTGAAAATGTTCTATACTAAAGGGTATTCTGTTCAAAATTAATGTGATTCCTGTCATAATGTCACCAATACACAGCAAAGAACAATCACCTCCTTTCTTTTTGGCATCAGAAAAACTTTCAGCAGCAGTTGATAGTCATATTCTTTGATTCATTTTATATAATTGTCCACTAACTCCAATAGATTCTTTATGTAGGGGAGGGGGTGAGAGAGAAAGAGGAGAATATAGAGAAAGAAAGATAGGTATGTAAATAGATATGCTGGGGACAAGCCCCAAACGTTAGACAAGTGCTCTACCACTGACCTACATCCCCAGCCTGTTTTTTAAGTTGCTATAGTTAAGTTATGACACACTGAAAAGAGCCCTGGAACAGAAATCAATGGACCTGGATTTATACTCCTTTTCTGCCATTTAACATTCTAAGTGACCATGGGCAAGTAGTTCGTTGTCTATAAAACAAGCAGTGGGACTAGATCTCTAAACTCCAGTCCAGTTCTTCCCTTGTATCACCTCCCACCTCCACGCCAGTCTCTATTCTCAAGGTGAACAATTAAGTTTCTACATTTCTTTGAGTGATCTTGGGGAAAATAAAAAGTGACTTTTCCTAATCAATACTTAGGATTGCCTACAGAAGCTAAAAAATTTCATTCTTGCTGGGTATGGTAGTACATGCCTCTAGTCCCAATTACTAGGGAAATTGAGGTGGTGAGGTGGGAGAATCACTTGAGTCCATGAGTTCAAGATCAGCCTGGTCAACTTAATGGGACTCCATATTTTAAAAAAAAAAAAAAAAAAGTTCATACCAGATTTGCAACTGTCTACTAAGTCATCTTCCAGGATAACCTTCATAGATCGTGGAATACTTCCAACAGAAAGCCTTTGAACCTAGCAAGGAAAAGAAAACAGAAAACAGATACTAAGCCTGCTTAAATACATACTAAGTATCTAGAAGTCAACAGTATTTGAAATTACTGTTTCCATTTCTCTGGTATTTTTATACAATTTAATTATGATGGGGACTTAAGGAATTTTACCTGAAATTTGTATCATCAGTTTAAGAATTCATTAAATTTAGAGTAAAATAAAAGGAGCAATATAGAAAATATCTCCAAATCTACTTTTTAGATGGTCAAAATAAATATATGGTCCAACTGCTAAATTTAATAACAAAGCTACTTATCCAGAAAAGAGAAGTATTTCTTTCCCGATCTCTAGTCATAAGACCTGGGACAAATCACTAAGTCCCTTTGATTACTCCTTAGTAACAGAACCCTGGTTTTATTCCATGTGGATATGTGCTCTATAAAATGATACTTCCCAGGTTTTCTTCACCTAGTTGTGGTTAATGAGATATAAGCAAATATATTATAGGAGACTACTTAAATGGAGACTTGGTGAGATGGTAGAAACATTGGCCCATTCTTCCTGTTTCCTATTCTCTGACTAGAACACAGACAGGATGGAGTTGTAGCCATCATCCTGGACAACAAAAAATCATAAGGATAGAAAGAAATCATGCACTAAAAGTGATGCAAAAGATGAGTGCAGTGGTGCATGCCTGTAATTCCAGCAACTTGGAAGCCTGAGGCAAGACTGCAGTTTTGAGGCAAGAGGACTGCAGGTTCAAGGCTAGCCTCAGCAACTTAGCAAGGCCCTAAGCAACTTAGTGAGACCTTGTCTTAAAATATGAAATGGAAAGGGCTGGAGATGTAGCTCAGTGGTGGAACTCCCTGGGTTCAAGTCCCAGTACCAAAACAACAACAAAAAAGAGTGATGCAAAAGAAAGAAGTCCAAGTCTTCAATACTGCAGAGACTATACATAGCCTTGGATTGTTTATCTCCTGCTTATTTAGATGAGAAAATAAACCTCTGTGATTAGTGAAGGAAAACCATGTTCACTTTTGTTAAAAACAAAGGATACCTCCTTTGGCACAGCAATTAAAACTGAACGGAAACCCTGAATCCTGCTATACCCATGTTTAACAACCAACTAAAAACACGTAATTTCCCCCTGTCTCTTAGTTAAGCATGGCTATTTAGAATTCTTAAACATTCATTCTAAGAATAAACATACTTAACCTAATTATTAAGTTATTCCACATCTTCTTAGCAATGTTCTAGAAAGATGATTACATCATGGCTTCTAAATCTAAAAACTATATTCTGATATATGTGCAACAGGTTTAAGCTTGATTTTCCACAAATTGATGACAGAAATCTGTGTATTTTTTTTATATTCCCTACTCCTAGCAATTTGACAACAATGGAAAACCACTTCTTCAAATTTGTTGTTTTTCTCATTTATTGGATCACTTACCTGTTCCTGAATTTTGATTTCCTGGTAATCTCTACATCTGGATGGAGATGCAGACAAACCTGAAAGGCAGGTGAATTTGGAGGAATCACAGCTCTCCAAGCTGGGACATGAGGATGGACGGCAGAAGGTGTAGTATTGCTCAAAGTCAGCCTTGACCACAAATACATGTTTGCATTTGTTACACATGTAATCCCGCTCGAACTCCAGCACCTTCACCAGACTTGTTCGAATTACTGTCCCAGTGACAGATAAAAAGTGTCCCACATCCTTGGTTTTAGGGACGTGTTCCCTCACAAGCTCAGGACAGACAGGCAACCCTAATAGAAAAACAACATCAATTTACACCTTAAGATTTGACTCCATGGAATAAACTCTTCATATTTTCTGGAGGAGAAATTACAATTTCAGGAAAGAAAATCTTTGTGTTTTACTTAAGAATAAAATCAGATCATCAACTCAATTAAGAAAATAGAAAGGGCTTCACATAACAACTTTCAAAGGACTCTCAAAAGCACATATTAAAATGCTATAATAACCAGGGTTAAAAATAGAATTGATTCTCATAAAATGGCTATCCCCATAGGATCTAAATATGGAGTGTAATTGTAATCATATTTCACAAAGAAAATATTGCTACGTGCCACACATAAAATAAGCTGATGAGTGGCTGAGGTTGTAGCTCAGTGGTAGAGCACTTGCCTAGCATGTGTGAGGCACTGGGTTCGATTCTCAGCACCACAAATAAATAAAGGTCCATCCACAACTAAAAAATATTTAAAAAAAAAAAAAAAAGCTGATGATTCCTTCAGTAAGTCACAAAGCAGAGAGACAGAGATGATAGCATGATGACCCAAGAGTTTCACAGAGCTACCTGATTGTTTTTCTTTTTCCAGTTAAGTTCAGTATTTATAAATACATAAATCTGATGGTGTTTTCAGGTCTTGACTTACCTAGAAGTTTACCCATAGCATCACTTTATTCTTTGAAAACCTGTGTTTTTCAACATAAAAAAAGAAAACAAACAAACAAAAAACCCCAGGGAATTGAAAAGGTGCAAAATGCCAAAGAAAAGTCTAGTGTGGAAATGTCCTTTATATTTGGCTGCGATGCAAAGATTCTGGTTGTCATGGTCAAGGCTACTTCCCAACAGGTTTATTAGGGTAGCATTTGTTAAACTAGTTCATGCCCTGTGATCTGTTGTTTTGTCCTGAGAATTAAGTGGCTCAAAACCTGATCACTGTGCACACTAAAGATTAATCAATCAGATTTGGCAAATTCATGAGAAATAACCACAGTAGGTATTATAATACTTAAAGATTCTATAGTGAGCATTTTGATGCATGCACTATAAAAGCCTAACAATAACAGTAATAATTAGAAGGTAGTCCAGGATAGCCTACCCACACATACATAAATGGCATAGCTTAGCAAAATCATCGACCGAATGCAAAATGGCAAAAACAATGTCTTTTATATCTGAAGGAAACTTCTACCCAAGAAGAATAAAAAGGAAGGTATCATTTGGTTCCATGGACAACTTCTTCTTGCAGATCATGTCCAGGCCCACACATGCTAGATCATGACAAGTCTACATAAAACCCGCCCCCACTTTTTCTGTTTTTTTTTTTTTTTTTTTTTTTCAATCAACACAACAAAATGTGTTGGTAACCTACTTCACACTTTAAAAGAAGGCAGGTTGTTGGTGTCAGGGAGGAGGCTCAGCCCTACGTGGGCCCATGCTCAGCACCCCTCTGTGTCCTCCCTAGAGGGTAGCCAGAATAAGAGAATCCCTTGCTGTTCTTTCTTAACAAGGCACTGTGTCTAATCAATTTTACTATCTCTTAACAAGAACTATGTAAACAATTACAACCAATTTTCTAAGAAAATTAACTTTTATAAGTATCTTCTATATTTTTATAGTACAGGGTAATAAGTCATCATTAATGTTCTTGAATTAGAAATCTTAAAAGAACAATTACATCTTACTGAATCATGCAAGTGGTACATGTTAGGATATGGTTTTTTTTTATTAGTCTAAAACACGACAGATTAAATGGCTTATTTTATATAGTAACACATACTTTTATTTAAAAAGGGTAACTGAGGTGAGTACATTTCTGGGTCTTTAGGTTCTTTCATTTCACATGATGATGTTTAAGATTTTATAATAAAAAAACCAAGGCAACATAATGTTAAGCAAAACTGGCCATGTATAGTCAAAATCTTAGAACTACTGAAAAAGGCTGATAGCATTTTAATAGGTCGATTTATTTTTAATAAATTGATTTTGACACAGAATGCTTCCTATATATTTTACTATGCATGTTTTTCAATTACTCCAGTTGAATCACAGGGAGCTCAGCTACCATTAGTGCTGAACACAAAAACCTTTATCGTTCTCTGACCCATTCCCTGATAAAAGAACAAAGAAATTTTTGAAATAGAGAGATTTCTACATCGATTATTTTAGGTCCATAGTTCTCAGAGTATAATCACCAGACCAGCAGCACCAGCATCACTGACAGCTACTGAAAATGCAAATTCTCAGGCCTCACATCTGCTATCCTCAATTAGAAACTCTGGGGGTAAGCCCAGCAATCAGTGTTTTAACAAGCCTTCCAGATAATTTGGATGCTAATATTTGAAAACTACTGCTTTAAAATACATGAATGTTATTATTTGTTATTTACTTTTCATGTAAACCACTGAGAATACCAAGTAAACTTTAGGCTAATAAAAAATCCCAGAAGACAAAGTAAGAAATATAGGTAAAAGAAAACATATATAGGTAATTTAAAACAAAGCCAGAAATTATCTTATGTTCCTAAGGAGAGTAAACCACAAAGGCATCCTGAGTTTTCACAATTAAATGCCTAATCTGGAGTCTAATATGGAAGTGCAAAACACCAAAAATCAGACTATTTCAGGCCCTGATCTTTTACACGTGTTGTTCATTCTTCTGGGATACCCTCACCCTTCACTGGCCTTATCTTCTTTTCTTGAAACCTCCAGAGATTCCCCTAGGAGAATTAATTCTCTGTTCTGTGAGCTAATATATACCTTACACATTTCTTGAGTGAGGCATGCATCATATAACAAATGCTGCCATGAAGGTCCTTTACAATTCTGTTTAATATGTACATATGCATGTATCTGTAGGCATACATATACCATCTGGTAAATATTTAACTATACAGATATCTCCCCAACAGTCTTGAGCACCTTTCTGAGAAAGGACTACCCCATACTTTTTGGTTTCCTAAGAGCCTAGTAAATTCATATACATATCCTATTTATGGAATGAATAATACTAAGGTAATAACATAATTTGCAATTTTTTTCAGGGAAGAATTTAAAAAAATAGGCCAAATTCATCTGAAACTGATAGGGTCACTTAGACAGAATTTCATTATTTAAATGGAACATGGGAAGGTATCTAAACATAAGAGAAGCCTAGAACCACTTGCTAAATACTATTTCAACAACACTAACTAAACCCCCTTTTAATAATCCTCTTGCAAACTCATTAAAAAGGAATGTTTCTTCTTGACCCAGCAAGAGATTATCTAGTACCATGATGCATAATGACTAATAATCTTCATAATTTTAGCCTGGAAAATGTAAATGCAGGTACTACTTTTCACTGAAATCAAATTTCTGCTGATTTTTGGAATCTTCATTTGCCTCCGAGGAGCTTTACTCTAACCTTTTTGAAATTGTAGTAAGCATTTCTTCTGATATCCCCACCCTCCTCAAATGTACTATAAGGTAAACATTTATTTTTAAACAAAAGGGTATGTGTGATTTCCAACTTAATTACAGGCTGCTTTAAGTATTCTGGAGTCTACTTTTAATTTCACCAAATCCTTCTTTTTCATAAATAGATTGAGGTTTTACCTGCCTTCATTAGTTTATATAATGAGGACATACTTTAAATTTAAAGAAAACAATAAGGCTGGGTGGTTAACAGGGATTCTAGAAGTAGTTTGTTCAGTGAGATAAAGTAACTTGCCCAGTCTCCCAGCCCAGCATACAGCTCTAACCAGATATCTTCCAAATTCATTTTTCTCCTTTCATCTTCCCACACATCTTCCCAGAAATGACTCCCATGGAATGAAGTAATGAAAAATTATTACACTATAGTGCTACTTTCCTAAAATTCTTAACAGTGACTCTTCAACTGTATTCACTCTGTTAAAACTCATTTTTAAAAGAAGATTAGGATCTGGGACTGGGGTTGTGGCTCAGTGGTAGAGTGCTCGCCTAGCACGTGAGCGGCCCGGGTTCGATCCTCAGCACCACGTAAACATAAAATGTGTTGCATTGTGTACAACTAAAGCAAATAAATAAATATTAAAAAAAAAAATAAGATTAGGATCAAGCAGCCAAGAATTCAAGGACACAGCTTTGCCACCACAAGTTACTGACTACTCCACTGTAGTTACTTAAAAATTAAGATGCTAAATCTGTCATTGTCATTCCTTCAACAAAAATGTATTGGATGCCTGATAGGTAGAAAGTACAATGCTAATCTTAATATATAAAAATAATTAATTTCCTAAAACAGTTTTGAAGCTCACTGGGCAGGATCTACCACTTTTCTAATCCTTACATTACCAATTCTTTTATTATTAGTAGTCATAAAACCTCAGAAAACCTCTTGGGATTACAATTTTACACACCTAGAGAATTACACATTTGCTGTTGTCTTCACACCCTTCTCTTTCCCCTCTATTGGATGGCTAGTACCCCATGTCCAGAGATGATAATCATTATTCTAATCTGAAAAATGTCCAGCAGCTACCCACAGATATGTATTGTAAATAAAAATACAAATTATTTTTTAGTGCTTGGAATCCCACAGGTATTCTATTTTCCTAAAATCTTCATAGAAAATTACATGGCAATAACATTCTTAAAGTAATTTACCTGATATCCTGGCATGAAGATTCTGCTTCATGGAAGCACCCTCAGGCTGAGAAAGGGACTGGAGAATTGTCAAGGCTGACCTTCGGAGTGCATTATCAAAAATAGTTAGCACTTCATTGGGGAATACATTGAAATATTCTCCAATTTCCATGTTGGTCTCGAAAAGGGTCATGGCATTAACTACAACTGGGTAATGAGCATCTTCATCTCTCTCCTTCAAGATCAGAAGAATATCATTCTTATGGTATTCTGAAGCATATGACTCAAACACTTGACCCACCAGCGTAACTTGATCATTATTCATCTTAAAACCTAGATTACTAAAGAAAATGAAAAAATGCTATTATCTCTTTGATATTCAAGATTTTCACATAATTTATCCAAAAAGATTTTTTGGTTGTAAATCATCCTGGTTTTCGGTCATGCTATAATTATAAAATAATATCTAAATTCAAACCTTAATCAGATCTAAATTATTTGTTATAGTTAGCTGTACAGTAACATGTACTTTAAAAATGAGAAATGAAATTTAAACCAAAAAATTAAATGGTACTGATTATGGAAATCCAAAATGATACAAAATATTTCCCATATCTTTTTCCAAATCTTTCTTCTCACTAACTGTATATTAATATTAAAATTTACATAATATATGTAAAAGATAACACTTTCTTTGAACATTATATACATACACAGTTGCTCTCAAGTATAATGTCTTAAACACCAATCTTTTATCCAGAGTCACTGCTAGTAGAGTTCTTTGCAAGTGTCCTGGTTCTAGGTTTTATTCAAAGAAGAGCATACCATTTTTTCCTCTCTTTCTTTAGTTACACACACACACTTTCATGTGTATTCTGCTACATAAATGGAGCCAGTTCTAAATTGAATAATCAATTATTTTTCTTTAGAAATGTTTACTTAGAGGTGAGTTTGTTTCCTAATCTAGGAAAACTACAGAGTTCAGCAAAAACAGCTATAAAGAAAACAGGCACACACTTGTAACCCCAGCTACTGGGGAGGCTAAGGCAGGAGGAAGTTCAAAGTTAGGCTGGACAAGTTAGTGAAACCCTGTCTCAAAAATACAATTAAAAAAAGGGCTGGGGATGTAGAGTAGCAATAGAGCACATGCCTAGCATACATGAAGTCCTGGATTCAACCCCTAGTACCACTTACACATAAAGAGCACAAAAGGGGGCTGGGGTTGTGGCTCAGCGGTAGAGCGCTCGCCTAGCACGTGCGTGGCCCGGGTTCGATCCTCAGCACCACATACAAATAAATGCATCGTGTACAACTAAAGCAAATAAATAAAATAAAAAAAAAAAAAAGCACAAAAGAACTAGACAAACTGAGGAAAGAAACATCAAGTTTTTGAATAACAAATAATATTGGAAATAAACATAACATATACGATACTTTGCCTATCTCATTGCCCTGGCAATCATAACCACCACCATCATCATCTTCTTTGTAAATATACATTTGCAGATAAAAAGGGCCTACCCCCATTCTATTTCCATGTATACAGTCAGACCACAAATCACATACGCATAAAACCAATTCAATGTCCATTTCCTAATATCTACCATGCACAAGACACTATTCTGGCAAATGAAAAGTATAGTAAAAAAGGCTCTATGTCCTCAGAGAACCAGAAGACAGATCAAATGAAAACTGCCCCACCAGTGGTAAAAATGCAATACAAATAAGACCACAAAGGAGAAAGGAATTTAAATGGGGCAACAATCCCACTGTGGGAGTATAGCTGCACTGGAACAGTTACAAATGAGCTGTCCAAATATTTGTCCAAAGTTTTATATTGTTTGGAAACAGATAAAATACCTTAGAAGAGGTATACTGTAATCCAATTTACTTGATTTATCCAACATTTATTGTACTAGGCTGTACAAACATGAGGATTAAATAAGATTGTAAAGTTTACAGTTTAGCATCCTGAATACGTGTTACATATGCTATATATGATAGCCAGTGTGAGATTAAGAGATGAACAAATTTCTACCGAAAAGAATAAGTAGTGAACGTAAATTATGGACACCACATTGATACGTGATTTGGTTTTAGTTAGGTAATAAAAAGTCAGATGAATATAAAACAGAAAAGCCCTTGGCAAGAACTAACCACACAGTGCTTCCATTGATGTGGTTTTTGCTTGAAAACAAACAAAACCACTGGGATCCCAAGGGTGGCTGCAAGAGAATCCTAAGATTCTCTTAGATACATATTCAATTTAGAGCCATAAATTCAGCAAATTTGAAAAACAGCTCCATAAAGAGAAGGACGAGGGTAGCTGCAGAATTCAAGGTTCAAATTAAGGCAGATTTAATTTTTCCTAGTTAGACCATCAATTTATATTGTTTTATGGGCCATCTTTTTTGACAACAGTATACTCTTTCAATATCTGTGCAATACTGACTAATCAAATATTTTATGTGCAGTTCGTTCACTCTATTAACACGCCAACCCAGATACAGGATTAAGGCACAACTCTGGAGTTCCCTTTCCCTTTTTTCTTATTGAATATTTAGAGTCAAAAGCATTTTGCTTTACTTGGTTCCCTTGGCCAAAGTGAAGGGCCAAAAAGGAAAAACACAAGAAAGGTTAATGCACAAGCGTGGGGATCCCGGTCGCCCCGCCTCTCGCCGGCTGGAACCGCGCCCCGAGTCTAGGACCCGCCCCGCTCCCCGCGGGAGCGCGCCACCGCCGCTCCTCCTCCCGGCCCGCTCGGTGGCGGGCAAACGTGGAGCCGACCTGCTCCCAGAGGAACGCTTTACAAACTAAATTTCTAATCCACAGGCTCTCGGCACTCAGCCGCTGCCCCACGACACCTCCGCTGGTCTCACCCGTACTTGGCTGTGCTCCCCGGCAGCTCCTTCGACTGACCGGTAGCGGAGCTAAACAGTTTCTGAACTAAAAAGACGTGAGCGAGACTTGAAACCAATTACCGGAAAATAAATAAATAAATCGCCGAGAAACGAGGCAGCGGCTGTCACTTACTGGCTGACACGCAGTGTCAGAAGTCGCCGGGGACGCGCTCCTCCCGAAGGCCCGGGAGCTCCGGCCCAGCGGGGGGTAGACCTCGCAGCCCCTGGGGCACGAGGCACCCAGTGGGGGCGGGGCGTGCGCGTGGCTGCTCGGAGCGCCTCGGGCCGCGGGGGCGCGCAGACTCCGTAGTGTTCGCTTCGCGCGGCTGCTCGGCCGGCCTGCGCTTCTGACGATCGCCCAGCCGCGCACAGCCTCAACTTCGCAGCCCGGCAGCTCTTCCGGGTGGAGACGCAGGCAGGCGCGCGCCCCGAGTCGCGGTAGGCAGCGAGCGGTGGGGCGGAGCGGGGCGGAGCCGGGAGGGTTGAGGAGGGGCGAGGAGGGTCCTGGGCGGGGTGAAGGGCGGAGCGCCGCTGGGATCTAGTGACCAGCTCAAGGCTGTTCTAGGGAAGGGGTCGCTGTGGGGCCGCTCAGGAGGATCGAGTGGATTCCAAGGAATCTTCCTAACCCAAAGTCGCAGAGTTTCTCCTGTTTTCTGTTAAAAGTTTAAAATTTTTAGATTTTTTTTTTCTGGTACTGGGGATTGAAGCTAGGGGCAATTTGCCACTGAGCTACATCCCCAACTCTTTTTGTTTTGTTTTGTTTTTTGAGCCAGTCTCACTAAGTTGTTTAGGGCCTCGCTAATTGCTGGTAGTTGCTGAGATTACAGGCGTTCACTACCGCACCTCGTACATTTTAGGTTTTGTATTTAGATTTAGGATCCAATTAGAGCTAATATTTTAGTAGGTGGTGCAAGGGTGGACTTAGGTCACTGTTTTGTGTATGGCTATGCATTGGCATTTGTTGAAAGATCTCTCCTTTTCCCACAGGATGTGGGGGTGGGAAGGGAACTTCACACTGATGTAAAAAAAAAAAAAAAATCAGTTGTTAAAAATGAAGAGAAAGGAAGGAAGGAAGGAAGGAAAAAAGAATGAAGGAAAGAAAGAGAAGGGGAGGGAGGGGGAGGGAAATGACAGCCCTGTCTTGATTCCTGTAGATTCAATTTTATTCTCCTTTTTCAAAATTGTCTTTGCTCTTGTGGAACCCTAGTGTTTTCGTGTGAACTTTAATTAGCTTGTCATTTTCTAGTTTTAAAAACTGGGGTTTAGAATTGAGCTACATTGAATCTGTAGAGCCATATGATAATAATTTACATGGTAACAATATTGAGTCATAAGGCTTGAATGGAACAAGCCTTCCCATTTATTCACGTGATATTTCTGTGCATAATATTTTGATCTTTTATGTTTGCCCCTCTCAAAGTTACCCCTAAACCAGGTGCGGTGATGCACTCCTGTAGTCCCAGCATCTCTGGAGACTCAGTCAGGCAGGAGATTCCACGTTCAAGGCCAGCTTCAGCAACTTAGACTGTGTCTCAAAATAAGCAATAAGAAAGTGTTAGGGCCCCGCGTGGTGGCGCACGCCTGTAATCCCAGCACTTGGGAGGCTGAGGCAGGAGGATCACGAGTTCAAAGCCATCCTCAGCAATGGCGAGGCATTTAGCAACTCAGTGAGACCCTGTCTCTAAATAAAATACAAAAAAGGGCTGAGGATGTAGCCCAGTGGTTGAGTGCCCCTGAGTTCAATCCCCAGTACAAAAAAAAAAAAAAAAAAAGAAAGAAAGAAAGAAAGAAAGGGTTGGGGATGTAGCTTAATGGTAAAGTGCCCCTGAGTTCAATCCTCAGTACTGGGGGCGGGAATTATCCCTAAATCTACAGGTTTGGAAAGAAAACTATACTTTTTTATGTTTTTCAAAGTGACGTTTAAATTTTTCAAATTTCTGTTGATCTTTGCTAATATGTAGAAATGCAACTGGTTTTTTGTAATAGTGTTGTTGTTTAGCATTGATATTGTATCTGCATTTTGTAAAAACCATCTATGAATTCCAGTGGGAAGGCTATTCTGTGGGAAAAGGAAAGGTCTTTAAACAAATTGATTTTTGAGTATTAAACCAACTTTGCTTTTTTGAAAAAAATTCCAGCTCATTCATGATGTATTATCTTTTTTTGGGGGGGGGGGCACTGGTGATTGAACCCAACCCGGGGCTTTGTGCATGTGAAGCAAGCACTCTACCAACTGAGCTATATCCCCAGCCCTGAATTATCTTTTTATATATTGTTTGCTAACATTTTGTTCAGAACTTTTGCATGTTATATTTGGGGTATTCATCTAATTTTTTGTTTGCTAGTGTTTTTGGTTTGTAATGTATTTGTCTTATTTTATTATCAGGTAATGCTAACTTCACAGAACGAGTCAAGATGTTTTCTCTTCCTTTTGGTTTTTTGGAAAAATTTATGTAAAATTGATGTTTCTTCCTTAATTGTTATAATTTACCTGCAAAGCAATATTGGCTTGGAGTTTTCATTGTGGGAAAATTTTAGCTACAAACTCAAATTCTTTGAAAGATAAATGTCATTCAAACTGTCTATTCCTCTTTGTTGTTGTTGTTGTTCCAAAATACTCCATTTTATTCTGGAAACATCCCCAGTATTTAAAAAAAAATACTAATTAAGCAATAATGATTTCACCTCAGACCACTTATCTGAAATAAATAACCTCAAAATGTGAAAGTGTTGAAGACCATTAACCCCACTCTTTCATTAATAGCCAGGAAATGCCCCAAACTACAATCATTATAGACAATCCACATCAATTTTCAAGAAACATTTGGACTAAAGGGTGACATGGCATTGACATAATTCTAAGTGACATACCAGGTCAGGAAAATGGTATCAAAATATGTTTGACAGAATCATAATTTTTCATAGAATTACAATGAATTCAGGATCATGGATAATTTTTATATTATTTTATATGAAGTTTTTATTATTTTTTGTTATAATATACTCATACATTCACACAATAAAATAGTATAATTTGATCGATTTCATTCTCAATCTATCCCCTTTCCCTCCCCCTACCTTCCCCTGTTCTCCTTCTTCTGTTCTACTGGTCTCCCTCCTCCTTCTCCTCCTCCTCCTTCTTTTTAAAATTTGTTCTAATTAATTACACATGGTAGTGGAATGCATTTTGACACACTGTACACAAATGGAGCATAACTTCTCATTCTTCTGGCTGTACATGGTGCTGAGTCACACCTGTAGTGTGATCATACATGTATATAGGGTAATAATGACTGTCTCATTCTACCCTCCTTCTCATCCCCACCTCCCCACTCCTCCTATCATTCCCCTCTTCATAATCCAATGTTCCTTCATTCTTCCCTTCCCCGGCCCACCCACTATGGATCAGCATTGAATATCAGAGAAAACATTTGGCCTTTGGTTTCTTGGAATTGGCTTATTTCACTTAGTTTGATATTCTCTAGTTCCATCCATTTATGTGAAAATGCCATGATTTCATTCATCTTTATGGCTGAGTAATATTCCATTTTCAAGCAGCAGGAATACTGCTTAGCAAGATGGGAAAAAGAGAATTCACTGAAATTCAATATCAGACCGTCAGACTCTTGGAGACCCATAAATTGGGTATATTGAAAAAGGAATAAGTAAGAGTATATTGGATTCAAGCCAGTGGCAGCAGTGACAGCAGCACCAGTTAACTGCAGGAGGGAGGGATAACACACAGAGAACTAATGGACAAATTGGGCATGGAGCAACTGTAGAACAGAAAAGCAGTCTGAACTTAGCTGATGTTGCCGCCTGAAGCGCTTGGAGCAACGGAGCCACGGGAAAAACTTCAGAAGCAAACTGGAGACAAACAGCTTTTTATTCTGATAACTTTTCTCTCTGGTTCTAACAACGACTAACTCACGCCAAACACACCACTAAAATGGCGCTGACCCGATCAGCAATTTCGGCCAAGTCACTCGAGATCCCGCAACAAGTCTCGTGAGACTACAGAAGGAGACAATGCCCAAATCTCCACGGCTCATAGTCAACTGCAATTCAAGCCAATCCCCAAACAGGGCTCCTGCATTTCCCCCTTTTTGTTTTAAAAGAGGTAATGCTCTAGGACGTCTATGTACAACCAACATTCTTACCCATCATCGGATAATCAAGGCTGTGCCCTTGACTCCTGTCTTAGGTTGATATGTCGGCCACATGAGACTGTCCCGTGCGACTGTGCCTGTCTTAGGTTGTCCCCTCTGGGGATCTTACCCGTCATTGGCTAACCAGCCATCCAATGGAGCCCTTTAGGATCGACTATATATGATGACTAACAGCCGTCCAATTGTGAGGAGATGTTGCGGCTTTAAGGCAACAAGCCTTTTGGTGATGAGCCAAATTGCATAGCATATCAAATTGTTTAAACAAATCAGCTGCCCTAAGTTCCATCAAGTAACACACTGAATTCTCTAGACAAATACCCGCAAGGCATAGTCCCGTAAAGTCCCAAACAATGAAAGATCAAAATGTCCATTTGTTGTAACATGTTGATGTAGGAGGCCCCATGCATGTAGAGCAGAGGCTACACTGTTGGTGAGGTTGTTTGATGTTTGAGCAGCAGGGATGCTTGCGGCGGCCGCGATCCCTGCAGCTGTAGCAGCAGACGTCTTTTTTATGTTTAGACAATGTCACCGGCAAATCTTCAGGGCCCACTACCTAGAAACTCAAGCATCAATTATTAAAGGAAAGGCAGTGCTATTGCAGCACTGAGTCAAGAGGCGAGTTGTCAAACTACAAAATAGAATAATTAGATTAGAAAATTAAAGTTGATTTTTGTTCACACACATCGCTGGTTGAGCTTCTACAAACATAAGTTGGAAAAATATCATATTTAGAACAAAACAAAGAAAGACTGAGGGTAATTACTGCATTAAAGATAGATTAAAGAAAAGGTAAAGGCACTTTAGAGAAATAATTTGTTAGCTGGAACCCTTGAGTCTCTGTATACAGAGCAATCTTTTACCTGTTGAGATAATTGAAATTAATGAGCTATTAAACAAATGAAGTTAATAACAAATAAACAATCTTAAGTCAAAACACCAAAATATCAGGTTATATAGTACTAGTCATATTGTTTGCTAAAGAGAAGTCCCAGGGACACCTATAAATCAAAATTGAAAGTACCTTCATTTATAAAATTATTAACCTAAATTGAATACTCTTAACCTAAAATGAATTAAAGTTATTTGGATCCATATATATATATTTTTTTTCTTTTTCATAAGCGCTTTGTTCTTTGTGACGTCACACTGGACAGACGAACAAACATACAAACATATATTTGTGACATCACATTAACATGAAATATAGACAAATGTACAGACATAAAGACATGTATAAAAAGAAAAGAAAAAAAAAATACAATTGTAGCCGGGCGCGGTGGCGCACGCCTGTAATCCCAGCACTTTGGGAGGCTGAGGCAGGAGGATCGCGAGTTCAAAGCCAGCCTCAGCAATGGCGAGGCACTTAGTAACTCAGTGAGACCCTGTCTCTAATAAAATACAAAAAAAGGGCTGGGGATGTGATCCAGTGGTCGAGTGCCCCTGAGTTCAATCCCCAGTACCAAAAAAAAAAAAAAAAAAAAAAAATACAATTGTGTGCACACTAAAGAGAGATCTCCTCGTCCCGGCCGGGAGGAATGACACTTAAGTTGTGAAATATTTTGAAGGACTCTTTTGAGGGAATCATTCTATACCTTCATCTTGGTCCTCTTGATTTTGTACCTTTTTTATTAATCTTGATTCTTCAATAACTTCATCTTGATCATTTTGATGTGGTACCTGTTTTATTAATCTAGATGGTATCCATATTGGAGAGGATTCGTCTTTTGGAAAAACAAACAGATCCTCTTCCCCAAATTAATACTGGATCTGGACCCTTCCATGTACCTGAAAGAACATCCTTCCAGTAAACCAAAGGTTTATGTTGTTGGTGTGGATTCCAATGTCTGTCTCCAGCAGAATAACCATTAGAGTCTAAAGTTAAAAAATTTAAGGTAAACAGGGCAACTGCCAATCTGTCCTTAGGACTTTTCCAATTTCCTTCTTTTTGTTTTAATAACATAATTTTCAGTGTTCGGTTTGCTCTTTCAATAATGCCCTGACCCTGAGGATTGTATGGGATGCCTGTTTTATGGGATATATTGAATTTTGCGCAAAACTGCTTGAAAGATGAGGACGTATATGCGGGGCCATTATCTGTTTTAAGCATTTTGGGGATGCCCAATGCAGCAAAAGCTTGCAAACAATGAGATGTAACATCTTTAACTTTTTCTCCAGAATGTAAGGAAGCAAAAATCATGCCTGAGCATGTATCTATGGTCACATGAATAAATCGCAATTTTCCAAAACTTGGCTCATGAGTAACATCCATCTGCCACAAATGATTGGGCATTAATCCTCTAGGGTTAACTCCGAAATGAGGATTGGGCAAATGTGTCATACAAGATTTACAATCTTTTACAATTGTTCTGGCTTGCTCCTTTGTGATTTTAAACCTACGTTGCAAGGTGGTGCTGTTGACATGAAACTGGGAATGAAATAAAGTAGGTTGTTGTAGCGCTGAAAGTATAAATACTGTTTTTGTAAGTTCATCAGCCTTTTGATTACCTTCATGGAGGGGACCAGGCAAATTAGTATGTGCTCTAATATGGCCTACGAATAGAGGTTCTTTTCTTGCCCACAGAAGTTTTTGTATTTGATAAAACAATTTAAAGGCTGGAGTATGAGGTGCTATTGGTCCTGCTAACTCTAATTTTGGGACGGCTTGTACAATATAGTGGCTATCTGAAAAAATGTTTACGGGCTGGTCCCTAAAATTTTCCAGAGCTCTTACCACAGCTTCCAGTTCCACTAGTTGAGCTGATTTGTGTGCAGTTATGTAAGTCATATTTTCTTTTTTAGTGACTACTGTAGCAGTACCATTTGAGGACCCATCTGTAAATACATTAAATGCCTTAGGAATAGGTTGATTTTTTATTACCTGTGGAAATATAATAGGATGATTAATACAAAAAGATAATATAGGGGACTTAGGAAGATGATTATCAAAATTTGCAGAAGTAGAGCATTTAGCTATAGCCCAATCATTATCATTGAAGCATAAGTATTCAATCTGTGATGATGAATAGGGAGTAATAATAGTAGCAGGGTGAATGCCAAATATTTTAGAAGTCTTAAGTCCTTGAAGAATAAGTTTAGCCACCATGGAGGTATAAGATTCAATTATACTTTTAGGAGAGACGGGCAAATGTATCCATAATAAAGGCCCTTGTTGCCAAAATACTCCTGTGGGTGTATATTGTGAAGAAATAATAATCAACATCAGCGGTTGAGTTAAATCAAATCTATCACAATGAGCTCCTTCGATGGCTTTTTCTACTAACTTTAAAGCTTTCCTAGCATCAGGAGTCAATGTTCGTGGTGAAGATGGATCAGGATCTCCACGAAGGATGTCAAATAAAGGTTTTAGTTGGCCAGTAGTGAGATTTAGTGTAGGGCGAAGCCAATTAATGTCTCCCAGTAGTTTTTGGAAATCATTGAGGGTGGTCAAATGTTCTTTATTTATTAAAATTTTTTGGGGTCTAACAAAAGTATCCATGATTTTAAATCCTAAATATAATATGGGAGATCTGGTTTGAACTTTTTCTTCTGCTATATATAATCCATATTTTTTTAAATTTTCTACCACATCACTGAATATATTAAATAAGATTTTTTGATTAGGGTGGGCCAATAAAATATCATCCATGTAATGTAGACACATGAGGTTTGGATATTTATTTTTAATGGGTTGGATAGCCTTGTCCACATATATTTGGCATATGGTGGGGCTATTAGCCATTCCCTGTGGTAAAACCTTCCATTGATATCTCTGATCAGGGCCATTATTGTTCATAGAAGGAACGGAAAAAGCAAACCTGGGGGCATCCAGAGGATGTAGGGGAATAGAAAAGAAGCAATCCTTTATATCAAGAGTAATAAGATGGAAATTTTTTGGAATAGCTATGGGACTAGGAAGTCCAGGTTGAGTAGGCCCCATAACTTGCATGGTTTTATTGATTTGTCTAAGATCATGTAACAATCGCCATTTTCCTGACTTTTTCTTGATCACAAATATGGGGGAATTCCAGGGAGAGGTGGAAGGTTCTATATGACCTGCTTCTAATTGTTCCTGAACTAATTGGTGGGCCGCTTGTAATTTCTCTTTAGATAGGGGCCACTGAGGGACCCACACTGGCTTATCAGAAAGCCATGGTATTTTCAAAATTATTTTCTCAGTGGCCCCGAAAAAAAATATCTTTTTCCTTTATGACAATGATTACTTTTAGGGTTAAAATTACTCTGTACTTTTTGATAATGAGTTCTTTTATGGTTAAGATTACCCTGTAGGTTTTCACATTTAACATCTGCAGGCTTGGTTGCAAGGTGTACTCCCATTTGTTGCAAAATATCTCTTCCCCATGAAGTAACCGGTAGATTAGGTAAAACATAAGGCTGAAATGTTCCTTTATGGCCTTCATCATCCTCCCATTTTAAAATTACTGCACGTTTATCTGGGAGGTTATTATATCCCAAGCCTCTTAAACTGGTTGAAGCTTTTTGCAGAGGCCAGTGCTTGGGCCATTGGCGTAAATTAATAATGGAAGAGTCAGCTCCAGTATCTATTAATCCCTCCATTTCTATTCCTTGGATTTTTATTTTACACATAGGCCTCCTTGAACAGTCTCGAACCCAGCAAGCCATGGGACTTGAGTCAGTGGAACAAAATCCTCTATTGTTCCCTTCTTGAGGCATACCCATTTTAAATGAATTATGTAAATTGGGAAGGAGAAGCAACTGAGCAATTCTATCTCCTTGATTAACAGAAGTTATACTTTGGGGTGAGCTAAGCATTATTTTTATTTCCCCTTTGTAGTCTGAGTTTATTACACCTGGGGTCACTTGCAAACCTAATAAGCTTTTAGGACTACGCCCGATAATAAGTCCTACAGTCCCTGAGGGAAGAGGTCCCCTGACTCCTGTGGGAATCAGTTGAACCCCCATTTCAGGTGTTAACACTATTCGGGCGGTGGAACAGAGGTCTAATCCTGCATTTCCTCTTGTTCCTCTGGCGAGGGAGTGGATGGGTAGTAGGGATTGTGTCGGGGAAGCATCTGAGTGGATGCTTGAGGATACTCCTTCTGCAATGCCCCGTACACTTGTGGGCCCCGGGGTATTGGGCCCCGTGCCCCGTTTTTTGAATTCCTGAACAAAGGATTTCCATGGATGTCAAATTTTGAATGGCATTTATTGGCCCAATGATTTCCCTTTTTTCACCTGGGGCAGTGGCCTGGGGCACGATATGAGCTTGGTCTTATTTCTCTTTTGGGATTTTGCCTAGAATTGCCTGATTGATTATGATAATTTTGCCTGGAATATCCTGATTGATTATAATATCTACGTTTAGCCTTTGTGAAATTTCGAGAGGAAGCACCTCTCATTGAGGCTGCAATCACATTTCCTGTGACAAAGGCGTCATTTATATCTTTACATAGTTGTATATATACGGAAAGATCCTTTTTAGTTCTCCATGGCCTGATGGCTGCTTGGCACCATTTATTTGCATTTTCATAAGCTAATTGAACAACTAATGGCATAGCTTGGTCAACATCTGCAAACACACTACCTGCAGTTCTCAAAAGTCGATCAGCAAAGTCGGCATACGGCTCATTAGGTCCTTGAATCACTTTTGACAAGCTACCTTGTAGATCCCCAGGTCCTTGTACAGTTTTCCATGCCTCTAAGGCAGCTGCATTTATCTGAGCATATATATCTGGGTCATAATCTGTTTGAGCCTGTAAGTCTGCGAATTGCCCTTCTCCTGTGAGCATGTCTATATTATAGTTTTCAAACCCTGCAGCCGCTTTTCTTTTAGCCGTTTCTATACAAAGTTCTTGGAATTGCGATCGCCAAACCAAGAATTGCCCCCCGCTTAATGTTGCTTTACATAGACTTTTCCAGTCTGAGGGGGTTAAGCTAAAGGTGTTAAGGGACTCCAGCATACTCAACGTGAAAGGAGCTTGGGGCCCATAAGTCATTACTGCCTCTTTGAGATTTTTTATTGTTTTGAAATCTACTGACTGATGGACACTCTGTCCATTTTTCTTTTCAAATGCTGGCGGTTCCCAATGTATCTGTGAGTTGTCCTCGAGAGCGCATAAGCGATCAGAAAGACTTTTTATTTCTGTTTCTAGGGTATGCAAATGTCTAGTAATACCCTTCATATTTTCTGTAATGGATTCCACCCATGGGGGAGTAGAGGACACAAGTGACTCCTCTGCCTGACGGACCTTTTTCTCGGTCTTTTTAAATTTCTTTTCCCTCATTTTCTCAGGATCACTTTTACTAGATTCCTCACCACTGCTAATTTCACTGACAGCAATATCCTGAGGCCCAGGTTCCAGTGAGAGCAAGTATCCTTCAGCTTTCGCCAATAACTCCCGAATAGCTTTAATAGCTTGGATTTTTGTCATTTTTGGGTCTCTTCTAATACTCTCTTTACTGGTCTCAGTTGGCCCAGTGGAATCTACACTTTTTTGATCACTTTCACTTTTGTCTATATACTCCTCACTGAGAACAGAGTCAGGTATATCAAGGAGTCTTTGCATAGCCTCTATCACTTGGGATTCAGTTATATTCGAACCCATCTTTAGAGACCTTTCAGTTCTTACCTGTCCGCTCCGAAGTTCCCCGTACGGGCCACCACCTGTTGCCGCCTGAAGCGCTTGGAGCAACGGAGCCGCGGGAAAAACTTCAGAAGCAAACTGGAGACAAACAGCTTTTTATTCTGATAACTTTTCTCTCTGGTTCTAACAACGACTAACTCACGCCAAACACACCACTAAAATGGCGCTGACCCGATCAGCAATTTCGGCCAAGTCACTCGAGATCCCGCAACAAGTCTCGTGAGACTACGAAAGGAGACAATGCCCAAATCTCCACGGCTCATAGTCAACTGCAATTCAAGCCAATCCCCAAACAGGGCTCCTGCAAGCTGAACCAGAGGTTGCACAATAACCTGGTATTTGAAAAGTGTAGAGTTTCTCAACTGGCAAATGGAAAGCTGAGGCAGGAGCAATCAAGAGGAGGCCACTCTGCAGTTTGTTCCTGTGGGAGCCTGGGAAATCATAGCAAATATTGCCATACTGTACAGGCAAGCACCTACTGTGTGGCTTAGGGTGCACCTAGCAGAGCACAGAAGTACAGGCAAAGAGAGATTGTACCCAGAAGGATTCAAGTCAGAGAGATGCTGAGGAGTACAACATGCTTTCCCTTTGGTTTGATGGCTCACATAACCAGTTGAAGATGGGGAGGAAACTGAACAGGTGGGCATGCTTTCACTCTGGAATTACACTGTTGACTGAATCTGGTAAGGCCACATTTGTGCATGGTGGAGTGTGCAAATCTGTGGAGGGTTGGCTCCCCCCCACTCCCTACTAGAATTCTCAGTTATCCCTTGAGATGCAGATGGGCCTCCACCTGGCCCAAGGGGTGTGTTGACCTAATCCCTCCAGAGCAGGAACCATCCAACAAAGTTCCAAAGGCTTGATTAAAGCCAAATCTCAGCTGCCAGAAGTTCCCATATAGAACTCTGTAGTAGTCCTACCCTGGGAGCACTTTGATTTGATCTGTTCAGACCGAACTCCAAATGATAGTACTTCCCTTTCTGTTCTACCTTAAAATTAGTGAGAAGGGAAGCTGAGAACTATTTCAGCCAGCTGTGACTCCATGTTACTCTAGCTGGCAAGTTGGTCAGCAACACGAACAGAGCAAAAGTTTAACAACCTCCAGTCTTTGCTGGAGGTACACAGCCCAAGGGGTACATAGCCCAAGAAGAAATGGGAAGAAGGGCAGTCTGGCATAGTGAGTGAACACCAATTTTTGTTGACAGTTTTGACCACCTGAGCAGAGAAAATTCATTTTTCATTATGAACCCCCACCACCACCAACACCCAGGGTTTATGCTGTGCTGATTGGTTCATGGATGTACAAATACAAATTTGTTTCTTTTTTCTTTTTTATGTTTATTATTTTTGTCTTCTGTCGGTTAGGGGGTTTATTTTTCGTTTGTATGTCATGTTAGGAGTGGAAGGAGTTTTAGGAGTAGGGCTAAAGATAGGTTTAGGGAACGAACATGTATAAGCATATATTTGAATAAAAAATATCTGTGCAATTATGTAAAAAAAAAATCTTTATAAATGTGTACGTTCTCACGAATGAGGGCTTTTGGTCTATCTCGGTTCTGATGTTTTTGATTTAAAACTGGACCATAGACTCATAGCTGAAAATATATTAATATACATGATATTATAGGTGAGTAATATACTCAGCCAAATATCTATGAATATTCATTAAAATGTAAATTATTACATATGTAAGGGCATTTGGTTTTCCTTTAGTGTTAGATAAGGAAGTAGTTTTATAGGTGGTCTAGGGTTAGGGTTAGGGAGTGAATATGAGTAACTATATTTGAATTAAAAAACATAAATTTACCTGTAATTATGTAATAAAACCTATATAAATGTACATGTTCTCGCAAATGGAGATTTTTCAGTCCATCTTCATGCTGACATTTTTGTTTAAAACTGGGGAATACATTTATAAGTTAAAATATATTAACATATGATATTATAAGTGAGCATATAAAATATATGGAAAAATATCTGACTATTCATATAAATGTAAATGATTATATGTGTAACAGCATTTGCATTTGATTTAGTGTTAAGTGTAGGAGTACATTCATGGGTAGGGCTAAGGTTAGGGTTTAGAAATGAACATTAATTGCTATGTATATGAATAAAAAAAAATACACAAAAATATGTCAGAAAACATACCCCAATTTTTTTTTTTTTTCATATATAGACAGTTTTTGGTTACCTTTGTGCTGACATTTTGGTTTAAAACCTGGGCATGGATTCATAGGTGATATTAATATATATGATAAATCACTATATAAACGAACAAGGCAAAATATTCATGAATATTCATGTAAATGTGAATGATTATTATACCTGTAAGGGCACTGTTGTTTTCATGTAGGGTTAGTGGCAGGATAGGTTTAGAGCTAGGGCTAGGGTTAGGTTTAATGAACAGACATGTATCACTATATATTTAAAGAAAAAAATGAAAATATATATGAAATTGTGTCGTAAACCCTATATGAACGTCTATCTTTTCAGAAATGGACAGGATTCAGTCTATCTCTGTGATGATATTTTGGTTTAAACAGAAGCATAGATTCATAGGTGAAAATATATTTACATAAGTGATATTATAGGGAGATCTAAGATGGTAAGCTAGAGGGAGGCTGCATTCTTTGTCGCTTCATGACTCAGAATTCAAGCAGAGGAAATACTGTTTCTCTGCAAGGTAGCATAGCTCTTGCTACCCATCATTCCCTGCTGTTTACACCTGATTCATCTGCTGTTATGGCCCTCCATCTGACTGCATATCACCCACCTTTTTTTTTTTTTTTTTTTTTTGGTACCAGGGATTGAACTCAGGGGCACTCGACCACTGGGCCACATCCCCAGCCCTTTTTTGTATTTTATTAGAGACAGGGTCTCACTGAATTGCTAAGTGCCTCGCCATTGCTGAGGCTGGCTTTGAACTCGCGATCCTCCTGCCTCAGCCTCCCAAAGTGCTGGGATTACAGGCGTGCGCCACCGCGCCCGGCTTCACCCACCTTTTGAGTGCAGATGGCTTGCTGACTGCCGCCTATTGTCCACTATCTGCCCAGTCACCTGCCTCTTGCCTACTCGCCATCTGCCTTTCACCTACACATTGCCCACAGCCCAATGTCCACCAATCCATCGCCTGCCATTAGCCTTCAGACCACCCACAGGTTACCCGCAGGTCTCCAGCGGATCACCTGCTTCCCACTGTGTAACTGTTTGCGAGCAAGCTGCCGTTCAAAGCAGTGAAGCTGTGGAAAAAAACTCAGAGACAAGATAGAAAAGAAAAGATTATTTTAATTCTCTCTTTTACAATCACCCCCCCCCCCCCCACACACACACACAATGGCTTTCACAAAGCAAACACTCTATAGGCTCTCTCCCAGAGAAGATTCCACTCTCATGTGGTTGGCAGGAGAATGGCACCGGCAGGCTTTCTTTTTCCTGAGTCATTCCTCTCAATCTCCCGTCAAGTCCCGTGAGATTTTAGGCTAAGTCTTGCGAGCGAGATTTTGGGAGACAACAATATCCGGGGCATTTTTAATGTACACAAACACGGTCTCAGCCAGCTCTTAAATCAGGGCTTCTGCACCACTGCCCACTACCTGCTGCTGCCTGGAAGGCCACTGTCACAGAACCCACAGGTTTGGTTACACGTGGCAGCTGCCACCTTGGGACACCCGCCAGGGACCGCAGGTTTGTTACCACCATTGCCTTCATCTAAGGGCATGGCTGCCTCAGTCTGCGGACACGAGCCAGGGGCTGGATATATATTGTCAGGATACCTGCAGGTCTGGTTGCACCTGAGGTCTTTTTGCTGGGTGTGCTAGTGGCCCTCATCTGGCAGCCTCTTTGCAGGGTTGCTCCTTTGTGTGAGCACATCCCTGGTGGTCTCTCTGCAAGTTGAAAGGGCATTGAGATCTTGGGACTGCAGTAAGGCAAAGCCTGAGGAAGCTGACGCCCAGGTTCCTTAGATTGCAGCTGGGTCTGTGTGGGGCAAACTGGGTTTGGCAACCTGTGGAATGCCAGAGACTAGGAGCAGTTCCCCAGGGGAGTGCAGGTTGGAGAAACTGGAAAAAACTGGCTCTCTCCAGCTGAGTGAATCCCTGAAGTATGTGGGGACAAAAGGGGCCAGCTACAACAGGTGGGAAGACCAGAAAAGGGCATGAGAGTGCCTTACTAATGGCTTGCCCACCCAACTGGTCCTGCACCCACCTATTGGAACTAACATCAAACTTAAGGAAATCCCACCTATCAGCAGAGAAGTGAAGCTGAGAAAAAACTTGAAAGCCAACAGAAGCAATCATTCAATTTTCAATTGAGTCTTTCTATTTTAATATTTATTTATTTATGCCCTCTCACCTCTACCATCTTTGAAACCAAATATATTTCATGCATCAATTTATTGAGGAATGGGATGTGTGGAGAGTATATTACAGTTATGTTGTATATTCTTATATTTTTACTTTTTAAAAAAATATGTATATATTTTTCCTTTCACCTGTCTCCCTGGATTTTCTTTGTCACTTCTCTCAGACTAACAGACAACCTATATTAATTCCTCCTTCACTCTTACTATAAATTTTAACTGTATATTTCCTTCTCCCTCAGAAACATCACATCCTACACTACTTCTGTTCCCTCTTTATCCATCATTTGAAATGGTAAGCCCTCTTAGCAAACTTACTGTTTATATTGTAGACAATAATTGAACACATCATTTCTGTTTATAGCAACAAAACTGTAGATGCCTTAACAGGATCAATTTGGTTTACAGTTTGTTTGCATTGGGTGCTATTAATATGGTCTCCCCTTTAAAGGTGAGATACTGGAAACCTTCAGGGACACAGGGTAAAAGCTGTACTGCCTCAGTTCTATACCACTAGATGGAAAGACACACAAACAACATGAAAAAACAGGGGAACAAAGCACCTTAGACAAACCAAGATGTTTCAAAAATAGAATCCATAGACAAAACAGGTAAAAAAAATGTCAGAGAAGGAGTTTAGAAAACACACAGACTGATCTTCAAAATAAAGGATGGTACAGGAGAGAAAAAATATAGGAAGTGAAAGATCACTTAAATAAAGAGGCAGAGATTATTAAAAAAAAAAAAAGAATCAAGCAGAAATCCTTGAAATGAAGGAAACAATAAACCAAATTAAAAATTCAGTGGAGGGGCTGGGATTGTGGCTCAGCAGTAGAGTGCTTGCCTAGCATGTGCGCAGCCCGGGTTCCATCCTCAGCACCACATAAAAACAATGGCATTGTGTACAACTAAAGCAAATAAATAAATATTTTTTAAAAAATTCAATGGAAAGTATCACCAACAGACTAGACCACTTACTTAGAAGACAGAACCTCACACAATGAAGACAAAATATATACTCTTGAAAATAAAGTTGATTGCACAGAGAAGATGGTAAGAAACAATGAACAGAACTTCCAAGAATTATGGGTAACATGAAAAGACCAAATTTAAGATTTATTGGAATAGATGAAGGCATGGAGTTACAAACCAAAGGAATGCATAATGTTTTCAAAGACATAATATCAGAAAATTTCCCAAATCTAAAGAATGAAGTGGAAAATCAACTACAAGTGGCTTACAGGACCCCAAATGTACAAAATTACAGCAGACCACACCAAGGCAGCTTATAATGAGAATGACTAACATAGAGAATAAGAATAGAATTTTAAAGGCTGTGAGGGAAAAATATCAAATGACATATAGGGATAAACCAATTCAGATTTCAGCTGATTTCTCAACCCAGACCCTCAATGCTAGGAGGTTCTGGAATAACACATACAAGCTCTGAAAGAAAATGGATGTCAACCACAAATTATATATCCAGCAAAATTAAGTTTCAGATTTGAAGATGAAATAAAAACTTTCCATGATAAATAAAAGTTAAAATAATTAACAAGTAGAAAGCCTGCAGTACAGAACATTCTCAGCAAAATTTCCATGAGGAGGAAATGAAAACAAAAACAATGAAAACCATCAAAGGAAGGAATTACATTAAAGGAAAAGTCAATTAAAGGGGAAACTGTCAAGCTAAAAACCAAAAGTAAGCCAAAATGACTGGGAATACAAATCATATCTCAATAATAACCCTGAATGTTAATGGTCTAAACTCATCAATCCAATGACATAGACTGGCAGATGGATTAAAACAACAACAACAACAAACCAACAATATGCTGTCTTTAAGAGACTCACCTCCTAGGAAAAGACATTCACAGACTGAAGGTGAAAAGTTGGGAAAAAAACGTATCACTCACACGGACTATAAACAAGCAGGGGTTTCCATTCTCATATCAGATAAAGTGGATTTCAAACCAAAGTTAGAAGGGATAAAGAGGGACATTTCATACTACTTAAGAGAATCATACATCAACAAAACATATCATAAATGTGTATGCCCTAAACAGTGGATATCTACATACATCAAACAAACCCTTCTCAATTTCAAGAATCAAATAGACCAAAACACAATAATACTGGGTGGCTTTAACACACCTCTCTCACCACTGGATAGTTCTTCCAGACAAAAACTAAGCAAAGAAACTATAGAACTAAATAATAGTGCCAATAAAGTAGACTTAACAGACATAGAATATTTCATCCATCATCGGGCAAATACACTGTCTTCTCAGCAGCACATGGATACTTCTCCAAAATAAATCATATATTATGTCACTAAGCAACTCTCAGAAAATACAAAACAATACAAACACTACCCTGCATTCTATCAGATCATAATGAAATAAAACTAGAAGTTAATGATAAAATAAAAATAGAAGCTACTCCAACACCTAGAGACTAAATAGCATGCTATTGAATGACGAATGGATAGCAAAAGAAATCAGGGAGGAAGTAAAAAAAATACTTAGAGGTAAATGAGAACACCGACAACATATCAAAATCACAGGACACTATAAAGGCAGTGCTAAGAGGTGCACTGAGCTCACACATTAAAAGAATAAAAAGTCAACAAATAAATGACATAACATTACATCTTAAGCCCTAGAAAAAGAAGAACAAATCAACACCAAAAGCAGTGGAATACATAAAATAATTAAAATCAGAGCAGAAATCAATGAAATTGAAATAAAAGAAACAATTGAAAAAATGACAAAAGTTGGTTCTAGAAAAATTAAATAAAACTGATAAAGCCTTAGCTACACTAATGAAGAGAAAGAGAAAACTCAAATTACTAAAATTCATGATGAAAAAGGAAACATCATGACAGACACTACTGAAATACAAAAAGTAATTAGAAAATATTTTGAAAATTTATACTCAAATAAACTATAAAATCTCGAAGACATCAACAAATTTCTGGACACATATGATCTACACATACTGAATTAGGAGGACATACACAATTTAAACAGATCAATTTCAAGCAATGAACTAGAACATGCCATCAAAAACCTACAAAGAAAGAAAAGCCCAGGACCAGATGGATTCTAAACCATGTTCTAAAAGACCTTTGAGGAAAAATTAACACCCATACTCCTCAAATTATGCCATGACATAGAAAAGAAAGAAACCCTTCTCCAAACTCATTCTATGAGGTTAGTATCACCCTGATACCAAAACCAGACAAAGACACATCAAGGAAAGAAAACTTCAGACCAATATCCCTGATGAACATAGATGGAAAAATTCTCCATAGAATTCTGGACAATCACATACAAATACATATTAAAAAGATAGTGCACCACCATCAAGTGGGGTTCATCCTAGGGATATAAGGTTGGTTCAATATACGGAAATCAATAAATGTAATATATCACATCAATAGATTTAAAGACAAGAATCATATGATTATACCAATAGATGCTGAAAAACATTTGATAAAATATAGCACCTCTTCAGATTCAAAACACTAGTAAAACCAGGGAGAATAGGAACATACCTCAACATTGTAAAAGCTATCTATTTTGGCCCAAGGCCAAAATAATTCTAAATGGAGAAAATTTGAAAGCATTCCATCTAAAAACTGGAACAAGACAGGGATGCCCTCTTTCACTACATCTATTCAACATAATCCTTGAAATTCTAGTTAGAGCCATCAGACAGAGGAAAGAAATTAAAGAAATACAAATAAGAAAAGAACAACTCAAACTATCACTACTTGCCAATGACATAATTTTATATTTACAAGATCCAAATTCCACCAGAAAACTTCTAGAACTAATAAATGAATTCATCAAAGTAGCAGAATATAAAATCAATACCCATAAATTAAATGCATTTCTATACATAAGTGATTAATCCACTGCAACAGAAATTAGGAAGAATATCCCATTTACAATAGCCTCAAAAAAAAAAAAAAACCCAAAAAACTTGGGAATCAATCTAATGAAAGAGGTGAAAGACCCCTATGATGAAAACTACAGAACACTAAAGAAAAAAATTGAAGAAGATCTTAGCAGATGGAAAGATCTCCCATGCTCTTGGATAGGCAGAATTAATATTGTCAAGTGGCCATACTACCAAAAGCACTATACAGATTTAATACAATTCCTATTTAAATCCCAATGACATTTTTCATGGGATTAGAATTAGAAAAAGCAATCGTGAAATTCATTTGGAAAAATAAGGGACAGAGAATAGACAAAGCAATCCTTAGCATGAAAAGTGAAGCAGGAGGCATTACAATACCAGTCCTTAAACCATACTACAGAGCAAAAGTAACAAAAACCAGCATGATATTGGCATGAAAATAGACACGTAGACCAATGGTACAGAATAGAAGACACAGAGACAAACCCACAGAAATACAGTTATCTCAAAATAGACAAAGGTGCTGTAAACATACATCAAAGAAAAGATAGCCTCTTCAACAAATGGTGCTTGGAAAACTGGAAATTCATATGTAACAAAATGAAGTTAAACCCCTGTCTCTCACCCTGCACAAAACTCAACTCAAAATGGATCAAAGACCAAGGCATTAGATCAGAGACCCTTTACCTAATAGAAGAAAAAGTAGGCCCAAATCTTCACCATATTGGCTTAGGAACTGACTTCCTGAACAAGACTCCTAAAGTGCAAGAAGTAAAATCAAGGATCAATAAATGGGATGTACTCAAAGTAAAATATTTCTTATCAGCAAAGGAAACAATCAATAATGTGATGAGATAGCCTACAGACAGAGCACTAATCTCCAGGATATATAAAGAACTTAAAAAACTTAACACCAAAAAAACCAAATAGCCCAATCAATAAATGGGCTAAGGAACTGAACAGACACTTCACAGAAGAAGAAATACAATTGATCAATAAACATGAAAAAATATTCATCATCTCTAGCAATTAGAGAAATGCAAATCAAAACTACTCTTAAGATTTCATCTCACTCCAGTCAGAATGGCAATTATCAAGAATACAAGCAATAATATGTGTTGGCAAGGATGTGGGGAAAAAGGTATACTCATACATTGCTGGTGGGACTGCAAATTGGTGAAACTACTATGGAAAGCACTATGGAGATACCTCAGAAAATGTTGAATGTAACCACCATTTGACCCAGCTATTCCACTCCTTGGTTTATACCCAAAAGACTTGAAATCAGCACATTATAGTGATACAGCCACATCAATATTTATAGCAGCTCAATTCACAATAGCTAAACTGTGGAACCAACCTAGATGCCCTTCAACAGATGAATGGACAAAGAAAATGTGGTACATATACAGAATGGAATATTAGCCATAAAGAAGAATGAAATTATGGCATTTGCAGGTAAATGGATGGAATTAGAGAATGTCTTGCTAAGTGAAATAACCCAATCCCAAAAAACTAAAGCCAAACATTTTCTTTGATAAGTGGATGCTGATCCATAGCAGGTCAGATGGGAATGGAGAGGGCAGGGAATAATGAAGGAACTTTGGTTTGTGCAGAGGGGAGTGAGTATAGGACTTGGGCAGTGTAGATAGGAAGGATGGTAGAATGAGACAGACATTATTAATCTATATACATGTATGATTACACTACTGGTGTGACTCAGCACCATGTACAGCCAGAGGAATGTGAATTTATGCTCCATTTGTGTACAATGTGTCATAATGAATTTTCTTATTTATATTTTGCCATCAAGAACAGCAAAACTGCGGCTGGGGTTGTGGCTCAGTGGTAAAGCCCTTGCCTGGCATGTGTGAGTCACTGGGTTTGAGTCTCAACACCATATATAAATAAAATAAAGGTCCATCAGCAACATAAATATATATATATATATATATATATTAGTTTAAATATATTAGTTTAAATATATATATACACATTAGTTTATATATATATACACACACATATATATACATATATATATATTTTTTTAAAGTACAACAAAACTGAATTACAAAAAAATGAAGCTGAGATGATTTGGAATGTAATTCAACAGAATTAAAATTTTAATGACTACTAGAAGCAAATAGGTACTAGTATTAGATATTATTTGATGTTTTTCAAAAATAACTGGAGACATCTAGACTATTTGTATATATTATTGCTGATTACGCATACTCTTTAGTACTCTCTGTTAGGGGGAAGATAAAAATCTACAGAAAAAATTTTTAAAATGATATTATAGTTGAAAATATAAATGTAACTATCAAAATATTTATGAATATTCATATAAATGTAAATGATTTTAGGTGTAAGGGCTTTTGTGGTTTGATGCAGTGTTAGAGGTGGGAATAGATGTAGGACTTGGGCCATGGTTAGCATGAGGTTTCAAACATGGATAACTATATATTTGAATGTAAAAATGAAAATATACTTTAAATTATGTAGAAAATCTATATGCATGTCTATGTTGTCACAAAGGAACAGGTTTCACTGTATGTCTGTGCTGACATTTTGGTTTAAAACTGAGCCATGGATTCATAGGTGAAAATGAAGCAAGAATTAAAGACAGTCAGTTATTGTAGATAGGTAATTGAATCAGAAAGAGGAGATAAAAAATGATTTGGGTCTGGAAAGTTGGAGACTGCCTCTGATCAAATGAAATGCTAATCCTTTCAGTCTTTCTTCCACCCATCACCAAGGTTATCTGCCTATTCTGTTCCTCAAAAAAGGTTAATTAATGATGTTAATTAATGCCTCCAGGGCTATCACTCCCTTCCTGCCTGAGATCAGGCCACCTTTGGCCTTTCCAGCTTGTCTTCTTCTCACCTTTTGGCCATTCCACCAGCATCTCCCAGCCCTAGTACACAAGATAGGGAAAGGATGGGGAGAGATAAGGGGGGAAGAGGGCAGGAGAAGAAAGAAAATTTAAGAGGTATAAAAGGGGGAGGATCCTCCCACTTCTTGGGATACCAGGAAACCAGATATGGCTCCCTTCTTCCTCCAGGGAGAAGTCTGTGTTACTATTATTTAAATAAAACTTGCTTTCTACACTTACCTCAGGGCTTCTCTGATTTACAAACTTCAAAGTTTGGGGAAGCAGAACTCCTCACTGGTGGTAAGAAAAATATATAAATAATATATGATATTGTAGGTGAGTATATGAATGTATATGGCAAAATATCTATGAATAGTCATATAAATATTCTTGATTATCAGTGTAAGGTCTTTGGCATTTTGATGTTAAGAGTGGGAGTAGGGGGGCTGGCATGTGGCTCAGTGGTAGGGTGCTCGCCTAGCACGTGCACAGCCCAGGTTTGATCCTCAGCACCACATAAAAATGCATTGTGTACAACTAAAAGAAAATAAATAAATATTTTTTAAAAAAAGAGTGGGAGTAGATTTAAGGTACAAATGTGTAAATATATATTTGAATAAGAAAAATATATGTAGTTATGTAAGAAAACCTACATAAATGTATATGTTCTCACCAATGGAGTTTTTTTTTTTTGGGGGGGGGGGAGTTACTGGGGATTGAACTTGGGGTCACTTGACCACTGAGCCATATCCCCAGCCCTATTTTGTATTTTATTTAGAGACAGGGTCTCACTGAATTGTTAAGCACCTCCCTGTTGCTGAGGCTGGCTTTGAACTTGCAATCCTCCTGCCTAGGCCTCCTGAGCTGCTGGGATTACAGGCGTGTGCCACCATGCCCTCAATAGAAAGGTTTTGGTTTAGCTCCATTCTGACATTTTGGTTGAAAACCTGGCATGGAATCCAATTTGAAAAAATATATTAATATAAATGATATTATAGATGAGTATATAAATATAAATGATAAAACATTTGTGAATTATTTATATGAATGTGAATGATTGTACTTGTTAGGGCATTTGGTTTTGATGTACTGTTATATGCTGGAGTAGCTTTAGGGGTAGGGCTAGAGTTAGGGTCAAGGAATGAACATGTATAAGTATACAGCTGAATAAATAAATGACAATATATATGAAATAGTGTAGAAAAACTTATATAAATGTATGTTCTCAAAAATAAGAGAGGTTTCTATCTTCATGCTGACATTTTGGTTGAAAACTAGACCATGGATTCATACGTGAAAATATATTTACACCTATGATGTTATAGCTGAGCATATAAATGTACATGGCAAAATACCTATGAATAGTCACATAAATATAAATGATTATACCTATAAGTATTTTTACATTCTAATGTACTGTTAGTTGTGGGAGTAGGTTTAGGGGTAGGTCTTGGATTAGGGTTAGGGAACAAACATGTATATCTTATATTAGAATAAAAAATGAAAATATGTGAAATTATGTATGAAAACATATATAAAAATATATATGTTTTCACAAATGGATAGGTTTCAATCTAGCTCAGGCTGACATTTTGGTTTAAAACTGGGCCATGGATTCATAGGTGGTAATATATTAATATATATTATATTACGGGTGAGTATGCAATTGTACCTTTCAAAATATCTATGATTATTCATTTTAATGTACATGATTTTAGGTGAGGGCTTTTGAATTTGATGTAGTTTTAGGAGTGGAAGTAGGTTTTGAGATTGAGCTAAGGTTAGGAATATGGAACAAACAAATATAACTACATATTTGAATTAAAAATAAAAATATACATGAAATTATGTAGGAACATACATATATATGTGTGTGTGTATGTAAAAACAGATAAGACTTCAGGGTCCAGCTCTATGGAAACATAGTGGTTTACTAGTGGGCCATAGATTCCTGCATTAAAATATATTAATATATATGATGTTATGGGTGAGTATATGAATGAACCTGGTAACATGTTAATGAACATTCATATGAATATAAATGATGATCTGTGCAAGGGCTAATGATTTTTGATGTAGTGTTAGGTGTGGGAGTAGGTTTAGGGGTAGGGTTATGGTTAGGGTTGGGGAACAAACATTTATAATTATATATTTGAATAAAAAAATGAAAATATATATGAAATTATGTAGGAAAACCTCTGCAAATATATATGTTCCCACAAAAGGTAGATTTTGGTCTAGCTCCATGGTGACATGTTTGTTTTAAACTGGGCCTTGTATGCTTCCTTGAAAATAAATGTATATATATGATATTATAGGTGAGTATATAAATGAACCTAAATGTGAATATTCACATAAATGTACAAGATTATGTGTAAAAGTGCTTTTGTTTTCACATAATGTTAGGGGTGAGAGTAGGTTTAGGTGTAGTCTTAGGATTAGGGTGAGGGAATGAACATGTATAACTACATAATTGAATAAAAATGAAAATATATGTGAAAATAAGTAGGAAAATCTATGTCAGTGTATATTTTCAAAATGAATAGGTTTTGGTCTAGCCCCGTGCAGACATTTTTGTTGAAAACTGAACCATAGATTCATAGGTGAAAATATATTAATATATGACATTATAGATGAGTATATAAATGTACCTAGCAAAATATCTATGAATATTAATTTAATTGTACATGATTACAAGTAAGGGCTTTTGTGTTTTGATAAAAGTGTTAGGCATGGGAGTAGGTTTAGGGGTAGAGCTATGGTTACGGTTAGGTAACAAATGTGTATAACTACATATTTAATAAAAAGATAAAAACATGTGAAATTATGTAGGAAAACTTATACAAATGTACATGTTTTCACAAATGGATAGGTTTTGGTTTAACTCCATGGTGACAATTTTGGTTGAAACCTGGGCCATGGATTCACAGGTGAAAATATAGAAAAAATATATTAATATATATGATATTGTGGGTGAGTATATAAATGAAACTGGCAAAATACATATGAATATTCACATAAATGTACATGATTACACACATAAGGACTTTTGTATTTTCATGTTTTGTTAGGGGTGGGAGTAGGTTTGGGGGTAAGGCTAGGGTTAGGGTAAAAATGGGTATATGCATATATTGAAATAAAAAATGAAAATAGACATAAAATTATGTGGGAAAACCTATACAATTGTATATGTTTTCATGAAAAAATGAGTTTCAGTCTAGCTCTGTACAGATGTTTTGGTTTAAACTAGGACACAGATTCATATGTGAAAATATACTAATATGTATGATATTATTGGTGAGTATATAAATGTACCTGGCAAAATATCCATTAACATTCACATAAATATACAATGATTATATGGGTAAGGTAAGGGCTTTTGTGTTTTGATGTAATATAGTGATGGGAGTAAATTTAGTTATAGGGTTAGGGTTAGGGAACCAACATGTGTAACTATATATTTTAATTTAAAAAATGAAATGCTAAATTATGTAGGGAAACCTTATAAATATATATGATTTTACAAAGGGATAGTTTCAGTTTAGGTCCATGCTGACATTATGCTTTCAAAGTAGGCTATGGATTCATACATGCAAATATATTAATATATATCATGGGTGAGTATATAAATGTACCTGGTTAAAATATCTATTAATATTCATATAAATGTACAAGATTATAGGTGTAAGGGCTTTTGTCTTGGAAATGAATTGAAAAATTCATAAATACCTGGTATCCCAGAATGCTTTGCCAAGAGAAGTGTTTGCCCTAAAAACACACACATAACCATGGAAGAGAAATCCATCCTAACAGATGCACAAAACTCAACACAGGAATACAAGAAATAGGAAAAACAAGGTAACTTGGTACCTCCTAAAGTTCTTAATTTAGCACAACTGACTTCAAAGACATTAAAGTGAATGAAATTTTAGATAAAGAATTCAAAAAGGATGAATACAAAATGATCAAGGAATTCCCACAGAGCACAGAAAAACAACTGAATGAATTAAGGAAGTTAGTATAGGATATTGATGAGAAATCCAATAAGAATGAGCTATTGCACATTATACAGATTTAATGCAATTCCAATCAAAATCCCAATGGCATTTCTCAAAGAAATAGAAAAAGCAGTCATGAAATTCATCTGGAAAAATAAGAGACCCAGAATAGCTAAAGCAATCCTGAGCAGGAAAAGTGAAGCAGGGGGCATCACCATATCAGACTTTAAATTATACTATAGAGCAATAGTAACAAAAACAGCATGGTACTGGCACCAAAACAGACTAGTAGACCAATGGCACAGAATTGAGGACATAGAGACTAATACATATAATTTCAGCGATCTTATATTAGACAAAGGCGCCAAAAATGTACAGTGGAGAAAGGATAGCCTCTTCAACAAATGGTGCTGGGAAAACTGGAAAGCCATATGCAACAAAATGAAATTAAACCTGTATCTCTCACCATGCACAAAAATTCAATTCCAAGTGGATCAAGGACTTAGGAATTAGACCAGAGATAATACACCTAATAGAAGAAAAAGTAAGCTACAATTTCCAACATGTCAGATTAGGCTCCAAGTTCCTTAACAAGAATCCTATAGCACAAGAATTATTACCAAGAATTAATGAATGGGATAGATTTAAGCTAAAAAGCTTCTTCTCAGCAAAAGAAACAATCAGTGAGGTGAATAGAGAACCAACTAATTGGGAACAAATATTTAATACATGCACATCGGATAGAGCACTAATTTCTAGAATATATAAAGAACTCAAAAAACTTGACACCAAAAAAACAAATAATCCAATCGGTAAATGGGCTAAAGAATTGAAAAGACACTTCTCAGAAGAAGATACACGATTAATCAACAAATACATGAAAAAATGCTCAACATCGCTGGCAATTAGAGAAATGCAAATCAAAACTACTCTAAGATTTCATTTCACTCCAGTCAGAATGGCAGCTATCAAGAACACAAACACCAATAAATGTTGGAGAGGATGTGGGGAAGAAGGCACACTCATACATTGCTGGTGGGACTGCAAAATGGTACAACCATTATGGAAAGCAGTATGGAGATTTCTTGGGAAAATGGGAATGGAACCACCCTATGACCCAGCCATCCCACTCCTGGGTCTATTCCCAAAGGACTTAGAAACAGCATATTACAGTGACACAGCTACCTCAATGTTTATAGCGCACAATTCACAATAGCTAGGTTGTGGAACCAAACTAGATGTCCCTCGGTAGATGAATGGATAAAGAAAATGTGGTATATATACACAATGGAATTTTACTCAGCAATAAAAGAGAATAAAATAATGACATTTGCAGGTAAATGGATGAAGTTGGAGAATATAATGCTAAGTGAAATCAGTCAATCTCAAAAATCCAAATACCGAATGTTTCCTCTGATATAAGGAAGCCGGTTCACAGTATTGATGAGTCGGGGTACATAGGAGGATTAGAGGAACACTATAATGGTCAAAGGGAAGGGAGGGTAAGGGAGGGAGCAAGGGGAAAAGGGGGGAAAAAGTGGTTGAATAAGATGGATATCATTATTCTAAATGCATGATTGAAGACTTGAATGCTTCAAATATACTTTGTACACAAACTGTTTTATGTAATAAGATGCTATATATGTATAGTATGAACTGTAATACATACTACTATAAATAGAAATTAAAAAAAAAATAAAAGAATGAGCTATTGCAAAAGAACCGAATAGAAATCTTGGAAAAGAAAGACACTATGTGGAGAGCGGTGGCAAGAGAATGGGAGAGCAGTGTCTAAATTAGGGTTTCTGATGACCCTATGGCTGTAGCATGCCTGGTGCCTGTGCAAAGGTGCAGGATGCCTAGTTGTGGTGGTAATGCTCTCCATGAGGAGACTCTGTGCTAGAGTCCTGTCAGCCTTGACCTTGATCTCAGGTACATAGCTCCTGGGAACAAAGGAACTTTCTTGCTAGACAATCACAATGTTTCACCAGCTCCTGAAACACGTAACAGTAACTTTAAACTATGGATTTTCTTGAGAGCTACACAAAGCTCCTAACATTGCACACTGCAACTGTAGAATGTAACTATGAAAAAGTCATATAATGTTGCTAGCCCTGTAACTTTCCTGAATACAAAGAATAATGCATAATGCTTGCAGTCTTTAACCTGATAATGAGACATATATAAATAAAGATTGCTGGCATAATTCTTTAGACCTGCTTCTCCAACAGAGAGCAGCACTACACCTGACCCCAGCTTTATCCTCAAAAATATCTGAATGTGTGTGAGTCTTTATTTTTCTTATCTTCTTTTGCCCCTCGTTGGAAACTGCTAGTTGGGTTGTGCTGGTTGTGGCAACAATAAATCAAATAAAATATTCAGTTCAAAGTCACTCTTAACAGGTATACCATGCAGGAGAATCACAGAGCTGGAAGACAAATTGGCCAGCACTGAGGGAGGGAGGGAAGGAGGGAGGGAGGGAGGGAGGAAGGAAGGAAGGAAGGAAGGAACGAAGGAAGGAACGAAGGAAAGGAGGAAGAGAGGGAGGCAGGTAGGTAAGGGAGGGAAGAGAGGGAAGAAAGGGAAGGAAGGGAAGCTATTCTCCAGAATTGACGATGAAATAAAAACCTTCAAAGATAAGCAAAAAATGAAAGAATTCAGGACAACTAATCCAGGACTACAGAAAATAAAAGAAATACTACATACAGAAGGAATAATAAAAAACAAATTCCAAAGATCACAAATGAACAAATCTCATTTGAAAAGTAACCAAATAAAGGCCAAACGAAACATTATAAATAAGTCAAATGATAGGAATTTATAAACATGTCTCTAATCTAATACTGAATAGCCAGGCATAGTGGAGCATGCATGCCTGTAATCCCAGCTTGAGGCAGGAGATTCTGAGTTCAAAGCGAGCCCAGCAATTTAGTGAGGCCCTAAGCAACTTAGCAAGACCCTGTTAAAAAAAAAAATATATATATATATGAAAAGGGCTGGGGATGTGAATCAGTGGTTGAGTGTCCCAGGGTTCAATCCCCAGTATAAAAGAACAAACAAACACATAAAATAACACTGAACATGAAGGGTCTAAACTCTCCAATTAAAAGACATAGGCAGGAAGAATGGATTAAAAAACAAGACCCAACTATGTTGTTTACAAGAGACTCAACATAGAGGTAGATAGTCATAGGCTGAAAGTGAAAGGATAGAGACTGATTATACTATGCAAATGGAGCCCCCAAACAAGCAGGATTAACTACTGTTAAATATGACAAAGCAGACTTCAAGCTAAAATTAATCTGAAAAAGAAATCAGGAGAACAATTACATTCACAATAGCATCAAAACAAAACAAAACCAAAAAACCTAGGAATACATGTATTCAAGATGGTGAAAGACTTCTGCAATAAAAAGTACAGAAAACTGAAGAAAGAAATTGAAGAAGATATTAGAATATGGAAAGGCCTCCCATGTCCATGGATAGATAGAATAATGTTAATATGGCCATCTTACCAAAAGTAATATAAAAGACCTAGGAATTAGACCAGAAACTTTGCAATTCCTTGAAGAAAACAGGGTGAATACTCCAACATATATGGACAAGCAACAACTTCCTCAGTAAGATTCCTAAAGCTCAGAGGAAATAATACCAGAACTTATAAAATGGATGACATCAAATTGTAAAAGCTTCTGCACAGCAAAGGAAACAATTCAGAATGTGAAGAGAGAACCTACAGAATGGGAAAAAATCTTCTAGCTACTCTTCTGACAGAGGACTAACATCCACAATATATAAAGAGCTAAAATTTTACCACCCAGCAGGGCATGCCTGTAGTACACCTAAGATGTTTGCCTGTCATCACTGCAACTTGGTAGGCTGAGATAGGAAGATTGCAAGTTTGAGGCCAACCTCAGCAATTTAGTGAGATGCTGTCTCAAAAATAGAAAGGGGTGGGGATGTAGCTCAGTGATAAAGTACCCCTGAGTTCAATCCCCAGTACCAAAAAATATGTAAATAAATACCCCCTGACCCAAGCAAAACAAAAACAACTTACTACACACAAAAAATCTCCAATTAACAAATGGACCGATGAACTAAACAGTCACTTCTCAAAAGAAGAAATACAAATGGACTAAAAGTATATGAAAACATGTTCAACATCTTTAGCAATTAGGGAAATGCAAATCAAATGGGAAAGTGAAAATCAAACGAGGAAATGTAAATCAAATTAGAGAAATGCAAATCACACTTACAATGGCAACTACTGAGAATACTAACAATAAAAATTGATGAAGAGGATATGGGGGAAAGGAGCAGTTTTACCCCATTGGTGGAACTGTAAATTAGGACAACCACTATAGAAATCAGTAAGGAGGTTCTTCAAAAGACTTGGAATGGAACCACCATATAATCCATCTATATAACTCCTCTGTATCCTAAAGAATTAAAGTCATCATATTATAGTGATATATGCACAACTATGTTGACAGCAACACCACTCACAATAGCCAAATAATATAACCAGCCTAGGTGTCCTTCAGTGGATGAATGAATAAAGAAAATGTGGTACATATACACAATGGAGTTTTGTTCACCACTAAAGAAAAATGAAATTATGTCATTTGTGGGAAAATGGATGTAACTTGAGAGCTTTATGTTAAGTGAAATAAGCCAATCTCAGAAAGTTAAGGGTTGTATGTTTTCTCTCATATATGTAGAGAAAAAGGAAAAGAAAAGTGTAGGTGGGGAATCTCACAAAAATTGTAGGGAGAGTAGTAAAGTAGAGGAAAGGAACGGGGGCAGGGGTGAAGGGAAAGGGGAAATTCTGGGCAATAATATGAATCAGATCATATTGTTACATTGTGTACATGTACAAATATGTAACAATGAATCCCCCTATTATGTATAATTACAAGTACCAATAAAATACAGAAAATATTTAAAATCTAAAATCTAAATAAATACAATAAGCATTAACTCACCTTTCTTTTTTTTTTTTTTTTTTTTTTTAGTTAAAGGGGAAGAAAACCCCAATTCAAATTAGCTATTTTGTAGAAACATTTTTTTTTTCCAGGAAAATAGCTTAACAGAGATAGCTGTCAACCAAGCATGCTCATATGCAATGGTTTATTCCTTCAAGATTTTATGAGGTTTAAATGAGATAATCCTTACACTGCTCCATAGCACAGGCTATTATGCAACCATTTTAAAAAGCTGATTTTAACACTATTATAATCACCCATAGGTCATGTACTGTTTATTTATCAAGTTCACCCAGATTCTTCAAAAATATGCATTACTAAAATGTTTTATTTTATATTCTTCAAAGTCCAGAATTCACACAAACGCTTTGATTCTAGCCTTGTAAATTTGAACAATTTAGTTAAAATTATACATTATAATGGATTATCACATATTTCCCATGCAATAAACTTTTGTTGATAAGTCTCATTTGGAATTTAAAAAGTATTTAAAAATGTAAGCAAATTTAATAGAAAAAACATTATTGTTTGTTTTAACAAAATTTATTATGCAGTAATTACAAAGATTAAAGACCCTTCCATCTCAAATAAAAATAACTGTTATAATTACACACATATTATAGTACCTTATAGAGTGATTCCAATAAATATGACAGGAAATACAGTGCATTTTTAAATTGGAGAAACAAATACTTTCTCATTCACAGTGTTTGACACAGGAAAGCCTGCTCACATAAGGATTTGTATAAAGTCATGCTCTTAGTAACAGTCCACACAGAGCTGTGTCAACACAATTGTTTCAGAACGTGAAGTACCGGGCAAACCACTCCTGGCGCTGGGGATCTGGAGAAGACACCGGGGAAGCTTCACTCTGAGGAGGACTGAATTCACAAAAAGAGAGACATGTAACCCAACATTAAGAGGTTTTGCAAAATAAAGGGGGAAAAAACACATATAACATCAATGTAGATTATCCCAACTGGTTCCCCATGTCAGAAGCTGTTTTAATGACTTGCTGCTCCCTCTACACTATGATCAATTCTCCACTCCATGAGAGAGCCAGAGTGCATCAGTCAGTTAAAGAGGAGCCCCATCACAAGTATTAAAAAGCAAAAACAAACAACTGAGAAAAATAATGTCACCTCTGAATAAAAAATGTCTGGAAGGATTGTGGGAATTAAGAGAGAATAAGATAATGTTCTCTTTGAGCACCTTTCCCCTTAGTTAATTAAAATTTTGGAATCTGATAAAAACATTTGATTTTTACAGATATGTCCATATATAATTGAATTAAAGTAACTAAGCCAAGGTGTAGTATTTTTCACTATTTGCATATTTATATTAGATTTTCATTTCATAATTCTATAAGCAGATACTCCAAGAAAAGGAGTGAATTAAAAATAGAATTTCTCCTCTATCTGCAAAGTTACATAACTATCTTAATTTTAACTAAAGATTCTTCAGGTTACTTGAGAAAACAAAAGAATCCCTACCGTCTTTGGGGGAAATTACAAGGCACGCAACAATGTGTAATGGAAACTCCAGTAGTCATGTTCCTTGAGCTCATGCACATGCATCTTACTGATACCTGAACGTACCCATGCACAAAGGAAAATAAGCAACACAAAGTATTTAGCAGAAGTCACATTCAGAGATGTTATTTGACTATTTTTCACTATTTAAAATTAGTCATTAGCTATGTCATAAATCACTTAGTCTTAAAGAACACCTTTCTACTTGTAAGATTCTTAACTAGTGGCACTACCTGACATTTATAATCTTTAAAATTTAAAATTATAAAAATAGAAAAATATTAAACTTAAAGGAGCTTAAAAAAACAGCAGTAAGGTGAGCCTAAAGCAACTACATTTTTCTGTCTAATGGCTGGATAGCTGCATTTCACTTAAAAATTAACTCATTAATACATTTAATCAATAATTATGAGGAGACACATATACAAAAAGCCTGGTAAGCAGGCAAGGAAAAAATATAAGAAACAAAACCATCTAATAAAAAATATTTTAAAGTTCTGCAATAAGAATGGACTATTAATAAAAAACTGGTGACAATACTAAAAATGAAGCAAATTCATCCATAAATATTAAAAATGCTAAGCACATGAATTACATGAATACCTCTTCCATCATTTGAAAATGGATTGACAATCAATTAAAAAAAATTCTTTGAACAGAATAAAAAGGGAGTTCACTAGAGAGGTGATAAAAATATTTTGAAAATATCTCACAGTAGTATTTCTTTTCTTAGGACGTTCTTAGAGTAGTGGATTTCTGCAATGTAAGAAGGTAAATTTTCTCAAGTTAAAAAAGAAAAGGAAAAAAAAAATCACTGGTGAGACAGGGCTCACCTCAAAAATGTCTTGGGCTCTTTGGGTGGCACTGGCTGTGGAAGTGGTTTGCTGCTGTTGAACTCAATATCGTGGACTGGAGAGTTAGGAATGGGATCCAGGCGGTTAGGATGTCCATTGCCCACTCCACTGGATTCCAGAGCACTTAGATTGGGAACACTCACAAACCTGTTTGTTGGTGATTTATCATTCTTCTTCTTTTGCTGTATTAAAAATAATACATGTGAGGATAGTCCCTGCATAAGGACAAATGAGAAAATAAGAACAGTACAACAGTAGAAGATGTAAATTTGGCATGGGAAAATTTTGGAAACTTTTTATGTATTAAATTAGGAAGTTAAAAATTAGCCAGTGTTACCCAAAGTGTGGTCTGGGGATCCTTAGAAGTGTTATCTACATGGAATCCTCAAAGACAGACATGCTACCAGGACAGAAAGAATGAGGTAGAAACATTCAGGCGAGGTTCATTCCTATTTATGAACCACTAATTGTGAGATTAGGGGAGGAGAAGGGACGTGGAAAGGGTACCAAAGGGAAAGAGAAAACTGAGAGGAAAAAGGGATACAAGTTGGGGAAAGAGTACTTCTTGCAGATATCACCAGGTTACATGGATTTAGGCTAAAATTGAGAGAAGGAATAAAGTTAAAAATAATTTTAAAAGAGAGGTCCATGAACTTTAATCATCTGTCAAAGGGAGGCAGTTCTTGCCTAGAAAAAAAAAAAGGAATGAGAAAATACTTGGTAATGTAGTTTGAAACAAATCTCACATTTCTACTTAAGACCTAAACCTGACTTAGAAAGATAATTTGTTTTTAAATTCCCTGTGACATCATTCTGAGGAAAGAAAATTAAATATGTATAACTAAGTTTAATTTCTCAATTAATTGACAGGATCTCTGGCTGGCTCATATTTTTTTTTAAATTTAAAGTTTAGAAAACAAAAGTCATCAATTTTTTTTTTTTTTTTTTTTTTTTTTTTTTTTTTTTTACTTTTTTGGGTACAGGGGATTGAACTCAGGAGCACTCAATCACTGAGCCATATCCCAGCCCTATTTTGTATTTTATTAGAGATGGTCTCACTGAATTGCTTAGTGCCTCATTGTTGCTGAGGCTGGCTTTGAACCTGTGATCCTCCTGTCTCAGTCTCCCAAGCTGATGGGATTACAGGTATGCGCCATCATGCCCAGCCATCAATGTTTTTCTTACATAAAATTTTAATCAGTTTTTAAAATTAACAGAGATAAAAAGAATAAATACATTTGTAGACTGTCAAAAATTTAGCAGCTTGCAAATAATTATCTTTTAGTCTCAAAATATTTTATTCATACTTCCAGAATCAATTAGTATAATCTTGTTATGCATAATAAAAACTAACATGTGCCGGGCGCGGTGGCGCACGCCTGTAATCCCAGCACTTGGGAGGCTGAGGCAGGAGGATCGCAAGTTCAAAGCCAGCCTCAGCAATGGCGAGGCACTTAGCAACTCAGTGAGACCCTGTCTCTAATAAAATACAAAAAAGGGCTGGGGATGTGGCCCAGGGGTCGAGTGCCCCTGAGTTCAATCCCCGGTACCAAAAAAAAAAAAAAAAAAAAAACTAACATGTAAAATATTTAGGGATGGGGTTGTAGCTCAGTGGTAGAGCACTTGCCTAGCACATATAAGGGACTAGGTTCAATCCTCAGCACCACATACAAATAAATAAATAAATAAAATAAAGGTATTGTGTCCATCTATAACTAAAAAGATTTAAAAAGAAATTTAGAATATTTTTATTTTTTAATAATTATATGTATGCTAATTTATGTTTTTTTTTTTTTTTTTTTCCCAAAATGACTTGAGCTCAAAAAAATACAATTAGGGTACCACAATAGTACTTTTCTTTCACTTATTATAAAGTAATTTTCTCACTACCTAGTCATTTTCCTCTATGTCCTTTCTGTGATTTACACAATTATGACAAGGAGGCCATTTTAACATTATTGTGAAAAAAAGAAGGAAGAGTAATACCTTCTTCAGAACTATTTGGGAAAACTGAAGTCATTGTTAGGCTCAAATGCAGCCGGGAAGTTCTTACAAATCTATCTTGCGTTTCCTTATTCTAGTCAACAGAGGGCATAATTAAACCTACTAAGTTCTCTATTTTTAAGAAATCAAAAGAATCCTTTGTGAAGTTCTACAGTAATGATTTTATAGTTGAAAATTTAATTCCAATAAAATAACAAATGAAAACATATTTCTAATATGTCTTGATTCAACAAGTTCATAATTTTGCTTTACAACTAAAAAGCTTATATGCCACCCTAAGTTATCATTTTAATAATTAATTCCATTCATCTATCCACTCATTAATTTCTTTACAACTGTCTATATAATTTCTTAAGAGCTTTCTATGTGTCAGGCAGTATTTAAGGTTCTAGAGGTAACAGCTACAAAAGCCTCTCTAGTTATTTCATTACACAAAGCACTTTTAAGTTCAAAGTTTGGAGCATTTTAACTTGTAAAAGGAAGGCTACTAGATAAAATCTGAAGAAAAAGTAACTTTATCATTAGCACTTATTTATTCTACTACTGATTTCTCCCCAAAGATTCATAATCCCTGGGAAGCTGATAAACTTTTTTTTTTTTTTTTTTTTTTTTGTGGTACCAGGGATTGAACTCAGGGGCACTTCGGCCACTGGGCCATATCCCATCCCTTTTTTGTATTTTATTTAGAGACAGGGTCTCACTGAGTTGCTAAGTGCCTCGCCATTGCTGAGGCTGGCTTTGAACTCTTGATTCTCCTGCCTCAGCCTCCCAAGTGCTAGGATTACAGGCGTGCGCCACTGCACCCAGCTTACATTTGTTTACTCATCACTTGCTTTATTCCCAGAATAATATATGGTGACTTGAAGAAAATATGATGAAATTTTGCAACTAAGCAAACATTCATTGAATACCCACTGTAGACAAAGCATTGATCAGTGCCATGGGAAACTGGGGTAAAATATAAGGTTTAGCCATGTCCATTTCAAGGCTCTTCTATATATGTCTTAGGAGAGTAATAAAGTATGAGAATAAGCTATATTTAATTTTGATAGTCAAGAAGTAAAGTCCTTTTCTGGACAACAAAAATATAAGTTCCATTGAGACTGTAGGCTTTTTCTTTTTTTAATTATTTTTTTAGTTGTAGATGGACACAATATCTTTTTTTAAATGTTTATTTATTTGCTTTAGTTGTACTCAATGTGTTTTTTTTTACGTGGTGCTGAGGATCAAACCAGGGCTGCACACGTGCTAGGCAAGTGCTCTACCGCTGAGCCACAATTCCAGCCAGCTCCACAATATCTCTTTTTATTTGTTTATTTTTATGTGGTGCTGAGGATTGAACCTAGGGCCTCACGTGTGAGATGCAAGTACTCTACCACTGAGCTATGACCCCAGCCCAAGACTGTAGGCTTTAATCTAGGGACAGAAGTTGGGTCTCCAAGGTTGGAGTGTCTTTCTGGACCCAATGAAGGATTGTGATCAGTAAGGACATGACAAGAAATCAACATAAGGAAAGTTCATAGTTTTTTTTTCCTTTGGAAATACGAAAAACAAAAAGATAGAACCAAGGTTTTATATTAATAAAATATTTTAAGGCACATAAATTATCAAATAAATATTAACAGTTTCATTCTGAAACTAATAAAGAACTCATAAATTCTGGTGCTAGATTATTAAATTAAAAAAACATTTTTTGGGATTTGTATTCTTTTTTTTTTTTTTTTGGTGGTACCGTGGATTGAACTCAGGGGCACTCGTCCACTAGGCCACATCCCCAGGCCTTTTTTGTATTTTATTAGAGACAGGGTCTCACTGAGTTGCTAAGTGCCTCGCCATTGCTGAGGCTGACTTTGAACTCACGATCCTCCTGCTTCAGCCTCCCAAGTGCTGGGATTACAGACGTGAGCCACCACGCCTGGCGGGATTTTTATTCTTTGCTGCTCCAAATAATTTAGTAAATTTTTAATCAAGTATAAGTCATATCCCTATTTTACAGTGTTTACAGCACATACCTTAGCCAATGGATTAATAACACCAACAGTAGGACTTGAGTTAAACACTTTGTTGAAGTTAGTTTCTCGATTGACTAATTCCAGCTGATAAAACTTATTATCCTCCTGTGAAAAAGAATTATAAACATCTTTTCAACATTTTATGTTTGAATATTTACAAACTTAAATGTATAAATGCTGTTTCATTCAAAATTGAATATAAAACCTGTGTACCTTGTATACCTTGTTCAAAAATTTCTAGACCTCATTGTTGGTGTCTTAAAGGTTTCTGGTAGGTAAGTTTTCAATACCTTTTAAACCTATGCTCAGGGTCTCAACTCTACCCTTAATGTCTTTTCCTTCGAGACCAGATCTAAGTGTTTTATTTGATCTCATCTCTGTTTCACAGGGCTGAATGTGGTGTTTGAGCAGGTCTAACTTATAGTTATGGGCCTGTGTGCATGGATGAGTTGTTTCCATATATGAAGATGACTGTATGATACATCATTATTTTTCAACACTTGGAAACAGATTTGATCTCATCTAACCTTTTCTTTGAGATAGCACTGTATTCTATTCAAAGGTAACAGGGGAAAAAAATGAATGGACCATATAGATATAAAACTTTGTCTTGGGCATCAATGAATAAGGACAACAAGTAGTCAGAAGAGTGTGGGTGAGAATGTAGGGTTATGCTTTAGTAGTACTAGATTCTACTAAATTTTCCATGAGTCTACTGGGATCTTGCAGCACTAGACCCTTTATCTTCCTCTTATTTACCACTGACTGTCATTTAAGTCATATGGAACCATGGTGTTCATGAGGGTGAAATAATCCTTGGCTACATTTCTGGCCCTGCTAGTGACTGACTGTGTTGCTTTGTAAAGTTTCTTTATTCTTTGATGCCTGAAACCTACCCTGTTGTGAGGATAAACTATGCTTCTGTAACAGCACTCCTGAGTGCTGAAGATCAACTTTATGGACCATAGATGAAATATATTTATCAAAACTGCTAACTGCATATGTGAAACAGTAATTTTCCATGAGTCTACTGCCATCAGACAGAGCTATCTATGAAGCCTGTGCTCATGTGTACGATGCTTAGAACACTGGGTGATTGGAGGATGGAATCAGTGCACCACACTATTTACCCAAGGCCTCCTCCCAAGTTCCATCTATGGAACCTAATCTACCCTCTTGTTTTCAGCAGGAACTTCTAGATACAGAAAACAGGATGACTTTCCTAAATTCTAAAATAAACATATTTTTAATAAAAGGACTTAAGAAATAAATGTTGCTCTCAACACTCTTTTGTATGCTAATATCTAAAGTTTTTAGTTGAATAGATCAATGAACATGTACATTGATCAGGATTCTATTTCTTGTTTTACTTTGAAAGATGTTCATTTGTTAGTAGCAGTAAAAAGCAATATTTTAATTATTGACCAGGACATATCATTTTAAAAGACTCTGAAATGTTTTATGAATTTTAAAACATTTGTGTATTTTTTCATCCTTAAGGAAAAATGGCTTTAATGAAGGCCATATATTTATTGTTCAATCTGTATTTTCTTTCCAGACACACTTCTCAGGACCCTTGACACTTCTATGTTACTGAGTCCGCAAGACACCACGGAACCCTTTTTCTATACAGCATCTCTGGATCAGTGTGTGGTAGAACACAATTTAGGAAATTAACATGATTTCCTAAACTGTGCATAGATGTGTTAACTGTTCCTTCCCAGCCAGTTCTAATTCTACATGTATAATACACATACATAGACATACTTCAATGGTATATTAAGTGTTTAGTGGTAATGACATATTAAATACTTGATGCGTCAAACATTCAGTTGCAATGGAGATGTTCTGTACTTTTCATTTTCATTTAGAATTATTTAAAAATATTCCCCATGTTTTCCCAAACAACAGTCAATTGATAACTAACAGGGTTATACCAAAAATAAAATATCTTACAATTAGTTTCTTTATGACCTGGTCTCTCTCTGTAAGCATGGCTTTTAATTCTGTAATCATCTGTATATCTTCTGGTTTTGATTCTCTCTTTAGATATTTTTCTTCCATTTCTTCTAGTCTAAAAACAAAAAAACCTTTAGCTCATTGATATGACTCAAACATACTCTTTTGTAATACCTAGTTTCCAATTAGTCCAGGAAAACAAACACAAAAATTAAAAAAAAATGTTTAATAAAAAACTTTCAAACCTAATCATATGATTGCCTCAAGAGCTATAGTGTTATATTAACAGCTTTGCAGGGGCAGATAACATTTAATGCTTTGCAGGTTACTTTTGGAAGAATTTGCTCATTTTAAGTCATTGAAGAATATCCAGAGATGAAATGAAGTAAGATGAGGTGAGCTCTGCAAAAGAAATGACATGCTGAATGATACTAACCTAACAAACACGGGTTTGATGCTAGAAATATAGGTTTACTACTGGGAGCAGTTACCATAAATACAATATTATGAAATGACATAAGATGACATAAGGTGATATATATAAAAGGAACAAGAAAATATGCACAGAAATGGGAATGAAGAGACACACATATATGACATCATTCTTTCCTGATTTATAGGAAATGTGGTTTAAAAATTCTGTATCAGCCAATACAAATAACAGGGGGAAAAAAGGTTCATCAAGTAAAAGAAGAATTTTATTTCTTTGTAGGTCTATTTTTTTCCCTGAATGACAAGAAATGGCAACTGGACTGAATGCCACTGAAGAATAAAACAGAGGTGACACAGACCCTGCAGGATCTGAGAGCATAGGATGGGGCAGACTGAAATGAATACAAATGCAAACTTCTGGCCTATTTTGGGGCAAAATAAAGCACTTTCAGCTTTAGAAAATATAAATAATTAGAACTATTAAACTTTTTAAAATTGCTTTCAGAATATAAAGGACAGAATTTAAACTTAAGTTTTGGCTGATAAAGATTCATAGAAAACTTTATTCACTCAACAAATATTGAGTAACTTTTAAATGATTATCTAGAAACCAGTGATCTATCCCTGTGTCACTATTCCTGAAATCCCAGAAGGGTACTAGAGTATTTTAGTACCATAAAAGCCCTCCTCAATTCAGTCTAAGCTAAAGATTTGGAGATAACACATTTGGCTACCTACCTAGTCCTGACTGAAGCTCTAATCTGTCATGTGTGGAGAGCTAAGGGTGATGAGGAATATGGGGTTAGGAAATAACCACCTAAGGACCTTTTACTATCTATACTTTTGCTCTTTTGGTACAATGCAGACTAAGTGAGAACTAATGTCTCTGAGCTCACATAGAGTGGCCCTGATATGGAAGGGTTTTACTCTTATGTATTTTATGGGCAATGATTTTAGGAAGGTTAAGAAATACCACCTTATCAAGGAAATGACATTTGGGCTTTATGTTGGGATAGCCACAAGATGTCACTGGAGTACTTCTTTTAATCACTACAAGCAACGTACAAGACTTCTGAGCTGCTTCCTGCCACTGAATAAGAATACTTGATATAAATGGTAGCTAAAAAGCTAAATTTATAGCCTTATTTAAAACTATTATTTCTTTTTAGTTCAATCATTCCTTATTTAAAACTATTATTCCTAGAAGTTAAGGTAAAGTGAGTCTAAATCAGTTGCAGCCTCTGAACCTCCTTTACTGCATAATAAAGGTCTGCACTGAACCCACATTCTAGCATGATTTTATTTAGCATAAACATTCATTACCTACAAAATTATCACCAGTTAATCCTCTCCACAAACTATCTTTACATTTTCAAAACATTTTAATAAAAAATGTACCTGGATAGTAAAGAGAAAAAATGATGGATCAGAAAGAAAAGCTATATAAATATAAAAGGGAAAGCATTAAAGGAGAGAACGAGTAATAGTATACAGATTTAACTTGCAGATCTACCTCTAGAATTATTACTCTTCCAATATTCGAATGGAGAGAAATCTTGGTTCTCTTCTGATATGTACTTCAAGCCAACACTAATCAACATTTCCCCTTTTTTTCAGGTGTCCAGGCAGCTCTCTAAACCAGCATGGCTTCTCCAAGACCAGGTATGACTGACTGACTGGTGATGAAATGATTCTTTGTTTGTTCTTTAATCTTTTTGATCACATGAAGGAGAGTGTCTGTTTGGTTTTATATATCATGAATGGTCTTCTAACATATGCTTTTACTCCATTTTACAACACTCAGGCAGACTCTAAGCACTAATGCTAGCTAGAATCCAAGAGAACTATTTTATTTTCACAGAATTTACATTTGCACATTTATAGTTTAACTTCTACTTAGAGAATGGATAAGATTGTTTTCAACAGTGATCATAGTTTTAATGTAGTGCTAATACAGGAATATCAAGTTTTCCTGTTAAATTTTTAAGTCAAAATGAATAATTTAAAAATATTAAGAAAATAATAGTATAGGTAGCCAGAAAGGACCAAATGCCTAAAGGTTGTATAAGAATAATTAAAGCCTGGAAAACATTTCCTTAAGGGGACCATACAAGTACACACAAACTTCTATTTAAATTACAGATTCCCATTAAAAGTAATACAAAGACAGAATAGAAAGAAGAAGTAGAACACATAAAATTACTAATTAAGGGTCACTGTTGGATTCTCAACAGGCATACATGTCCTGAATTTTTTTTTTGCCTTGGGAATATGTAGGTCAATGTCTACAGTCAATGAATAACAAAGGCATATGATCTGAATGCCTAAAAAACTGTATAAAATATTTCAACAGTAATGGTCCCCCCATTATGTTTTGTAAAAGATAATGACCAGAAAAAGCAGTGAATTAAGACTTTAGTGCTAAACAACAATATTAGGAGGCACACATGTATTCTGGAACTTTAAGTTTATAAAGATGAAAGAAATCCATTATGTCAAGTAAAGGAAATATAAGCATTTTATTTTATTTACTTAAGCATTTTATTTTATTTTATTATTTTTAGTGGTAGTTGGACACAATACCTTTATTTTAGTTTTTTAAATTTATTTTTATGTGGTGCTGAGGATCAAACCCAGCACCTTGCACATGCAAGGTAAATGTGCTACCACTGAGCCACAACCCCAGCCCCTGGACTTAAGCTTTTTTTTTTTTTGTGGTACCAGGGATTGAACTCAGGGGCACTCGACCACTGGGCCACATCCCCAGCCCTTTTTTGTATTTTATTAGAGACAGGGTCTCACTGAGTTGCTAAGTGCCTCGCCATTGCTGAGGCTGGCTTTGAACTCTCGATCCTCCTGCCTCAGCCTCCCAAGTGCTGGGATTACAGGCGTGCGCCACCGTGCCCGGCTGGACTTAAGCATTTCAATAATGAACTTTTCCCAAAAATTCAGAGCACAGACTCTGATTTGTGACAATAGGACTACTACTTCCTTACTTCCCACAAATTCATGAAAACAACCTGAATAATAAATTAAAAATTAAACAACAAAATTGTTGTGGTATCATAGATAAAAGGAGCTAAACTTTTAAGTAATAAGCAATTCTGGTATGGTAGAGTGTTTTATTTTGGTTAGCAATCACTGACCTATTTAAAGTCCCAGTACAGAATCAACATTTTTTCAAAAGGAAATGATTTTTTTTTTTGTTCCAGTACAGTAAGAAGTGAATGTAAAATAAACCTAAACAATCAATAATAATCTCTAATCCATTTGGGTTTTTTTGCACAATAAAGATCTGCCGTGACCAAATTCTAAAATACGTTTCCATTTAGCTTAAACTTTATTTACCTACAGTACAGAATGCATCATTTAGGTAAAATTGAATAGCCTGTTCTCTCATTTGTTTTTTAAAACAAAAAAACAAGACATGTTAATTAGATACAAGATTCTTATTAAAATAGATACAATATATTAAAGAAAATAAAATTTCTACAAGACTGTCTGAAAATCTAAGAGGACTTTAATACCCAACATTATAGAAGAGGATTTCCAATAATCATTCCACAAGAGATAACCATTCTTCCCTGGAGTTTAGCAGGAGCTGGGGCAGCAGCAGGAGGAACCAACTTCTAGCTGCTTCAGTTTCCTCAGTTCCATACTTTGGCCTAGAAGGCTGATCCACATTCCTTTGAGCCCTCCACCAACACCTTCTAAGAATCCATGGGTTTTCCTGATTTTGAAGTTTTAAAACCAAGGCAATTAATTAGGAACTTCAAAAGGTAACCTAGTCCTTTGGAATAGGCTGGGAATGGTTCAGATCTTGTTTTTCCAGCTCCACAAACTAGGAAGGACTGTCTCTGCTCACTACCCAACCACAAACTACTCAGTAGATCCAAGAGGGCTGCATTTAAGAATGTGGCCAGAAGTGTCCAATACTCTAAAACTGTGCTAATATAGTAGTCACTAGAGGATATGAGGCTATTTACATTCAAATTAATTAAAATGAAATTAAAAATTCAGTTTCTCAGTTACACTGACTGAAGCCCAAGTGTTCAATATTCATTTGACACAAACTTTACTTTTTATAAATTAACATTTTCAAGGGGACAGGACACATGGACAGACAAAAGTTTTTTCTTTTTGTGAGCATGCTTTTTTTTTTTTTTTGCAGAGTAGGAAGAAGGGGATGGCATGATTTTAGTCTCTTCCCAGTAAATAAAAGGAGGCTAGAAGCAGTGATAGTGAAATCACTGAGGTTTACTGCTTCTCATTTCTGCAGAATGCATGGGGTTATAAGCTCTTCTACAAGGCAGATATTTGAGCTTTTACTGTGGCTCAGAAGGCTTTAAAAATTATAACAGCAGCAAACATCAAAATTATTGTGATCAAGGAAATAATAACCTAAGTCTCTTCATCACTTTAAGGGAAACTTCACAAAATTGAAACTTCAGACGGGTACAGTGGCACCTGCCTGTAATCCTAGCAGCTCAGGAGGCTGAGGCAGGAGGAATGCAAGTTCAAAGCCAGCCTCAGCAACAGCAAAGCACTAAGCATCTCAGGGAGACCCTGTCTCTAAATAAAATATAAAATAGGGCTGGGGATGAGGCTCAGTGGTTGAGTGCCCCTGAGTTCAATCCCTGGTACAAAAAAAAAAAAAAAAAAAAAAAAGGTGAAACTTCAAAAATATCAATATGATGGGAAATCTTCATAAAATTCACTCATGACCATTCATTGAGTGCCTATTAATGTGAAGATTCTGACTGTGTCCAACAGAAAGAGCACATCACTCCAGAGGACATGCAAGTAAATGCCAATAACTAGGAGGCCTGTCTTCTGTTCTAGCTTGAGAGGGGGTGGGGGGGGGGAGAAGGGGGAGGGAGGATGCTTGCACTTATGTAAGTAATAATATTTACTTAGAGACTGAACTGCTTACATGGATGAAACAGGAGAAGACTTTTTAGCTTTGAGGAAGGCAATCAAATAGTAAGAACATAGGCAGTTATTCCAGACTTTAGAGGAGACTCTTAGAAGGAAACTGAGAAGATTGGCTTGGCTGATACAAAGACAGCAGACAGGATATAGAGTTGTTATTTGATGATGCAGAATAAGGCCTACTGGAACTAAGTTCAAGCTTGATTTCAACCCTCAGGGTAATGGGATTAGTCACTAATTATGATTTTATTAATGTGAAATATAGGTATATGAACTTTTAAAAATTGGAAGAGGAGAGATGTAAGGCAAATAAGCCATTAGAGGGATTTTATAGTTAGTTAATTCTAAAATAACCTAAAGTGGACCAGGCTTTAGGTCACAAAAATGGACTGAATACAAGTTACCTTGATAGCTCAGTTTATAAGTATCCAGAAAAAGTGGTTATTATATACTTTTTAAAGAACACTAAGTAATATTTAGAAGCCTTGATTTTAACAACACTGGATTTACCATGTTATGAGTAGTAATGATTTTCCATTATGGGTTTTTAAAATTATAGAACAATTAAATGCTTATTGTAGGAATTCTAGCAATACCTAGAGGATTTTATAAAATAAAAAGTTTTTGCTCTTTCCCACCCCTAGTACCTCCTAATCTGTTCCCCAAAGTTTGTATTTGGTTTTTAGGATATTTTGGTTTTTGTAAGATATATATTATTATTATGTGCATAGGATTATAACATTCCTATTGTTCATAATATGCTCTTTTTACTTAACACATATAATGGACATATTTTGAGTTATTGCCATGGTGAGGGACATTCTTATAGTAAGTATTATCTTGGCAGAATAATTGTAATAGCAGCTGATGAAACATAATCATTTAACTGCCTTATTCTAATTAAAGAACATATTACACTTCAATTACCATCTGTAACACAGCCCCTTATTCTTCCTTTTTAAGTATAATTTTATTTAAGATTCAAAAGAGTAGCTAATCAGAGATTAGAAACAATGTTCCTCAGTATATTATCTACACATGAATTTTCTTTAACATAATATGACTTACGACACTTGTAAAGCTGCATTTATTTCCTTGAGTAGCTCGTTAGTCTTATTAAAATCTGCCCGCATGATATTTTTCTCTCTGAGGTGGTCTGCTGTCATGACATCCAGCTCTTTTTCAAGTCTCTTGTTTAAATCTTGTTCATGCAACCTGTTTAATTTATTTTTAGTTAAGAAAATGTTATTCTGAAGTCAAGCTTTCAACACTTTCTATAATCTACCAGATTTGAATTTTTTTTGTAAAATATATGAAAACTTAACATAAACAGCCTAATTTAAGTGACTTACTTTGATATAATCTTCTAGCTTGTGTTAAAGTTGTCTCCTTTAATGCTTTTGCTAATAACATTTTTAAAAGATTTTAGTTAATTATGTACAATTTCCAAGGTTAGTGAATATATATGTATATCATTCAAAATACAAACATTTCATCTATATTCTGGGTTATAACATAGTCATCAAATAAAGAAAAAGTGGTCTTCAATATCTTACTAAAAGTCCATGTAGCTGCAAACATAGGCACATATTTCTAAATATCATTGCAACCATCCTTCAGATAATACTTCATATTTCTTCTATTGTAATTATCAGCATACCTCATCTGTTGGTTAGATTCACTTCGTATTCTGAGGATTTCTTTCCCCTTAAATTCCAATTCTTTGGTGAGGGCACTTATGTTCTCATGAAGGTGCTGTACTTCCTTATCCAAGTCAGAGATGTGATGCTCTCTGTGCCGTAATTCCTCCTGCAGATCTGTTATCCTACACATGTGCTCCTTACTCTGTAAAATATAAATAATTCTTAAAAGTTTTTAACATATTGGCTTTCTGAGTTTACAAGAAGGAGGGAAAATGACATCCTGGCATGCTAAATGTAATCACTCTCATATAGTTCAAAAGCAAACTGTTAAGATGAGACAACATCAATCCTTCCTCTCTTTCCCTATATCTTAAGAAATATTTCTATGGTTACAATTTCAATAATATCAGGGCTGCAAGGGTCACCAAAGATCACAAGCACACAGCTCTCTCTTTTTATAAATAAGGATACCAATACCTAAGAGATAATTTGGCCAAAGGTAATTTGTAATCAACGGTAGAGCTGAGATTAGAGCACAAGTCTCTTACTTAGTAAGCTTTATATGGTCTTGCAGTAAAATATTGGAACATTGTCCTTTAATTAAAAAAGAATCTACATCTGTAGAAGTCCTCCAACACAAGCACATATCTCATGGTTTTTTTTTTTTTTTTTTTTTTTTTTTGTGGTACTGGGGATTGAACTCAGGGGCACTCGACCACTGGGTCACATCCCCAGACCTTTTTTGTATTTTATTTAGAGACAGGGTCTCACTGAGTTGCTAAGTGCCTTGCCATTGCTGATGGCTGGCTTTGAACTCGCGATCCTCCTGCCTCAGCCTCCCAAAGTGCTGGGATTACAGGCGTGCGCCACCGCGCCCGGCTCTCATGGTTTTTAAATCATACTTTGCCTCTTTAGTGCTGGTCTAGTAGTTATCTGATAGATAGGTTCAATTCCATTTTCCTAAAAGTCACTATTTTCTACAAGTACTGTAGGCCTAGATACTGTCAATTTCAGTGACAATTTAAAGAGAATATAACCTGCCTCCATGGTTAATATAAAGTGTGCATTGAAAATTCCCTAGCAATGAAAAGAAGATTTGGGCTAAATATTTAATACAGGTGAAAAATGACAAAGTAAAAGTCATAAGTCTAAAAAACTAATAAAAACAGCTTTTATTTCATGGTGCCTAAAAATCCATCCATCCAGATATACACACATTCAAGTTCACAAACTACCTAACTAAAGGAAAGTATGGTTGGCCAGAAAACAACATTTGACAAGTATAAACAGTAGCTGTGCTAGAAAGCTATAGAAATATAAATTATCCTTTTTCTCCGTGAGGACCTACTCCTTCCATAGCTATGCTATCTAATGTACCTGTTTAAACTCAAGTTTAAATTAAATAAAATTAAATAAAACTGAAAATGTAGTTTCTTGGTTGTACTAGACGAATTTAGCCCCTATAACTACTGACTACTATATAATGACAACACATACACAAAAATGTTACACTACCATGGACAGTTCTACTGGGTAGTGTTGTCCTCAGTCTTCAGAATATATTTCATGGTTCACTTTCCAAACATGTGAATAAAATTCAAAATATTCAATTATAGTTCATAAAATAAAATATAGTTTTGTGATCAGTATAGTGAATAGAATCATTTACTTCCCTTGAAAAATAAAACTCTTCACCACATAGTAAATTTTAACTAGTGAAAATAATGTTGGTTGCAAAATAATTTTCAGAAAATTATGAATATTTCAGAAATCATTTCTGAACAGAATATTTTTACTTACCTGTCTTCTGCTGATGTCTATGCTTCTCTCTAATTCCATTTTAGCAGCTGCCAATTCTTGATGATGATTATGCCGTAACATATCAATTGCAGCTGCATGTTGATGATTTAGTTCTGATCGTAAGGAAGCTAGAATGCAAAGAAAATAGTTTAGCAAATTCCAAAGTATTATCAGTACTTTAGATAAAGATTGTAAAAGTTACAGAATATTATTTCAAAGTAGAACACATGTGTATGCCCATTACATTATTAATAGACTATTATGAACTATATGAATTGAAATATAGACTGTTATTTACTATTCTGAAATTGAAGTTCATCTAGCTTAGATGAATATCAGAAAAATTTCAAATGCTTAAGCAATCAAGGTATTTTTACATATGTGTTCAGCTTAAGAACAAAGTGTTAACGAAGATGAAATGTTTTCAGCTCTTCTATTTCACTATTAAAATAATAAAATTTAGGGGCTGAATGGTACCATAACATATTTAGGCGCTAACTTACCACCCAAGTAAGAATTCTTCCACAACATCTCTGAAACATGTTAGGCACTGGCTGTCACATGCTTTTAGTGATCTGGAGGTCATCACTTTTGAGTTTGGGGTTGACTATTTCATACAATCCAGTTACTGAATGTCAGACGCTATTCTAAGGGAGAATAAAATATGACCTTGTCCTTGTAATTGCACAAGCTAGAAGGGAAGGTATTATTTTATGGAATTAAGTGGGTTACTGGAGATGTTATTGGGATGTTATCACAAAATGACTGGCATAGTAACGAACTCTAAAGACAAAAGACTGAGTTGGAGCTCTCCAAGCAGAGAAAAAGTCTTCATCAAGAAGGGTACCTTATGGGGCTAGGGTTGTAGCTCAGTGGTTGAACACTTTCCTTGCATGCATGAGGCACTGGGTTGGATCCTCAGCACCACATGAAAAGAAGGAAGGAAGGAATGAATTGTGTCCATCTACAACTAAAAAAATATAAAATAAAAAAAGAAGGTTACCACATATGCAAAAGCAAAAAGAACGTGATCTGTCTGGCAAACTATGAGATTTGGTATGGTGGAGATTGCAGTGCATGTGATGATACTGGAATGAAATGGAACCCAGGTCTGATAAAATTTTAGTAGAAAATGTTTTTTACTTTAACTGTAGGCCCCTTGTTCTCAAACTGGGAAAAGTGGCAATACTCCTCCTATAAGAGCTTGGAGAATACACATGTCATCTTCTGAAACATGAATTTTACTTGATGATTTTTTGGAAAGCCATTACTTTTGTCTTTTTTTTTTTAACATTTCTTTTTAGTTGTTGATGGACAAAATACCTTTATTTATTTTTATGTGGTGCTGAGGATAAAACCCAGTGCCTCCAATGTGCAAGGCAAGCGCTCTGCCACTGAGCCACGATTCCAGCCCCATTACTTTTATCTTAATATGAAAATATGAATAGAGATATAAATGAGTAAAATACAAATTAAAAATTTTAAAACTAAAATATAGAAACTTTGCAGAAATGTTGTGCTTGTAGCTCCTGTAAAGACTTCCACATAGGGCATAAGTTCATCTACTCTGGTGTTAAAGGTTTCTTTAAAGAAAAACATGCCAGGCACTGAAGTAGGACATGAGGACTCACTGAAGGACTTAAACTGGGAAGTCACATGGTGAGTTTTAAGCATTAAAAAAAGCTCACCATGATTGTAGTCTGAAGGATGCATAGCAAGAAGGTTATGGCAATAATCAAGGTGAGAAATGACATGACCATGAACTAAGTATAACAAAAGGACTAAAGATGAAGAAGAGATTAAGAAGAGGAGCTAACAAAAAGGATGAGGCAGTGAAAGAGAAAAAAGTTGAATGAAGTCCTGTTTTCTAAATTTTGGCAACTGAGTAAATGGTGATATCATTAATTAGAGTGGGAGGTCCAAGAATGAAAACACATTTTGGCCTGTAGGGAGATAGTGAGCTCATATTTTAAATTGTTGAGTATAAGATGGAATATCTAACATGTAATAAAAAAATATAAATCTGTGTATGAGAGAAGATGTTTGGTCTAGAAATGCAAATTTGGAGTCCCAGCACACAGATGGTGGGTTAAGCCAGGGATGTGGATTCAGTCAATAAGGGAAAGTCTGAAGACTAAAAAACAGACCAGACAGCTGGGGCTGAATCTTGGGAAATGGCAATATTTAATAATACATGTGGAAACAGAAATGGTAAATGAGATTATAGAGTAGATGTCAAAAAAAGTAGGAATATCATGAGTAGATATGCCATCATGAACATCAAGGGGAAAAAGATTCAAGAAAAAGGTTGTCTAAGGGGTCAAAGGTTGCACACAGGGAAAATAAGATGATATCTAGTAAGTAATAATAGTTTAGATTTATAAGTTCACAAGTAATGGTAACCGCTGGGAGAGTAGTTTCAGTGGAATGATGGGGGTAAAACAGACCTGAAGGAGCTTGATAAAAGACTAGTATCTAGAATATAAAGAAGGCTCAAAACAACAGTAAAAATAAACAATTCAATTAGAAAAGAAGATATTCAGATGGCAAATGAGAACATGAAAAAAGTTCAGAATCATTATTAATTAGGAAAATGCAAATTAAAACCACAATGAACTATCACTATACTCTTCTTAGATTGGCTAGGATGTGAGGAAACTGGGTCATTCATACAATACTTACTGGGGTACAAAATGACACAGTTCCTCAGGAAAACATTTTGGCAGTTTTTCAAAAAGCTAAACATGTAACTAACATGTATCCTAGCAATTGCACTCCTGGGCATAATTATCCCAGAGAAAGGAAAACTTAGGTTTATACACAAACTTATACATAGATGTTTATTTATTTATTTAAACGACAACTTTCTTATATTTTTCACATTCACAGCCTTTTTGTTAGGTGCAAATACTTATACATGGGTCAACTGAAGGCTTTTGCACATTTCTTATATTCCATGTTTCTCTCCATACTATGTTCATTTACACACACACACACACACACACACACACACACACACACATTTTGAACAAAATGACTATGGGCATCCCCATATACTTTACATTAATATGAGTTTTCTCCATTGTTCATGTTTGACAAAAAGAAGTCCTACCACAGACTTTGGTCAGGGTTACTTTTCCATGAGTTCTTTCATCTATGAGAACATAGTAGGATTGAATGCTTTCCCACATTGCTTATATACATGTGATTCCCCCCGCCCCCAGTATGTGTTTTTTCATGTATTTTAATATATCTGGAAGAAATAAAGGCTTTTCCACATTGTTTACAAACACAGGGTTTCTTTCCAGTGTGAGTTCTTTGATGTCTGAGAACATGACTGGATTGACTAAATGCTTTTCCCCCGCTCCTTGCATATACAGGGTTTCTCTGCAGTATGAGTTCTTTCACATCTTTATTGCAATGGGAAGAACTAAAGGTTTTTATATACTCTGCATATATAGAGAGGGTTTCTCTCTAGTGTGAATTCTTTTATGATTTTGGAGGGAAAAAGAAGAACTAAAGGCTTTCTCACATTGCATATGTACATGAGTTCTTTCATGTTTTCAAAAGGAACTAGAGGCTTTCCCACACTGTTTAGACATAGGGTTTTATTCCACTGTGAACTTTTGCATCGTCTCAAAAGGAACCAGAATAACCAAAGGATTTCCACGTTGCTGACATACATAGGGTTTCTCTTCAGTGTGAGTTCTTTCATGTAATTTAAGGAAACTGAAACAAGTGAATGCTTTTCCACATTGTTCACACACATAGAGTTTCTCTCCAGTGTGAATTCTTTTATGTCTGTGACAGGAACTAGAGTCACTGAAAGCTTTCCCACATCCTTACATACAGAGGGTCTCTCTCCAGTGTGAATTCTTTGATGTTTGATGATGTTCCTGGTTTGACTGAATGCTTTTTCACATTCCTTACATACATAGCATTTCTGTCCATTGTGTATTCCTTCACATATTTTAAGGAAACAGAACTAAAGGCTCTTCTAAACTCCTTGTATATAGAGGGTTTCTCTCTAGTGAGTGTTTTTTTCATGATATTTAATGGAAAAAGAATAACTAAAGGCTTTGCCACCATGCATGCATACATACATATGGTTTCTCTCCATTGTGAGTTCTTCCATGGTTCAAAAGGAACTAGAACTACTAAAGGCTTTCCCACACTGCTTACATACATAGGGTTTCTCTCCAGTGTGAATTGTTTCATGTAATTTAAAGGAACTGAGACAACCAAGAGACCTTCCTCATTATTCACATATATAGGGCTTCTCTCCAGTGTGAGTTCTATAAAAGTGTCACTGAAGGCCCTCCTACAATCCATACATACATAGGGTTTCTCTCAAATGTGAGTTTTTCCATGTTATCTGAGAACAGGGAAAATGAAAGGCTTTCCCACATTGCTCATACACATAAGGTTTTTGTCCACTGTGAGTTCGTTCATGTCTTTGCAAGTGACTCAAAGAAAAGAATGCTTTTTCACGTTGCTTACATCCATAGGGTTTAATTCCATTGTGATTTTGCTCATATCTTCCCAAGCTACTAAGACAACTTAAGGTTCTCCCACATTGCTGACATCTATAGGATTTTCTGCCACTGTGAATCCTTTCATGGTTTTTTCTCTAGTGTCAATCCTTTCAGGCATTAGAAGGGAACTGGGACAAGTTAAGACTGTCCCACGTTGCTTATATTCATGGTATTCCACTCCAGTATGAGTCTTTTCATGCTTCTGCAAGCACTGGTGATAAATAACAGCTTTCCCATGTTTCTGATATTCATATGGTTTATGTCCAGTGTGAGATCTCAGGAGCACTTTTGGTGATAAGTCACCAATGAGGACTTCTCCACACTCAAAGCTTTCAAATGTTTTACACCAAGAAGAGTTGTATTGTTCTCAATATAATCTGGAGTATAGCTGAAGATGTCTCATGTTCACTAACTTCACAGAGTCTCCCTAACACTCGACTTCTTAGATTTCTCCTAGGATTTTTGCATGTATCTTCATTGGTCTAGTGGCATCTTTCTTTACCTTGAGAGGCCAGGCTCCTAAGGTTTCCTGCATCACATTGTGGTAGAGCTTCTTCTTGGAGGGATCCAGCAAAACCCACTTGTCCAGAGTGAAGTACACAGTCAAATCCTCAAAGGACACCAACTCATTGTCCATGTGTAGAGTCAGATGTGATGTGCCTCTTAAGGGATGAATGACCAATGACCACTTTACACACATGGCTTTCATGTGGCTTTCCTCCAAGAAGTGTTTTCTTGTTCAGAATACAATCTGGAGTCTGGATGAACGTTTCTTCACACTGTCTACTATTTTTTATATTCATTGAGTCTCTCTACCACTTGACTTCTTTGATTTCTCCAGGGATTTTGTACTCATCTTCACTGTTCTGGTCTTCCCATTTTTGTCCTACAGAGGTCAGGTTCCTGAAGGTACAGCTTCATCTGGGAACCAGTCAGCAATGCCCACTCTTTATGGGTGAAGTTCACAGCCATATCCTCAGAGGTCACTGATGCTATTTCCTGGCTTTTGGGGTCTCCCAGAGTTCCTTCTGAAAAGCACGCACATAGCTGGTGATGGTCACACAGCCATAGAGGTTGAGCCACCTGAGACCTCTCTCAGCACTTCACAAGCTATAGTGGCTATGTTGGCTCTAGGAAGCACCAGTGGAAGTAAAGGTGGACAGCCAAATAATGTTTATTGTAGCTTTACTTGAAATAGTCAAAACTGAAAGTACGGATGACTTCCAGTGGGTGAAGGACAATGAACAATGGTATGTTCTTATTGTGTAATAATATGCAACAATGAAAAGGAACAAATTTACTGATACACACAACTACCTGGATGATTCCAGAGAATTATGTGGAGTAAAAAAGCCTATCTCTAAAGGTTAAATATTTTTACTATTCTATTTATAAAATTGGTTGTATTTTAAAGTGATAAAATTATAGAAATGGAGACTAGATCAATGGTTGCCAAGAATTACAGATAGGAAGGAGAGAGAAGTAGGTCTGGCTACAAGTGGACAAGAGGGATCCTCATAGTGCTGGAAATGTTCTGTATCTTGATAGTATCAATGTCAATATAGTGGCTATATCATTATTATAATATTTTATATATGTTATTATATTATAGTTTTAAAAGATGTCACCTAAGGGGAACTGGATACAAGGGATTTCTTTGTATTCTTTCTTAAAACTACATGTGAATCTATAATTCCCTTAAAATAAATGTTTTTTTTAAAAACCCATAACTCTTTGTCATTAAAAAGATATTTAAATAATGTTTCAATGAATTAAACAATAATAATTCCAATACTTGGCCTGTAAAACTCTTCTCACATAGCTGTGGAACTGTGTATTCCCCTTTGGCCACAATTCTCCCACCCAAGTACTAGCCATGCCCCATTCTGCTTAGCTTCCAAGAGCAGACAAGATTTGGCACATTCAGGGTGATATGGCGATAGACCTGCTTTGGTCATAATTACATAAAGACCACCTCTGCTTTTGACGGTCAGCTCTGTGCATATTCAGAGCATTAGTTCATTTTTTAGTTCTCTTTGCTTAGCAAAATCTCTAGCAAATACTCAGGTACTTCAGAGACCGTCAGTAAATGTTCACACTTAATATGCTTTTTGTGCTATCACAGTGTCTTTTCAAGGAGGAAGAAGCGAGAACTGTAATGACTTGGCCAAAGACTCCCAGCGGCAATAGAGAAGAAGAGGGTCAAATGGCTTTCCATTTGAGGCCCAAAATATTTATAACACTTTGTCCTTGTTTGCTCTCAATTCCTACTTGGAAAGAATATGTACTGAAGTGTGACAAACATGCAAATAAAAATATTAGAGGAGAATCTGGAATCAAACTAAACAGTAGAAAATAGGATGGTGGGAATAACAAGTTGCCAAATGACACAAGAAAGGAAGGAAGGAAGGAAGGAAGGAAGGAAGGAAGGAAGGAAGGAAGGAAACAAAAAATACCAAAGCTAACCCATATATATATAGTTTTTCTTCAAAATTCAACTTCTCTCTATGAACAGAACCATCCTGTAGATTTAAACCCCATATAAAACATATCTTGACAAAAAGGCAGACCTAATCATTAAAAGAAAATCCTGAAGTACAAAAATCAATATGACTACGTAGTCTAAAGATATATGGTTCCATGGGTCTGTCCATTAGACAGTGACTGATTTCTGAGATGCCTGACTCCATCCCAAGATGAGAGATGAAAGTATCAATTGGTACTGCTTTTATAGCTAGATTATAGAAAAATCTGAGTGAACTTTTTATTCTACTCATTCTATTCTACCTCACTTGCCTTTTTAAATAAAATATGCTATGCATTTAGATATTATCTTGATGCTTCAAAATTTAAAAATAAAACTAACTTCACAATGAATCTTAAATGGAAGAATATACAAATAAATATGATAAGATTATAATCCTTCCAAAATACCAAGCATAGCCTTTCCTTCATCTTCTAATTCAAACCGAAGAGTCTGAAGCTCCTGTTCCATCTCTATCCGGAAACCCTCCATTGACTCTCGGTGTGCATCTTTCAATGACTGAAGCTCTGCAGAATGTTTTTGTTGTAAATGACTTTCAAGAGCCTAGACAGGAGAAGCAAATTCAAATTATTATGCTAGAATATAGGGAACAAATGCAAATAAGACATGAAATAGTTACTAAAACTCAGTTACTAGCTAAGAAGTACAAGGTATTTTCATTTTCAAGAAAATTAGATATAAGATAATCACCATTAGAAAAAACATAGTAGGATCACTCTAGTAGAATTAGAATCACCACCAAACCAGTTTGACTCAGCATATTTTGTTTGTTTGTTTGTTTTTTGGTACCGGGGATTGAACTCAGGGGCACTCGACCACTGGACCACATCCCCAGCCCTTTTTTGTATTTTATTAGAGACAGGGTCTCACTGAGTTGCTAAGTGCCTCGCCACTGCTGAGGGTGGCTTTGAACTCACGATCCTCCTGCCTCAGCCTCCCAAGTGCTGGAATTACAGGCGTGCGCCACCGCGCCCAGCATCAGTGTATTTTGTTTGAATTGGAAATATGAACATTTTACCTACGGTAGTTTTCAAATAAAATCATTTTCTAAACCTGCTAAGGGGTGTAAACTACCTAAAACTAATAAACAATTCTTCTGTAGGCACATTCAGACCTAGGAAAGAGCAGGAGAAAAGCATCACCAAGAAAAGATATCCTTCTTGCTGGGAACAGAGCAATGAAAGCTTTTTTTTAAATTAATTAATTTGTTTTACTTTCAATTTTTTATTCTGTTTCAGATGGCTGGGCAAGGTGTCTATATCCTACAACCTTTTACAGTGAAAAGCACTTATACATAAAAAGGCAAGGAGAAAATTGGTCATGATTGTCCAATAGGGAACATGAGCTCCCAAATAAATTTCCTTACAAAAATAATCAAGCTTGCTTTTCCATTTTTCTACTACCAGGAAAAAGGAAAAAAAAATACTTTTCAAGTTTTAAAAAAGTCTATAAGCTGGTATATCAAGTTATGGCCATTATATTTTATATATTAAGTCCTTCAAATAAACATCTTACATAAATTTAAGTTTAAAAAAATTGGTCAAGTATTTACCCTATATTTCTTTGGTCCACTAACAGATCATTTATCAAATTGACATTAACTGGACTGTAGCTCATAACTACAAATAGTAATATGCATATCATTGACCCTAGAGGCACACATGTGCATATCATGTACTTGTGAAATGGCTAACATTGTTGCCTTTACTACTTCCATAAATAGCTTCACCCTGTACAAATCCTCTATCCTATGTTTTTAAAATTTTTAACAGTACTAGAGATTGAACCCAGGGCACTCTACAACTGTGCCACATCCCCATCCCTTTTTATTTTGAAACAGAGTCTTACTAAGTTGCTGAGGCTGGCCTCAAACTTGTGATCCTTCTGCCTCAGCCTCTTGATTTGTTAGAATTATAGGTATGAACTATTGCATCCTGCACATTCTACCCTATCTTGAATCAAACTGCAAAGAAAGAACAAAAGATAATACTTGCCTATGATAGGCACTTACTCAGGTGTTGTTAAAAAAAAAAAAAACAGGCAAAAATCATAAAGAGAACCACAGGACTGATCAAACAACCAATCAAAACCCACTTTTCTATTATTTGAGCTAATAGTTCGGAGCTTGAAGTTTCTGCCTTCATTATTGGTAGTTCCTAGAGTCACAACTTCGATGTCAAATGTGACAGTGGATCCAGAGGTAACTGCAGGCAACTGATTAATCATTTCTTCTGCATTTACAAAAATTGCATCATTGGTACTAATGCATACAGCCTGATCTCGCTGCAGAGTCATATCCATTCAGCTTCTCTGCACATGCTCCTATACTATCTCTTCTGTCTGTCCCAGTTTCAACTCTGAATGCTAATGTCTGCCCACAGATACAGGTTGGAGTGCTAGAGTAGAGAACACCTGAGGATTCAAAATCATTCTGGAGTGCTATATTTCTTCGACTGCTCAGACTGTATCCCTCAAAGTCAGTTGTCTGTTCACGAGGCACCAATGTAGAACGACCCATTTGGGGAATGCTCCACAGACTCCACTCCTGTTGGCCATCTTTTCAGGTGCAGACTCTAAACTGATAATCAACATTGGGGTCTATGTGCAATATTATGAATTCAGTTTCAGAACCTACATATACATCTTCAAAATGTTTTGAAGAGTATTCAGAGAACTGAAGCCTGTAATCTTGGTCTGCGAAGCCGTCATCCACCTTACATCATCCAGGTTTCTCCATTAGTTCTTCTACTTGCACTGGTGGGCGAGATGTTTAAAAATGTTTAAAAATGTGCCTAACCAAAAAGAAGAGATCACATGTTTAAAAATGTGATCTTTAACTATGTTAAGAATTGAATCATCCAACCGAGCAGATAAACAAGGCATATCAACCAGTAAAGGCACTTCTGGTAAGCTGTCCAACTGACTGTGTGAGGCCTTTGTGGTGAAGCTCCAGTTTCTCATTCTGTTCTACACCACCAAGAATGGCAATCTCACCTTCTTGGACTAAGTCCTCTGCAGTGTTAACTCCATGTTCCATGAGCTTCTGGCAGTCATCTAGTGGTTTAATTGTCTCCTGTTCAATGGTGTCCACCTATTGCAAAAGGGTCACCAATCGTTCATTGAGGAGCTTCCCAAAGTTCCCTTTAAATCATTACAATGCAGTTTGAGGACATCCCTTGTCTGTGATGCATTTTTTTTTTAAATTTGCTTCTGTACCTCCCACAGCCCCTGCAGCAGGTGGCTCAGTTCAGGCTGGTAGCTTTGCATGGCCTCCACATTCTTGCAGGCCTTCTGCAGCAGCAGCTCTGGCTCCATTTCCCTGGTCCCTCTCATCAGGCCATGTAGCAGAAGCATGTTCCTGAGTGTGCCCCATGCCGGCTTGAGGCCAAGCACGGCCTCCAATGAGTTGTTTTTTTTTTTTTTTTTTTTAACTTTAACCAAATAGCTTGTAGCTATTCTTTTTACAGTCAATCTTTGCTTCTGCATTTGTGTGAAGAAGCAAAATCTCTTGAGAGAAAGTAGATAGGATAGTAAAGACTTTCATGTGATTAGTTTAAAAAGCCTAGCCAAAAAGAAGAGACCACAACATGTGGCATAAGAGAAAAACAAGGCCATAGGAAAAAGAAGAGCTCAGAGTATTTCAAACTTAAGAGACTGAACTGTTCCAGGATGAATTTGTTTGTTTTACCATAATTTATAAAATGAAGCAATCCTGCAAAAGATTATAACTAGGGCTGTATTTCTCTAACCAATACCCTAAAATACTATTTTTTAAAGTCAGCATTTGACTACTTATGCTGTCTTAGAAGTATTTTATTTCTGAAAAATAAAGCATGGGTTTCTTTTTTTTTTTTTGTGGTACCGGGGATTGAACTCAGGGGCACTCAACCACTGGGTCACATCCCCAGCCCTTTTTTGTATTTTTATTAGAGACAGGGTCTCACTGAGTTGCTAAGTGCCTCGCCATTGCTGAGGCTGGCTTTGAACTCGCGATCCTCCTGCCTCAGCCTCCCAAAGTGCTGGGATTACAGGCGTGTGCCACCGCGCCCAGCTAAATGTAGTTACATTTCTCTGCCATTCTTTTTTTTTTTTTTTTAATATTTATTTATTTGCTTTTAGTTGTACACAATGCGTTTTTTTTACGTGGTGCTGAGGTTCAAACCCGGGCCGCGCACATGCTAGGCGAGCGCTCTACCACTGAGCCACAACCCCAGCCCCGGTTTCTTTTAATATAGGTAAAATAAAGGATTTAGTTTAGACAATGCTACTTAGGTAGCTTGGGTATCTAATGAATACAATAAAATCATAGGTTCTAATTTCCTTTGAGAAAGGATTCAAGTGATAAAAGACTGTGTGAAATTAAACTACTGATATGAGAGCTTCTATGTTATTCCAGTTCACAAGTGGTATCCAATGAATAGACTATTTGTAATCAGGCATTTTTTTTTTTTGAAAAAGGAACTTCTTTGACTTTCTGGACAAGTTCCATAGACCAAAAGCAAGTTAATTGCTTTTTTAAAGAAATTTCTTAGGTTCTTTGTTTGAGCAATCTCTTTATGTAACATATCATTTCTTAATATAGTGCTTATATCTGTCAAAAGAAACAATCTATATCCAAGAAAATTTTTGTTATTAAAACCATGTTCTTCTATCAAATCTTTGTCTTATTTAAAATAAGGTCCTTGAAAGAAATTGAAAAATATAGTGTTAGGAAATTAAATTAAAACAAGTTACACTAAAAAATCCAAATGCTGAATTCACAGTGGGTTTGGGACAGGGAGCATAGGAGGATTAGAGGAACACTAGAATGGACAATAGGGAGGGAGGGGAAGGGAGGGGGCAAAAGGGTGAAAAAAAAAAGACGGTAGAATGAGATGAATAGCATTACCCTAAGTGCATGTATGAAGACACGAATGGTGTGAATATACTTTGTATACAACCAGAGATATGTAAAAATGTGCTCTACAAGTATAATATGAAATGTAATGCATTCTACTGTCATTTACAACAACTTAGAATTAAAAAAAAAGAAAAAACAAGTAACACTAAGACTATTTCACACTAACATTTTAACACAGAAATGAGTAGAGGATATGTGAAGATTCAAGGCATGTAATATGATTAATATGATAATAAGGAAATTATAATATTTTTAAATGTCTCCATTTCTCTGTTTATGAATTTTTTGTATATGAATGAAAAAGGAATGTGAAGATAAACTGGGATAAAAAAATAAATCCTTTGGATACCCTTATTTTTTATAGACTCAAAGTCAAAAATTTGAGGGAAAACTATTACAAATACAAAGAGTACTAAATGATTAGAATTGTTATATTTAGCAGAACCATGATAAAAGATTTAATTTAATTCTTCTTTAGCTTTTTTTAAAAAATCACAATATATAACAAGCTAGAGAATGTATGAATTTTGGCATTATGATCAGAAACAAATAAAATGTTGGCCCCAGATTAGTTTGTCTAGTTTAGTGTATGAGTAGTGTATATGTTTAATCACCCTGATTCTTATAGGAAGTCACATCCTGGAAAATGTATTTAAATAAAAACAATACAAAATGTCTTGGTGCGAAAAAAAAAAAAAAAAAAGGAATGCTTAAGAATTTGAAGGTTAATTATTATTAGAGAGTTGGATTACATTTGAACATATGTCATATTAAACTTACTCTTTGTTCCTTTTCCTTTTCTTCTTCCATGGTTTGAAATGCAAGAACATGAGCTTCTTTTAAGGATTTATGCCTCTGCTGATGTTGTTCCTCTAATTCTTCAAGCTCTTGGGTAAGTCTTTGTCGTTCTTGTGTAAACTGGGCTTGCAGTTGTTGCAAAGAAGTCTGAGACTGAGAAAGCTGCATTTCCAGATTCTGTTTCAGCAAGGAAATCTACACCACAGAATGTACACAATGAAGAATAAATACAAGGCATATCTCACACATTGCCAAAATAAGGTGGAAAAAGCATTTCAAAAACGTTTTATAAAATAATTCCCTTAAGAAAGTTTAAAATGCTTTACAGTAAAATATAATCTTGAGCTATCTTCATTTTAAAGTCTATTTTCAGTAGATGTCTTTTTTTGTAAACTATCTAAGGAACACTACAGCCCACATTTAGAAATTCAATGAACACCCATGCTGCAATATATTAAAAGTTATTAATATGACATAAAAAGACAAATAACATATTTATAAGGTCATAGTCATTTCAAGGAGATAGTATGAAAAGTTAAGTTGCAATTACTTGTGAAGAAATAAAGTAAAATAGTTAAGCTTTGTGAACTGAGCTAAAATCCTAGCACTGTCATGTGTTTGCATCTACACCTCACCACTGTGTTAGAACTGTGTTTCTACACAGAGTCATCTAGAACAGCTCCTGAAGCCAGGCACAGTGGTGCATGCCTATAATCCCAGCAACTGTGGAGGCTGAGGAGGAGGACTGCAAGTTCTAAGCCAACCTCAACAACACAGCAATGCCCTAAGCAATTTAGTGAGGCCCTGTCTCAAAATAAAAAAAATAAAAAGGCCTGGGGCTCCTAACATAAACAATTCAATAAATTAGCTAAAATTGTTTGAGAATTAAAGACCCACTCCTTAAACGATTTGTAAGCTTATAATTTAGAATCACTTAAAAATTGTTTTGAATTTTAATTTTTGAAATTTCTGCATTTTGATTTAATTCAAAATGATTTGCAAGCCTTTAAGCTTTTTTAAAAAATCAAAAACATGCCAGACACAGTCCCACAGTGCCTTAGAGGCTGAGGCAGGAGGATCGTAAGTTCAGACCATCCTCAGCAACTTAGCAAGACTCTTATCTTTGAAATAAAAGCAGGGACGGAGGGGAGGCTGAGGATGTAGCTCAGTGCCAGGGCTACCCTGAGTTCAGTCCTTAGTATCATAACAAACAAACAAATAAATTCACAAACATCCCTTAATCCTGGAATTACATTTTTACAGTAACATCAGGTGCCTTTCTTTCACTAGGAAAACTGATTTGTTACTCCTTTTGAAAACAAACATCAGCCCTAATATGTTAGCATTGTTTGGAAGTTTTAATATACTTAAAATGAAATATTTTATAAGAATAAAAAACATGTATGTATATATTATATATATTCATACATGAAACCACTTAATTAGATCTATTTATATTCTCCTGTAAGACTACTATAACTTGAAACAATATAACTCAACCGTACTCTAAAAATCTGAGAATAAGAATTTAGGGGGAACAGATAAAAAGCCATAAGTTCCATAAATAACTTAAGACATCCTATGTATTTATGTATAGTAAAACTGTTTCCATGGCCAAGAAAGCCAAGGCAAGAGGAAACTTGAAACTGAGTTTTTTTTATAATGGGAAAAGACTTTCCTTTCATTGCTGGATGGCAGATATAAGTTGCCTCACATATCTTACAAGGAAAGACAGAGAAAGGGTGGGGTCTCACCAGAAATGCAAAACAAGAAAAAAGAAATTCCACTGGATCAGGAAAGGCCAAAGGCATGTGGCTATCTTCCTTTAAAGCAGCAAGAAACAGGCATAGACTGTAGTGTGCTTAGGTGGATCATTATAAAGGGTTTTGGACAAAATTATAAATCAGGATTAATTGTAATAGTTAGCATATGCTTTTATGGAAATAGTCAAGCACTAGTGAAAAATGATAAAACTGGCATAGATATTCAATGTTCTAATTTATTTCCAAAGAAGTGACTCTATTTGTTAAAAATTTAGGAATTCTAGTCATTAATTTCTATGCAAATATAAGATTTCAGAGGTTATTTTATGTTCAAAGCCAAGGGGGAACTGCAAGGCTCTGAATCCAGGCAATGCAACTCTATTCCTCTAAATGGCAGCAGAATCCATGGGTTAGAGTCTGAAATTAATCCTGCAAATGTGGAAATAACATGAGAATGCCATAGCTGCTTCTAAGGCCATACTTATGGAGTAAGAATTATTCCATGTGACTTCTCACCATTTTATGCAAGGATAAATCAGGATGGAACAAATATTAAGGACATCCTAGAAAAAATATAATATAATAAAATATAATAATTATATAATAACTATATAAAATATAATAAAAATATATAGGCAAAAATACATAGGCAACAAATATGTCTTGAACACTGATATGTAAATAGTAGAGCAATTCTCTTCCCAGCTAGCTGGTTCTTGGAATAGAAAAAGCAACTCTATCCATTCTCTTCTCAAGTTCAGCATTAGTCATTTCCAGGTATGAAACCCATGGTGACTGCCTACTTATCTCTAGTGATAATTGATTAGAGTATATTTGGGAAAACTGGGAAAAGTGTGTATTATATGTGAGATTATGGTTGATATTCTCAAAGATACTAATTGGCATGTGACTAAGTAGGGACTAAAATCTACCTAGCATTCTGCATTCCGAGCTGTCTGCCCGGGTACAGATATGTGTCCACCCCAAAAGAACGTGCATTATTTTCTTTTTTGCACAAAAGCACCATTTGGGCAGGCAATGAACGTGAATCCTACCCTCTAGTTGAGTGTGCACTTACGTTAGTAAGAAGTTAACTATTTCACAGCAGTGTACATATTTTGTTTTATGCAATATCTGCTTTAAAAGTTCACCAAGTCAATACATCTTCCATTGTGTCACTTTGACTACAATAATAGAGTCAATTGTGTTTATTTGACTACAGTTGGACTCACAGTTGAACTATTTAAGAAACTTTTGAAGAAATATGACATTAAAATGAATGAATGAAATATCACAGTAACATATAATAGCCATGCATTTAAAATCTAAACAGTTTTAAACTTCTCCAGTTAAAGTAAAATATGCTTAAATATTTTACTGAATTATAATATACTTTACCTTGAAAGAACTCCAAAATAATATTTTCCAACTTAAGATGTATGATTAGTCTTTGAATCTATACTCAAGAAAATAACACAATCTATATACAGAAAGACATTATCATGCAGTTTAATATTTAAATATACTTATTTTTGTATTCTTTGAAACGCGCACCAAAATGATAAGGCAATCTAAAGTATTTGAATTCATGCTCAAGACAGTAATGTGAATGATATGCACAAGCCTTAATCATGCAATGCAGCATCAAAACTCATTTATCTTTAAAAAATAAATTAGTAGAATCACAATACATAAATCAGCCTTTATTCAGCATAAAAATTACATGGCATTTTAAAAGACAATGAGCAAAACAATGTAAAATGAACTAATGTTTTATTGCTATAATTTAAACAGCTGGGCTTAATACATTTTATGGAAGTACATATTAATATAAAACTTCATTAATTCAAAACAACCAAGATCAAAGATTAACTTTGCATTAAAAGATTTGGGCAATAATCTGGATTAGTACTTTCATTGTAGAATTATACAATACATAGAAAGGCACTTGTTAATTAATAAGAAATAGTAGTTGCTTTGAATTGTATAGTATGTTCAAATTAGGTAGTACATATTTCTAAACATTTGTTACAACTTCAAAAATTTTAATATTCTTATCCATTTTAAATAAATCAAAGAGAATCTTTATTTCAGAAAAGAATTAGCCCTTATGTTTAAAATTCTCACCATAGCAATTTAGATATAAATTATGTAATATTTTATACTGATTAATAAGTATCAGATATTTTTCACATTTAGAACTACAGTTACAGTAATTGCCACCTTCTGACTTCTACCACTTAAATACTATTTTCTTTTTGAAAATTAAGTGTTGCTGTCTCTTTGAAAATATAGTATTGAAGACAGAATTCTGTAAAAATATTACAATGAAATAACTATAAATATATGGATACTTTATTATTTATTTTTAAAGAAAGACAAGTGTTAACTCTTTCTATTGAGCAGTTTCACAAGGGTTTGTACCTACATAATGGTACTTGTAGAACTCCCTCAAAATAACACTGAAACATCAAATCTGAAGTACTGGATAGGATAGAATGTCAACATGGGACATTGTTATTAATTTTGTACATTTAATCTACAACCTTTGGTTTTTAAAATTTATTTATTTATTTTAATTAGGTATATATGACAGCAGAATACATTTTGATTCACTGTACACTATGACCTTTGATTTTTGATGCAATGTTGGTGGGCCCCTACAAATCATTCTTAACTGCAGAAATACAAGAATACAAAAAGTATACAATTTGTTCTAAAAAATAAAGTATGTCTTAAGGTAACATATGTACTCTGTGTTCTCAAACCTGGCTGTGTATCAGGTTTTAATAAATACAGTTGCTTAGACCCTGATCCCTTGAGATTATGATTTAGTAGGTCTGCAATTGGGGCCAGGCAGTCCAACATATTTTTATTCCTAATTACCAAAGTAAAAAGCATTTATTGTAGGGGAAAAAAACTAAAAAATATGCAAGTATATAAAATAAGAAGGAAAGTCTCTTCATTCCCATTCCTTGCAAAATCCCAATCGCAAAAGGAAATGAGTGTTAACACTGTTATGTTATCTCTGTACATTGTAATGCCTGATGTCTGCCTTGATAAAACTGCCTGGTTTCTTTCGCTTTAACCGCATCATGTGTAAACTAATGGATGATTTCACTAAATGTAGAGATTGTATCTGCCACAATCTGACAAAATATTGGCTCTGTCTTATACATAGAAGTTTTTTGGTGGTCATGGGACATACTTCAACAAGATCAGCATTTATTGTCCAAAGCAGCTGAAACCGATACCTCTAGAGCCACTGATGGTGACAGACCTTCCATCTGTATCAGAGAAGTAAATATGACTTCAGATGTGAAGCCATGAAGGTGTCCTGACCTGCAGGCGTCAACAGAGTGGTTTTCAAAGAGCAAACTGTGTAGCTTTCTCAAAATAAGTATGATCAAGAATTATTTAATGATATTTAGTGATTTTTCCTTTAGGAAGGCCAGTGAGTTTATGCTTGTAGTTTTTTCTCCCCCTTACAATGACATTCAATAAAGTATACATGGTATTTAGATATGCCCCATTTTGCTTAATTATTATTTTATTATTATTATTTTGGAGACAAAGTTTAGGTTGCCTAAGCTGACCTGAATTTACAGGCATGAGCCACCATGCCTGGCTACCCCTTACCCATTATTTTTAATGACTATATACATTTCCAATGGCAATTACTGTTCCTTGCCCCTCTCCCTTTCTTTCTTTCTAGTTAAATGAACTTTTGAGTTTGTTATGGGATTAAATGGAAATCACTATCTTCAAAAAGGTTAGGTACCTCCGATAGCAACAGAAGTAAAATAATTGGGATAAAATTGTTGTTATTAATTTAGGTAGTAATATTAAGTCAGATGCTTTCAAATATATATATTAACATTAGAAATTGCCAACCTAGGCTTAGTAGAGGATATGGTAATACACCAAAGAATATTAATACATCAAAGACTTATGTAAATGCTCATGTATAATATTTGAAGGCACTCAAATATTTAAATTCCTTTCAAACCACTAATTTGCAATTACTGAAGAGTTTAAGTATGCAAAATAATCACTCTGAAAAATATTTTGATTCAAAAAATTCATAATTTGTAAATTTTTGTAAATTGAGTTTATCAATTAGGAACCACAATAATGCTTCATAATTTCCTAGAGAAATCTGTAGAATGTGTTACCAATCACGTTCTCATTTAGAACTAAAACTATTTAGAAAGCATCTATAAAGAAGAGATGTATCAATAATCACTTGTTTAAAAAGATGACATATATAGAAAAACCCTTTTGCCAGGTGCTGAACTTTTACACAGAAGGCTGGATAGAGATAGTGTGCAGAGAGGGTGGGTTATCTCTAGACTTGAAGACTAGACTCCACAAAACATCTCTAGACTTGAAGCTTTGATCTCTCCAGGAAAGGGTTGGCAAACCAGAGCCTGTTTTGTAATTTAAGTTGTACTGGAACACAGTCATATCCACAGGTTGATACATTATCTATGAGTGTTTCATACTAGAACTACATTCAGAAACCCTGTGACCCACAGAGCCAAAAGTATTTGCCATTTGGCCCTCTAAGAAAAGTATACTGACCCCCCTGCTCTTGGATATTAAGAAAAGTATTCAAAGATGCTTAACTCTGTTATTTTAAAGGATAAGTTAAATGTGGGTTTGGTACGAAAATAAAACTCACTGTTTTTTTTTTTTTTTTAGTGAACTAAAGGTTTCAGTGTGTGAAAACTTATTTCTGTTAGTAATTATAAAATTAGTGTAAACTATGTTCTAAACCTCATAAACCTTCATAACTTTCTGATCCTTTTAAATAAAGGAGTTTACTAACACTACTTTTTCAAACAATAAAGTAGTTTAACAAAAGAATAAAAATGACTATTTATATTCATTTCCATATTTATGATAATCAACTAGTTAATAGTTTTAAAATATATTGCTATCTTTTCAAAGTTAACATTAAAGAGTGAATTTTACGTTTGAGAGCTAAGATCTTGTTTGACTTTATTACTAAACTGTGTTTATTAATACAATGTGGTAGATGTATGCACATACACAAATGAGTGGCTGACAAATTAAGTGCTAGAAGCAATTAATACCCACATAACAAAACATATTTTATCAAATTCCAAAGTGTATTTTTATTTAAGTTAAAGCTTTAAAGCAGTGATGTCATTTATGCAAGATCAAAAGTGCAACATGCCCTTGTGTATAAATTGTAAGTGCCGCTCACTTACATTGTTGATAGATTTATGCAAAGCTTCACCCAGAGAATGCCGCTATGAAGAAAAGATCACAGGAATAAAGGGAAACATTCAGAAATCAACTAAGTGAAAGAAAGAGGGATAAAAAGGGAGAGTAAAACATAGAACATTAATTATAATATGTTCAAGAAAAAATACGCTGAAAACAGTTCTGAGAGAAATTAGACAAAAAGAATTTTAAGACACAGTCTAAATTACCTATACTATCTTAAACTGTATGATTTGTTTGTGGGCTGGTGGACTTACCTACATAAATATTAAAGGCTAAAACATGAAAACCAGAGTTCAGTTTAAAAGATGATGGTTACTGAAGAACCTAGAAAGGCTGTTATTGTTGTATATTCCTCCAGGCATCTAAAATCTGACCCTGAAAGCATTACACCAAGCACTGCTGGAGATTCAGTAAGGATTTCTCCAGGGAGAAACAAGCAGATAAGAATCACAATACTAACCTGAATGACTGTAATATTTTGGGGCCAGAAATAAACATGAGATAATCATTAAAAATGTGAAGATTTAATAATAATCTGCTTTTGTACTTGAGAGGAAAGGAAGGTGAGATGCTTTTATATCTTTTTAATTCATTTTCTAAGATATATTTGGCAAAATTATTTACAATCTGTATTTATTTTTTCAGAAGTTCATTGACTTTTAAGTGATAAATAATTGGAAAAAGCAATATCCTTTTCCCTTCAAATACAGGGAAAAATGTGATTTCATCTTCAATTGCCTCACTTTTTTACTTTCCAAAATACACAGTAGTTCCAAAATGTAAAGTAATATTTTCAATTAATACTACTAATTTAAATTAAAAAGTTCCTTTAAAGGCTGGGGATGTAGCTCACTGGTAGAGTGCTTGACTAGTAAACAAAGGCCCTGGTTTGATTCCAGCACACATAAAAAAATTCCTGTAAAATGGGTTTTTACTCTGAACACATCAAATTTTCAGATAGACCATAATTATTATTTTTTAAATATTTCTTAAAGTATCACAAACTGAAAATAACTTTTATATGGAAAATAACATCTTGCTAATGGCTTAGTCTAATATAGTTCAGGATATAGTTTACTAGAGTTAAAAAAAATAAGGTGAGAAAAAGATACTTCCTATTTGATTACTTCAGAGTTTATCAACCTAAACTATCTTATCATTTTGTTAGTTACAATTAATGTTATTTATTCTTTCACACTCATTTGTATAATTATAAGAAATTTAATCTTTCCAGACTTGATAAAACTTAAGAAAACTGGAGGAATCTTTAGCTATAATATTTTACCTCTTTGTATTTCTCAGAATCAATGTCCTAGAAGTCAATCTAAAAAGTGTGCTATTTACTTATCAAGTAAATTTTATTTTTCATTCTTTTGTCTTTATCAGACAAAAATACTTATGTAGATATGATGCTAAGCTATGACCTTAGGGTCAGCTTACATAAAGACACTATCACAGTGTTGTTGGGTGGCAATGTTACTACTCTTTGTTAATATATAAGTGAAGTGAGATTTGTGTTTTTCATTTAATAATATCAGATTACTACTATAGTCCAGAAAATATCATAAGTGCTGTGTGAGATACAGAGCCAGGTAAAACAAACAACAAAGAAATAACCCAAAGTAAATATGATAAATGATATGAAAAATGATAAGTATGACTTTTTAAAGACTGTCATGATAAGAAGTGACTGGAGATAGGAAGTGACTGGAGATGGTAAAGAAAAACCTTGTGGAAAGAAGTCACATTGAAACTAGGTGTCCCTGCAGAAGCAGAAAGGAGAAAACCTTGGGAAAGAGTGTATCATGTAAACAAGATCAGCTACGACAAAGACCCTGAGGAGGAAGTAAGCTGGGCGTGAAGGCGGGAAGTGTGTCTGTAGAGTGCAGTTCAGGTGGTGTAACAGAGGATTAAGAGCCTGATCCAGTGTGTGCTGTGAGAATCATAAGCAGGGGAAACAGCATGATCTGACTAACATCATAAAAGATAGCTCTGAGTTTTGTGAGAAAAGTGAAACTGGGGAGGAGAGAGGAGAGGAAAGCCACTGTAATAGTGGCTTGGACTAGTGTTTACTAGAGAAGAAGGAAGAAGATAGAACTGGGAAATATTTGGAGGTAGAATAAAGAGGACTGAAAAGTTACATGTGAAGCAAAGGAAAGACAGAAATAAGAGATTACTCATTAAGTTTTATTTTTAACAACAAACAGTGCCAAGAAATCAAGATGCTGGGAGAGGGGTTGAGGGTGAAAATCAATATTTCTGAGTCAGACATGCTGAGTTTGAGATGCCAATTTGTCATCCAAGTGAATGTAGACTTGAGGGAAGAGGTCACACCTAGAGATATAACTTGAAAGTCACTGACATACAGACAGTATTTAAGTCATAATACAAGTTGAGATCCCCAAGTGTTATAGACTATTTGTGTCTCCCACCCCCAAACTCATATGCTGAAACCCTAAAACCTAATGTGATAGCATCAGGAAATAGGGCCTGGTAGATTCTTCAATTATGAGGGCAGAGCCTTCTTGAGTGGGCTAAATGCCCTGAGAAAGAGTCTCAGAGGATTCCTGCAGTACTTCAACTGTGTGAGAACACACTGAGAAGATAGCTGTCAAGGAACCAAGAAGTAAGGCTTCCCCAGAACTAAACCTGTTAGTCTCTTGAACTTTGTCTTCCCAGCCTCCAGAACTATGAGAAATAAATTTATATTTAAAGCTACCCAGACTATTATTACAGCCCAAGCTTAGAAAGGAAATTCATACCAAGAGATAAGGGTGATACCCTAACATTGAAAATGTGGAAGAGGCTTAGAACTGGGTAATGAGAGGAGAAACAGTTTTTAGCTACATGTTAGAAAAAAAAAAAAAAAAAAAACTACTTTGCTATGAGCAAATCTTTAAAAGTGATTCTAGCAAGGGCTCAAAAAGAAAAGAGGGTAAGTACAGAGAAAGCCTCAATTTTTCTAGAGAACACCTGAGAATCCTGAGAAAATTGTTGGTAGAAATATGTATTGTGAAGGCCATTCTGACTGGTTCTCAGAAATAAAGAACATGGTATTAAAAACTGGAGGAAAGAGGATCCTTGTTATAAAGAGGCAAAAAAAGTTGGCTAAATTGTGCTTGTGTACTAGGGTCTTATAGAAGGCAGAACTTTGAGCAATGAAATAGAATATTTAGCTGAAGCGATTTCTAAGCAAAGTTCTGAAGGTTTGGGTTGTCTCCTCCTGGCTACTTTATGGAAAAATGAAAGGGAAAGGAATGACTTAAAGACAGAATTATTAAGCAAAGGCTGGGCACAATGAGGCACACCTGTAATCCTGGTGAATCAGAAGGCTGAGGTAGAAGGATTGCAAGTTCCCGACTAGCCTGAGCAATTTAGTGATATCCTAAGCAACTTAGCAAAACTATGTCTTAAAATAAAAAATAAAGAGGGGTGGGAATGTGGCTCAGTGGTTAAGCACCCCTGGGTTCAATTTCTGTTTCCAAAAAAAAGGAAAAAAGGAACTAGCATGTAAAGATTTGGAAAACTCTCAGCTTATCCACATCACAAAAATAAGAGTATGTTTAGAAGAGCAACTGTTTAACAAAGAGATTAATGTGGATGTGAATCATGGGTCTGATGAGCTACCTCAGCAAGCACTACTCTTTGGGGAAAAAATAAAGATGATGACAGACCCTGAAGGTGATTCAGAGATCAGCAGGGCTGTGTCCTTGGTTTCAAAAGAAAGGATCACTGCCTCATTTTCAACAGACCAGACAACTTCTACCAAAGCTGTTGGGAGAGAGTATCCAAAGACTTGGGGGTGGGATCACCTGGAGCCTTGGGGACTTAACTGCTGCTTGGCAGTTACAGGGGCAGACGTGTCAATCTAGTGGGTTCAGAAGGCAGAATTCCATCCCATTGTTACAGGAAGGTAGGATCTCCAATCCAGTGGGCCTGGAAGGCATAGTATTAAGCCAAAAGATTATTCTCAAGCCTTAAGATTTCATTAAGTCTGCCTTGTAGTTAGGAATTATTTGGGATTCATCACTCCTTTCTTTCCTATTTCTCCCTTTTGGAACAGAATATCTATCCTACTCCTGTCGCATCCTTGTATTTTGGAAGCACAAAACTTGCTTGGTGCTATATAGTTTGGATACTGAATGTGCCCCAAAGGCCCATGTATTAAAGGATTGGTCCTTAGCTTGACATTCTTGAGAAATGGTAGTCCCTTTGGGAGGTGGGGCCCAGTGGGACATCACTGGGGGTATGTCCTTAAATAAGATCATGGGTACCTGATCATTTGCTACTTAGTTTCCTGGCCATGAATTTTGGCTCTACCACACATTCCCAGCTATTGCCCACCAGAGGCCTAAAAGCAATAGGCCTGCCTGGTCATGGACTGGAACCTCTAAAATTGAGAGGCAAAATAACCTTTTTCTTTTTATAAGTTAATTATCTAAAGTAGTTTGTTACAGTGACAAAATGGTAACACACTTGATTTTATAGGTTTGTAACTGGAAAGAAATTTGTCTCAGCTCACTCATATCTGATTTAAATGATATTTAGGTTTTAGACTTTAGGGTTTATGCTGAAATGAGGTTAAGTCTTCTGGAGATGTTGACATGTAATGACCTTATTTTGCATATGAGAAGGACATGAATATACCACACCAGATTGAATGTCTGTTGTGTTCCCCACTAATCCATATGTTCAAATCCTAACCCCCTATTTAACGGTAATTAGGAAGAGGACCTTTGATGGTTGATTAGGTCATGAAGGTGGAATCTTACAAAAGTGAACTAGAAGTGCTCCCCTGGCCCTTCGACCATGTGAAGATACAATAATAGGTCAGCTATATATGAACCAAGGAGTAGGAACACCAGATACCAAATCTGTGGGCACCTTGAACTTGGACTTGGTAGCTTCCTAGAACTGTGTGAAATAAGTTTTTGTTGTTATAAGCCAACCAGACTATGCTAATCTGTTGTAGTAGCCCAAGCTAAAACTATAAATGTCAGCTTAAAGGAATATTGAACAAACTAAAATTTTGTATGCAACAATATTATTTGGCAAGCATTCTATATAAGCAAGAGCTACATTAACAAAAACTGATGCCCTATATAATAGCCCATTTGTTTTAAGGCTTTTAAGTTTGTTGTTAATTTTTGAGATGCACGAAAAGGGATTCAAGAGATCCTCTTCGACTGACTGAGAGTGCTCAGAGATTCCAACACAGAAAACTTACTAAATGTATTTCAGGATTTCTATTCTTGAAGGATGAATATAATCAGAATTTCAGATAAGTAAGAAGAAAAACTGAAAATAATTTTTAAAAGCTATTGAACTTAATAAGAAATTTAAAGCTTTATACATAAAAAACAAATCAAAACAATGCCCTTAGGAGTTATCTCATTGTTCTAAACCTTGGTTTATACATCTAAAAACAGGACAAGATTTTATAAGTTTACAATTTGCAAACATGTTGGTATATAAATACTAAAATCCACTAAATTATAATCTTTTGAGGACAGTAAACCTATATTCATGCTTTGTATCCCAAGTATATAACTATGTGCCTGACACAGAGTAAATGATCAATAAATGCTTACTCAAAGACTAAATGAGGGGCTGGGATGTGGCTCAGCGGTAGGGCACTCGCCTAGCACGTGTGCAGCCCGGGTTCAAACCTCAGCACCATGTAAAAATAAGTGCATTGTGTACAACTAAAGCAAATAAATAAATATAAAAAAAAGACTAAATGAAGTATGTGGACTTAAAACATTCAGTTAGATTCCACTGCTCTATTTTACTTCTCTCCTTTCCCACAATAATAGAAGCAACAGAAGAAATTCTAGATAACTAAAAAGAAATATTTCTTAGGAAAAAAAAGTGTGTGTGTGTGTGTGTGTGTGTGTGTGTGTGTGTGTGTGTGAGAGAGAGAGAGAGAGAGAGAGAGAGAGAGAGAGAGAGAGAGAGAGAGAGAGAGAGAGAAATCCTGTTGACAAAAGTCATTAGATTCTAAGACCTAGAAATGTAACCTCTGGGAAATGAACTCTGAGTACACTACATATACTAAATATTTGTCTGGAATATATAAATCTGAACACAGAAAGGTTACCAAGTGGGAAGCAATATTCAGTGATGGCACCAACCTTGTCCCACTCTAACCTATTTTCCAAACTGTAGCCAAAGTTTTGAAAGGACAGTATTTGAATATTTCACACTCCTGCTTAAAACCTCTCAACGGCTCTTTATGCTCTTTGGATGAAGTCCTAAATCCCTAAAAAAGGCAAACAAGGCCCCAGACCATCTGATCCTGCCTGCCTTCTCATCACTCAGCTCTCCACTCTACAGAACAAAGGTGTTGCTTGGGCTGCATGAGGGCCTTCACATACACTGTCTCCTCTGCTCAGAATGTGCTTCTCCTCTCCTCTTGTCCTTTTTGGTCTCAGATAAAGAATCCCACATTCAGAGAAGCCTTCCCTAAATTCTCATGCTAGGTCAGGTCTTCACATTACACATGCTCATATACCACAGGTGAAATTTAACAGCTGTTTTCCTTTCTAGACCTTGAGTACCAGGAAGGCAAAAACCCACTCTGACCCCACTACTGACTGGTTTGACTAATGTCTAGCATACCAAGAGGCACTCAACTTTGACTGAATAAATAGATAAATGCATGAAAGAAAATATAAAAGTAGCCGGGCGCGGTGGCGCACGCCTGTAATCCCAGCACTTTGGGAGGCTGAGGCAGGAGGATTGTGAGTTCAAAGCCAGCCTCAGCAATGGCGAGGCACTTAGCAACTCAGTGAGACCCTGTCTCTAAATAAAATACAAAAAAGGGCTAGGGATGTGGCCCAGTGGTCGAGTGCCGCTGAGTTCAACCCTGGTACCAAAAAAAAAAGAAAAAGAAAAAGAAAATATAAAAGCAGTTCCTTAGCCTAGATTTCAACCCTTAGGCATTTCTTTTCTTTTCTTTTTTTTTTTTTGGCACCAGAGATTGAACCCAAGGACACTTAACGCCTGAGCCATATCCCCAGAACCACATCCCCAAGCATCCCCCTCTTCTGCCTTTTTAAAAATTTTTGAGACAGAGCCTTGCTAAGTTGCTGAGGCTGGCTTTGAACTTGCAATCCTCCAGCCTCAGCCTTCTGAACTGCCGGGATTACAGGCAGGTGCCACCGTGCCCAGCCTCAACACTTTGGGATTTAAAAACAAAAAGACCAAGAAATATGGGGTGATATGGACCAAGACTAAAATTGCTTAAAAAGCCCGGGGCTTATCACAAAGACCTGTAAAGTGAGATTGGGAAATAGGAGGTACTCTGGGGACTAATTATCAGAATCACCATACTACTGTATTATCAAAGGTGTTCCATTGCCATGGGGCTAAATATAAAGAACTACTAATACTTTATACAGACAATATGCCATAGGAATATGTCCATGACTTTCATAATTATTGCTTGATTTTCAATTCTAGTTTGAATAAAAGATCTCAAACAATAGAATAAAATTCTCATTACTGACAAAAGATGTGTTATTTATTAAACTTCTTACTTCCTTGAGACAATATTGATATTGATACACGGCAATGCAAATAAAATATGTTAAAGCTTAAAAAATTCCAAATATTTAGCATGTAATGATAGTTTCTTAAAGTAAATTACATAAAGACTTTTTCTAATGTTAATTTCAAGTATACCAATACCTAGAGGAAAGCAACTAACAAACCTAATATTTAGAAATAGATTTCACAGCTCTTAATAATTCTCCTAAAGCAAAAAATAAAAATTTATGTACCACTGTTCAATATCTAAAGTAGTAAAAAGACATGAATGAATAAAACTAAGGTTGAAAAAAGCTAACATGTCAGGTAATTCTTTTAATAGTTTTTTAGTTGTCGATGACCTGTTATTTTATTTATTCGTTTACATATGATGCCGAGAATTGAACCCAATGCCTCACATGTACTAGGCAAGTGCTCTACCACTAAGGCACAACCCAAGCCCTTGCGTCAGGTTATTCTTAACATTTTTCTCAGAGACTCAGTCTAAGCTTCACAACCATATATTGATTGAATGCTTGTATGTAAAATACTTTCTTTTTAGTATCTTATACTATATAGGAATGAATTAAGCTGACTGATTATTATTACTGCTCTTAAGTATTTCTTGAGTGTGCTCAGGGGCCCCAGCACCTGGGAAGGCATGACCTGCTCTGCATTGCATCACAGAAAAGCCACATGTTTAGTCCTCATTAGCTGACTGCCTGTATTTTAAAGCTAGTTATACAGATTTTGAAGTTCCATCTCTTAAAAGTACCAATTTAAGAACTGGACAATTCTAAAAAGGGAGGCTTTGGCATGGAAAAGAAAATTAAAAATTAACAATGAAATACTTTCAGATTAATTCAGAAAGCCATTTAGCATCTTCAAAGAAAAAAAGATTCAGGAGGAAGAATACTAACCACATAAGTCTGGTGAAAGAGAATATAATATAGCTGAAATAATGTCATTAATTTTTTTCACTGAAGATAAATTAAGGACAAACTTTCACATTTATTAAGGAAAATACTACAAATTAACTTTGAGTCAAGGAACTGAAGTACAAATGAGAAAGAATAATGGATTTGGGGTGGGTTTTGGTAGATCAAGTCCACTCCACATTTTCTTTTTAATTTTTTCTTTGTTATTTTTAGTTATAATTGACAGTAGAATGTATTTTGACATATATACACGGAGTATAACTTCCCATTTTTGAGGTTGTCACTTCACATTTTCTGAGAGAGTGAAATTAGGTCATGTTGGCTATTATCACTCTTTTCTAGCTGGCTTTTCTTTCCCCAGTAACAAGTGATATCTCTCTACTTTTTTTGCCTCTATTCCCTTTGACTTTCCTTTCCCTTCCTCCAGCCATCTCTTTTCTCAGAGCTCAGGATGAATCCCTACATAGTTTCTTGCTCTCCCAATTTCTGGGTACAGGATTCAAAATCTTTTGGCTCAGCTTCATTTGTCTTTCTCAGGGTACTGGACAAGGCCTCTGACTATTGAAGAGATGACTATTCCAAGTCCCTTATTTCAAAATCTGTTTCCATTTATATTTCCATGAAAAGGTAATGCTGCTGGGCTGGGGATGTAGCTCAGGGAGAAAGTTCTTACCAGCATACTCAAGGTCCTGGGTTTAATCCCTGGTACTGGGGAAGGAAAGGAAAGGTAGTACTTTTTCTTGTTTAAAAACTTAAGAAAAGGTGTCTAAAAACAGAGAAACTGCTTTTCTTGTATGCACAAATACTATTTCTAAAGAGCAAGAGTATTTTCCTTGCTAACATAAAGGAAGAGAAGGAACAGCAGAATGAATACTGAACTCTAAGTCCAAATCAACCCCACAGTTTTGGGATTTTGATAGTCTAGATTGGTATTGTATAATAAAAATATGATTAACAGCCACAATGTGAGCCATGTGTGCAATTTTAAATTTTCAGCAGTCACATGAAAAAAGTAAAAGTAGTATTACTTTAGTCATGTTATCTAACCCAATATATCAAAAAATTACCATTTCAGCATGTAACAACATAAAAATACCAGCAAAACATTCATATTTTTGACAAGTTTTTGATACATAGTATGTTTTATACTTAGATCTGATGAACCTCATTTCAAGTGCTATAAAGCCAAGCAGCACTGGTCTAGAAATCACAAAGCAGTCAGCAATAAACCTTAATGAAAACTGGCTTTTAACTGCTCTTGATGAAGAGCATTTATTTGGATGCTCTATTTCTTAGTGCAGTCATGGCTCTTTCCTACTGAGTGTAAAATACTATAAAAATATCGGTCATTATAAAATCAATACAACTAAAATGCAGCTTATCACTCCTTCTCCCCACCCAAAAGAGTAGCTTTTCCCAAATAATAGTCTCATTTTTAGTGCCTTGGCTAAATCCTAAGTCCACTTTAATATTTTCTTCTCTTTTACCAAAGTATACCATTGAATTGTGTGCAGTTTTTCTTTAAGTTTCTCTTCCATTCTCAATGAAATAAACTTAAGTTTTAATTGGGCAGAAATATTTGTACTTCATTCAATGAGTTCTTCTTTGGTCCCTATGCCTCAGTTTTGGTTCGCTCTATTCAACAATCTGTGGACTGCTAACTTACTACATTCCTGGCACAGTTTTAGTTGCTGGGGCTAAACAGTGAACAACACAAAGGTCCAGGTCTCAGCAAACATAAGAATCAATGTAATGCTGGGTAGTAATAAATGTTTTGAAAAAACACAAAGCAGAAAAAGGGGCAAAGAGTAAAACAGACTGCTATTTTAAAAGAAAGTGGTCAAGGAAAAGTTTTTGAGAAGTTAAAATTTGAGTAACCAATTGAACAAAATGAAGGGAAAAAAACACAAAGGTAGGGAAAGTGGGCTCCATGTGGAGGGACTAGCAGGTGCAAAGACTTCAAGATGGATTAGGCTTGGGGTGTGTGTGTTCCAAGAACTTCAAGCAGTCCAGGATGGCTGTAAAAAGAGGAAGGGGGAAAAGTGGTAGCAGATGATGTTAACAACGCAGCCAGAGACCAAATAGTGAGGGTCTGAGAGGCCATGGTAAGAGTTTGGGTTGTATTCTAAATGTGACAGGGAGTCCCTGGAGAGTTTGGACCAGGTAAGTACATAAGCAGTACTTTGCTGATTATAAAATAATCTGCAGGAAGCAAGAGTAGAAGCAGGAGATACAAAGAGAGTTATAGTTGCAGTATTAAGAGAGAAGTATAATGGGCTTGGGATATAAGGTGGAATAGTGGAGGAACTAGTGAGCAGTAGGTAGGTTTTGGATGTGTTTTGAAAGTAGAGCAGTAGGGAGTGCTGTGTGGCTGAGTGGCAAAAGGACCGTAGTGCCTAGGAGGAGTAGTTTGGCTTTGGTTGAAAGGCGTGGAGGGATGCATGATGTGCATTCAAGAATTCTACTTCATGTTGGCAAGGATATGGGGGAAAAGGTATACTAATACGTTTCTGGTGGGAGTATAAATTGGTGCAACCACTCTGGAAAGCAGTATGGAGATTCCTCAGAAAACTTGGAATAGAACTACCATTTGACCCAGCTATCCCACTCCTCGGCACATACCCAAAGGACATAAAATCAGCATATTACAATGATGCAGCCACATCAATGTTTACAGCAACTCAATTCACAATAGCTAAGCTATGGGACCAACCTAGGTTCCCTCCAACAGATGAATGGATAAAGAAAATATGGTACATATACACAATGGAATATTACTTAGCCATAAAGAAGAATGAAATTATGGCACTTGCTGGTAAATGGATGAAACTGGAGACTATCATGCCAAGTAAAATAAGCTAATCCCCCCCCCCCCCCCCAAAGAAAAGGCCGAATATACTCTCTGATATGTGGATGCTTACTTACAATAGGTTGGGGAAGAAAGGGGGAGTGGAAGTTCACTGGATTGGACAAGAGGGAGTTGGGGGAAGAGGGTGATGGGAATGGGAAAGATAGCAGAATGAATTGGACATAACTTTCCTATATTTATATATGAAAACAAGACCGATGTAAATCTGTATCATGTACAACCACAAAAATGGGAAGTTATACTCTATAAGTATGATATGTCAAAATACATTTACCATCATATACAACTAAAAGAAACACATTTTTAAAAATAGCATAACTTAAAAGGCAAAAAAATGAATTCTATTTCAGATATTTTAATTTAGAAACTTAAAATGATATGTCTCTATTTCATCCTCATTTCCATATACATAGCCTTACTAAGTTTCCCAAATTCCTACCTGTCCCCAAAAGGCTCCCCAACCTTGCTTTTTCTCATTAATGTATTCCTTATAGTGCCCGAGAAGTAAGTGTATGTGTAGTAAATGTTTGTTGAAAAATTAAAATATGCGTTACTTTTATTGGTCTTCTGTGTTCATCTTTGGACCTACTCATGATCACACTACAGATGGCCTCTTCAATGAAATCCTGCACAATCACATTGACTATATTACTGTTTCTCTACTTTTGAATTCCTACCCAGTGATATGTTGGTAAATGTTAATAGTTCTGGGAAAAGGAAAGTCTTGATGTGTAGCATCTGCTGATACCTATGGTATAGCTACCATAGGTGATTACAAGCCACCAGTATGACATCCCTGAATGTGTAGTTGGGAAGAGATGCGCACAACTAGCTAGATGGGGTGCTAGGAAACAGCTTCAATACACAACTGTACCTATAGCACAGACTGTTTGGATCATTTGTAATTTTTGCATAGTGACTCTTGCTTTAAATATCTGTATATAAATCTTCCTCGTATAGATGGTAAATCTTTGAAGTGTAAAAATTATGTCATATACATGGCTATAACCTACTAAATGACTTTGGGATCACAAAGTTCATATCCGCAAAATGAAGAGTCAGATCTAAACTAAAAATTTCACCACTGTGTGCCTATTATGGTCTGTCTCCCTAATTTCTCAAATGCTATGAATGAGGCTGAAACAAAGGAATATGTGATGGCCTTTTGAGGAAACAAATAGAAAAGATGGTAACAGATGACTATACAGCTACTTTTATTTAGGTAGAATTGAAGAACAAGAATGTAGTACTTCTGCTTTAAAAGAATTCAAATAAATACATTGCTTGGCACAGGACTAAAATGTAGTTAAAAACCTGAGATAAACACAACGAAATATTAAATGAGAACTAAAATATATAAAACTGACTCTAAACTAAAGCACAGAGTGAAAACAATAGCTTTTGGAAAATTCTATAAAATAATCAAAATATCTGATGCAAGGAAAGTGAAATTTTTATGTTCCTCTATGCCCATTTTTAGATAGGTAGGTAGATAGGTGATGGTATCAAATTTAATTCTTAAAAGTTTAAATACATATCAAAGACAAATTTGAGGAAATCAGGGAAGAAATAAAAATTAGAATAATGATACAGCATATCAAAACCTCTGGGACACAATGAAGGTGATTTGAAGAAGAAAGCTCATAGCATTGAGCTCATTCATTAAAAAATAGGAAGGCCAGGAGCGGTGGTGTATGACCTGTAATCCCAGTGGCTCAAAAGGCTGAGGCAGGAGGATCGCAAGTTCAAAGCCAGCCTCAGCAACTTAGTGAGGCCCTAAGCAACTTAGTAAGACCCTGTCTCTAAATAAAAATACATAAAAGGCTGGGATGTGGCTCAGTGGTTGAGTGTCCCTGGGTTCGTTCAATCCCTGGTTAAAAAAAACAAAACAAAACAACAACAACAACAACAACAACAACAAACAACAAAAAAAAAAAGAATGGAGAGCAAAATCAAAATCAATAGAACAAGAAAATAAAATCAGACCTGAACACAATGAAATTGAGGTTTTAAAAAAATCCAAAAAAGCAATGAAACAAAAAGTTGATTCTTTGAAAGAATAAACAAAATTGGTAAACCCTTAGCCAAGCTAACTAAAAGAGAGAAAAACTCAAATTGTTAAAATCCATGATGAAAATGAAAATATCACCAGATACTACTGAAACACAGAGGATAATTTAGAAACTATTTTGAAAAGTTAAACTCCAATAACCTATAAAATATTGACAATATTGACAAATTCCTAGATTCATATACATCTGACCTACCCAAATTGAACCAAGAGGATATAGAAAATTTAAACAGATCAATTTTTAGAAATGAAATGGAAGAAGCCATCAAAAGCCTACCAACACAGAAAAGTACAGGACTGGATGGATTCTCAGCCAAGTTCTACCAGGCCTTTAAAGAAGAACTAACACCAATCCTCCTCAAATTATTCCATGAAATAGAAAATGAGGGAATTCTTCCAAACTCATTCAAAGACACATCAAGAAAAGAAAACTTCATACAAATATCCCTGATGAACATAGATGCAAAAATTCTTAATAAAATACTGGCAAATCACATACAAAAACACATTAAAAAGATAGAGCACTATGATCAAGTGGGGTTCATCCCAGGGATGCATGGTTAATTCAACATACAGAAATCAATAAATGTAATACATCACATAAATAGACTTAAAGACAAGAACCACATTTATCTCAATAAATGCAGAAAAAGCATTTGACAAAATATGCGTCCATTCATGTTTACAACACTGGAAAAACTAGGAATAGAAGGAACATACTTCAACATTGTAAAAGCTATATGACAAACCCAAGGCCAACATCATTTCTAAATGGAGAAAAACTAAAAGCATTCCCTTTAAAACCAGGAACAAGAAAATGATGCCCATTTTCACAACTTCAATTCCACTTATTCTTGGAACTCTAGCCAGAGCAATTAGGCAAAAGAAAAAAATTGAAGTGATACAAAAAGGAAAAGAAGAGCTTAAACAATCTGTTTGCCAATTACATGATTCTATATTTAGAAGAACAAAAACACTCTTACCATAAACTCCTAGAACTCATAAATGAATTCAGCAAAGTAGTAGGATACAAAATTAACACCCATACATCAAATGCGTTTCTATACTCCAATGATGAATCAGCTGAAAGAGAAATTAGAAAAACCATCCCATTCATAATAGCCTAAAAAATAATACTTAGGAATCAATCTAACAAAAGAGAAGAAAGACCTCTACAATGAAAACTACAGAACACTAAAGAAAGAAATTGAGAGGAAGACCTTAGAAGATGGAAAGACCTACAATGTTCTTGGATAAGCAGAATCAATATTGTCAAAATAGCCATACTACCAAAAGCACTTGACAGATTCAATGCAATTACCGTTATAATTCCAATGATGTTCTTCATAGGAATATAAAAAGTAGTCATGAAATTCATTTGGAAAAATAAGTGACCCAGAATAGCCAAAGCAATCCGTAGCAAGAAGAGTGAAGCAGGAGGCATCATAATACCAGACCCTAAACTATATTATACAGCCATAGTAATAAAAACGGAATGGTACTGGCACCAAAACAAACATGAAGACCAATGGTACAGAATAGAAGACACAGAGACAAACCCACATAAACATAGTTATCTCATACTAGACAAAGGTGCCAATAACATTCTTTGGTGAAAAGATAGCCTCTTCAACAAATGTTGCTTGGATAACTGGAAATCAATATGTAGCAAAATGAAATTAAACCCCTCTCTCTCATCCTGCACAAAAAATCAACTCTAAGTGGATCAAAGACCTAGGAATTAGACCAGAAAACCTACACCTACTAAAAGAAAAGGTAAGCCTAACACTTCAAAATATTGGCAGAAATTGACTTTCTGTACAAGACTCCTAAAGCACAAGAAATAAAATTTAAAATCAATAAATGGGATAACATCAAACTAAAAAGCCTCTTTACAACATAAGAAACAATCAAGAGTGTGAAGAAAGAACCTACAGAATGGGAGAAAATCTTTGCCACCTGCACCTCAGATAGGGTGTTAATTTCCAGGACATACAAAATACTCAAAGAGAATAACACCAAAAAACCCAAATAGCCCAATCAATAAATGGGAAGAACTGAAGAGACCCTCCTCAAAAGAAAAAGTAGGAATGGTCAACAAATAAATGAAAAAAAAATTTCAACATCTCTAGCAATTAGAGAAATGCACATTAAAACTACACTGCAATTTCATTTCACTCCAGTCAGAATGGCAATTTTCAAGAATACAAGTAACAACAAACATTGATGAGGATGTGGGAAAAAAGGAATGCTCATACATTGTTGGTGAGACTGCATATTGGTGCAACCACTCTGGAAAGCATTAGGGAGATTCCTTAAAAAACAAACAAACAAACAAACAAACAAACAAACAAAAAACAAACAGGAATGGAACTACCATATGATCCAGTTATCCCACTCCTTGTCATATATCCAAGGGACTTAAAATCAGTATACAACAGTGACACAGCCATAAACATCAACATTTATGGTAGCACAATTCACAACAGCTAAGCTATGGAACCAACCTAAATGCTCATCAACAGATGAATGGATAAAGAAACTGTGGTATATATATACAATGGAATATTACTCAGCCACAAAGAAGAATGATTTTATGATATTTGCTACTAAATGGATGGATCTGGAGAATATCATGCTAAGTGAAATAAGCCAATCCCCAAAGAATCAAAGGTCAAATATTTTTGCTGATATATGAAAGCTAAACCATAATGAAGAGGGGAGGGGAGAGAAATTCAATAGATTAGACAAAGGGGAACAAAAAGAAGGCGAGAATAGGATTAGGAAAGACAGTAGAATAAATCTAATATAATTTTCTTACATATGCATATGAAAATACCTAAGTGAATCCCACCATTGTGCCCACCCACAAGAATGGGGTCCCAATTAGAATAAGATATATCCCATGTTTGTATAATCTTATCACAGAATGGATTCTACTGTTGTGCATAACTAAAAGAACTAATAAAAACATTTAAATTCATATCAAAGACAAGTTATTTCATTTTTTCCTTTGCTCTAAAGAGGATGAAATATAGGTATGTTAAGGTACAAAAAGTCTCATGTTCAGTTCACTCAGAAACAGTTAAATATGTGAAAATGCAGATACTCTGATACTTTTTCATAGTATATGCTTCTGCCCAAGCCCTACACTTATTTCCTACTCTTAATCCTTTAATACCATCAAGCCTAAGCCTGCTGAACTAACTAAAATTTCCTAAGTGCAGAACATGATAGAGGCTTAGTAACACTATGTCCCTCCAGGTCCTTAAGTAAGAATATAAAATAAGTGAGTGGTACACTATAATCCCAGAGACTTGGGGAGGCCGGGGCAGGAAAAACACAAGTTTCAGGCCAGCCTAGACAATTTAATGAGACCCTATCTCGAAATAAAAAATAAAAAGGACTGCAGATGTAGCTTGGTTGTAGAGCACTCACTACTGTTAAAAAAAAAAAAAAAAAAAAGAAAGAAAGTAAAATAAGTGTGTGGATAGTAATTAACAAGGTAACATGGCACAGAACTTTTAACAAGAACTATTTCTTTCTATTTTTATCTGAATTTCAAAGGTTTCAAATGATTCACAACGCTCTCTCTCAAACACACGGTATGTAATTCTATTTCAGAATAATATCATAAATTATTATGAAATACTAGGTACAAATTGGCAGACCTCAAGCATTCATTTTTTAAAACAACTGTGCATTACAGACTCCAAGCATTCTTGAAAGACACTGTACATATGTACCTATGTGACAAATAATCTTAGAAAAAGCCTTTCCTGTTTATTTTGAAATTAATCATGATCACAAACAGAAAGATAACTGTGGATTTGCAGCACTGAAGCACCAGATGCTTCGTGCCCAAATTCTGCACTTGTTTATCAACTGATGACTCATGCAGTCACTTCTATTTAATTACTGCTTTAGTAGGAGAATGCTAAGAATTCATAAAGTTAGAGGTTGTGTAAATAAGTAAAAATGTGCAAATTACTTTAATTATAGTTATAAATGTTCTGGAAATAAGAGAAACAGAAAAGATAGATTTCAAAATATTACCACCATTTGCTTATGTTGTACCATCTCCAAGGGGCTTCGAGTACTAGCCCTTTGGTGAGAAAGAAGTTAACTGCTTGATTTTGGAGAGTGATTTTAGTTAATCAGGATGCATTTAATAAATGTTCCCTTCTGCTATGAAATGGTATCTAAGAGCTTAAAGGAGATTTTATATTTTCAAAGAACAGCTACCTTCTCTACTACTCTAATGTGTTCAGTTCAAAAATTAAACTAAGAAAATTATCAATTCTTTACAGTTGACTACATATATAAGATGATTTCTTAGCTCAACATTTCCCAGGTTTTTAAATATGTTGTCTTGATCTTACTCACATTAAAAATTTTTAAGTTTGTCCTATGAAAAATAACAAAATACAGTGAATTTACACACAGTGCTTTATACTATTTCCCTAGTTTAAGAGGGTCAAGGAAAATGAATCTTCAGAAGGTACAGACTTTACTTACCTGGTTTAAGAGATCTTCAACTTTCTTCTGCCATGAGTCCCTGGCGGCATTTTTCTCGCGTTCTTTTAATTGCAGTAGCTGAGACATTGCGGACTTCTTATCCTCTTCATGTTGAAGCCTTAACTCTTCACGAAGTTTAGAACACTCCTGTCTAGGAAAAAATACAAGTATTTACTTTGTAAAGAAAATTATTCCTCTAAGTGAATAATGTGAATGACATACAGTCATTCACAGCTTCTATAAATGCCTAATCCTCCTCAAATGTCTGTGACTCAGAGTTAAAACTGATTATTTTATAGCTAAGGACCATAAGGTAAACTGGTAACTACCCCAAATCACTTGTTTACCCACTGATTAAGGGAAGAACAGGCACTAGAATAAATAAATCTGCTAACTTCAGATTAGTTCTCTTTCCAGTTTTTAGTCAAGGAAATAAAATCAGAAAAAAGAAAATATGAATTCAAACAGAAAAAAAAGGATTCTAAAATCTCTGCATCTAATCATGGGGAAAAATCGTTTAAAATACTGTCTTTAACAATGTAAGTCATACAATAGGAAAACTTTATTGTGCATCTGTATTGGAAAGGTGACATTACAGAATAAAAAATAAAAAATATACCTAAGATTTTCAGTCCACTTTATCTCCAAGTCATGGGCCATTTTGTCCACTCTAAGATTCTCTTCTTCTTTCATGGCAGCAAGTGTTTCTTCATGCTGGTGCCTCTCCTGCTCTAGCTCAGCCTGAAGAATAAAAACCTTTCATTGACGACATCTTCAAAAGCAAAGATACTGCTGGTTATTTCAGATAAGTATCCAGTGCCTGTGTTATAATTTGTAAATTCTTATGACACAATAACTGTAATGTTATCTATGACAATTACTCAAGATTTTCTGACAATAAAATATATAGTACTCATCTACTTATTTATTTTTTAGTGCTGGGGTTGAACTCAGGGTCTCACGCATGCTAGGCACACACCTTTGGCACTAAGCTAAACCCCCAGTCTAACACATTTCTATTTTAAAGCTTGTCTAAACTATATTAAGACTTAAAATAGTATAAGTTATTTAAAGAGTTCAAAGTCTGCATTAATCATATAAACTAAACATTTCTTACCATGGGTACCCAACAACAGATTGATTATTGAATTACTTTTGCATGTATCACATCACAGTTATGTTATTCAAATTCATTCATATTCATATTCAAAACTATTATTTTTTCAAAGCTTAAGCTTTATAGCTGCATTCCTCTAACTTGATTAAAAGAATTATGTGGAACTTAGGCTACTATTTTTATAAGTCAGTAGTCCACATGCTCAGTTGTCATGGTAATATGATATGATATATATGAAATCCCTGTTAATAAGCATAGATCAAGTAGCTCCCTGGAGCAGGGGCTGGAGGTGACCTGTTTGGATAACACTGGCAACCATGGAGCCCTGCCAGCAGTGCAGCCACTGTAAGGACACTAAGTAGTAGGGGAGCAGATGATGGTCTATCCTACCATGGTGACCTTTTCTGGAACACCCACTTGCTAACAGTTTGTGGTACAGTAGGTTTTGAGGAGTATATCCAGATGAATTGAAAGAAAGAAAGAAAGAAAGAAAGAAAGAAAGAAAGAAAGAAAGAAAGAAAGAAAGAAAGAAAGAAAGACAGTCATGGGAACTGCCACTCAACATTGCTGACCTGATTATTAAGCAGTAACTATTGAAAACTGAATTAATCCAACTGTTCTTTTCAAGTACTCTGCCTCCAGGAATGCATTTTATTAGACATTATTGGGGTTGGGCTGGAGGAGAAGAGGTTGCTTTTTTTTTTGGTACTAGGGATGTATTCAATTAAAATGAGGTCACCCTGGAATAGGATAAGCCCTTAATTCAATATGACCCATTCTTACAAAATGACTACGTGAAAACAGGGAGAGACTGAAATTATGCAGCCAAATGTGAAAGGAATGCCTGGAGCTACAAGAAGCTGGAAAAGGGCAGGAAGGATCCTCCATTAGAGATTTAAGAGGGAGGACAGTTCTGCCAACACCTGATTTTAGTCTAGAGACTGTGAGAGAATAAATTTCTGTTGCTTTAAGTCACCCAGTTTGTAGTACTTTGTTATAATAGCCTTAGGAATTAATACACTAATTACATACAATTTGATGTTTTAAATAAGCTATAAATAAAGTGGCTAAATCATATTTTTTATTTTGCTGATATTTATCTTACATTAGAATTATGCAATTACCTCAACATTTACTAGAACATCCTTGGTCTCTTTCAGTCTGCCTTTAGTCAAGTTAAGCTCATTCTGAAGCCTTTCCTGGGAATCCTGAAGACTAGCAATGAGTCCTTCAGCAGAGCCAAGACCTTGTTCACTTTTCCTTACCAGATCTTGGAGGCGGCCAATCTGCAAGTACATAGAACACTATGTTAATAGGCCTCATTTTAACAGACTAGTAAAACAGTCTCACGATCCCTTTTTTAGAGTTTTTTTCTTTAGTTTTAATTTTACTGAATAAATCATTTCTTTTGATAAAATTGGAAGAAACACTCAAATGTTCATAATAACCTTTATCATCTTTTTTTTTTTTTTTTTTTTTTTTTTTTTTTTGTGGCAGGGTACTGGGAATTTAACCCTGGAGCAACTTACCATTGAGCTACATCCTCAGCCCTTTTTATTTTGAGATAGGATCTCATTAAGCGCTTAGGGCCTTGCTAAATTGCTGAGGCTGGCCTTCAACTTGCCATCCTCCTGCCTCAGCCTCCCAAGCCCCTGGCCTATTTTATAGGAGTGTGCGCTCACGTTGTTCATCCGCTATTTTTTGAAAAGACCTCCATATTTATGGTTTCCCTTTTAAGACAGCTATGTAAAAAAATGGATATACCTCTCAAGCTCTTGGTTTTAAGAAAATTCCTGCTATTATCATATAACAAAATACCCATAAAAAAGGAATTAGAGCAAGATAAAAATTATAATAAAGATTAAAAAAATGTAGATAAAATATTTTAAAATCATTCTTTGAAACTGAATCATTTATATTTCATTTTAGTCCAGTTCTCCTGCTATTTACAAAGGTGATAAATTTAAGTAAATACTGACAAGTTATTATATGTATCCTATAGAATAAATTGTGATTTCTGAGTTTCCATACAAAATTTGTCTAGTGAAATTTTTTTTTTTTTTTTTTTTTTTTTTTTTTTTTTTTTTGGTGGTACTGGGGATTGAACTCAGGGGCACTCGACCACTGGGTCACATCCCCAGCCCTTTTTTATATTTTAGAGACAGGGTCTCACTGAGTTGCTGAGTGCCTCGCCATTGCTGAGGCTGGCTTTGAACTCGCGATCCTCCTGCCTCAGCCTCCCAAAGTGCTGGGATTACAGGCGTGCGCCACCGCGCCCGGCTCTAGTGAAATTTTTAAGAGTTGAATTTATGTACTCTTGAAATTATGAGCAAATGGACAATTTGTTGATTAGGCGGATCTCTACCCTCTAATTTATAGGAACTAAATCCATGAACGAAATATTTTAAATTATTTAGGAAGATGCTATGAAGTAAAAACCCCACTTTAATAAATATCTATAAAATACCTACTAAAAGGAATTAGAATAAGATAAAAATTATAATAAAGATTGAAAAAATATAGATGAAATATTTTAAAAACAAAAAAATGGCCAAGCCTATGAAAATCCTACAAAAATTAAACTGGGAGTTTAAAAATATTATCAGAATATTTATCCTTGTAAATATAGGAATCACAAAGAAAACTAAGATTAAAGGTCTCCAACACCTCACTGACCCACAGCCCTCTCTAGGTACACAACCCTCCATGTAGGTATATGCTGATATATGTATATGTTCACCAATTCTGGGGAAGAGAGCAATATGTTATCTGGTTGTGTCTCTAAAGGGATGCTAACCTCATAAAACAATATGGGGAGACTCCCAATTTTCTGTATCTTAGAATATTTTCATAGCAAGAAAATTACCTGTTTCTTGAAAGTTTGGTAAAATGCACCCACTGTATTCTCTGGGCCTAGTGCATTTTTAGAGATATGTTGGTCTGTTTTCTTTCATGGTTATAATTGGTTTGGTTGGATTGTTCAAATACTTTGATTCACTTTAAAAATTTAAATATTCACATAAAGATTTCTTTCCTAATTTAAAAAATATACTAGCATGGGGCTGGGGCTCTAGCTCAGTGGTAGAGTGCTTTCCTTGCACGTGAGCATTGTTCAACCCTCAGCACCACATAAAAATAAATAAAGATACTGTATCCATCTACAACTAAAAAATATTTTTTAAAAATACTAGCATATTCATATATAGCATTTGCTTACACCGTTCTAAAAATTTAACTGTCACTATATTAAGGCCCTACTTTCTCTATTTTATGTTGCTTACTTTTATCTTCTCTACATTTTGTATTCTCTGGCTTGCCATAAGTATGTATCATGATGGTGAATGAATGACCGTAAGGACAGCAGCCACAACAGAACTGAAAGATTATTTAACTTAGCAGAAAATCTAGTTTCAAGGTCTGGGTATACCACTATAAAAGAGAATTAATAACAATCAATAAGGGAAAAATAATAAAATTTAACAACATAAAGAATATTCTTTTACAATCTAGAAAAATTTCAGATGACTTAAGGGTTATATGTGTATGAAACATGAAAAAATTTATAAAGAACAGTATTCTAGTTACCACATAAAGAGCTAAAGAAGAAGATGTGTTAAAGAAACTAAGAATCTAGTTACAATATACTATAAAAAGTGACAAACAGCTGATCAAAATGTTTCCTAAAATATAATAAAATGGATATGTGTGGAAAATATTTGCTATTTCCCAATATAAAAATCTCACTTTGGAATCTGGGCAATCTACCCTCCTTCCCTACTGGTGCATACAGTCTCAGTAAGGAGTCCAAACTCCAGTATGCAGAGCTTGGTTGGAGTATAAACTAATTAGGCTGCCTCAATCTGTTGCTATCAGAAATGTTTCAGGGCAGGCATGTGGATTAAATTTATCTACTCACAGTCATTTTAGGACCTTTTAAAGGAGTACCTAAAAAGACCCTTTTCCAGTTGCACACGTACCTAAGGGAATCTGTGAGTGAAGTATGAAATCAACAGAAATACAGCAAATCCAACTTAAGAAAAAGAGTTCTGGTTCTGAATTGCATTCATGCCTGATACTAACATTTCCTTTTTTGTTGGACTAGTTCGAATTAGAATTTTTGTCATTTGCAGTAGGGACCAATATTCATATTCCTCTTATTAATGTGCACCCTGACAGAATACAGTTAATTGGAACCTACTCCCTGAATTACTTATCTATCTATATTTGCTCTTTTCTAATCCATTCTCCTTGCAACACCAGAGTAAATTTATAAATCACAAATACGGCCACAGGTATAAGCACTATGTCTCAGGAAAGCATCCACTTAGCATTTTCCAATTATTTCCCATAGTTCTTAGCATAACATTCAAAATCTTTCCCAGGGTTTACAAGTCTTCCATGGCATAATCCCTACCTATATCTCCAGCTCAGCTTGGCCAATTCTCCTTCTCTGAGCTTTATACCATGGTTAAGAATTAAGTTCTGAAATCTCACTGCCTGGATTAGAATTCTGTCTTTACCTACCTACTACAGGATATGGGCAAGTTATGTAACTTTTCTGTGTCTTAGCAACTAGTTTTTACTGCACAGGGTTGTGAGGATTAAAGGAGAGAAAAATAAAAAGGTCACACTAAATAAAACTTTGCCTTGGAATGTAGTAAGCACTAAATAAAAAGCACAGTTGCTATCTTACTCCATTTATACTGCCATTCCTACAATTTCTGGAAATTTCTCACGTCTCGGTGTCTTTGTATAAGCTTTCCTTTTTAAATTATCCTGTCAAGCTCACTTACCACTCTTTTGCAATATGGGTATACTTATAAGTACTTGTTTCTGTGTCTCTCTCCATGATAGCAGGAACCAAGTCTGATTTAGTCACCACTTTAACCACAGTGCCTAACAGTTCTTTAGAATTTAACAGTCATTCAATATTTATGGAATAAATGAATGAGTCAGTTACTAAAAAAGTTCATATATACTTAATAGCAATCAGAAACAAATAGAATCTCTTTAACCTCTCAATATATAGGTATTTAACTTCAAAAAGGACCCCCCCCCCCCCCCCAAAAAAAAAGCCTTTGCTTTATTGACCTTGAATTGTACCAGAGTGACTGCTAGGCTATATTGACAAGTAGCAGGTAGACATGGGCAGTAGGAACATGAAATTAAGGGGATAATTCAATAGACAGAGCCTACATACTGGTCTTCCACAAGTTTTCTTTGGAAAAGCAGTCTACCCAAGGCCATTCTGGTCCTGCTCTGTCTTAAGTCAACAACCTGTCACATGCAGGGCTATTCTCAGGCCTCAGGAATATATGTATGTCTGTGTTAGTGAGCTTTTCATTTCTGTGTCCAAACTACCCGACAAGAACAACTTAGAGAAGGAAAAGTTTATTTTGGCTCACAGTTTCAGAGGTTTAATCCATGGTTTGCTAACTCCATTGCTGTGGGTCCAAGGTGAGGCAGAACATCATGGTGGAAGATCATGGTGGAAGGGCATGGTGGAGAAGCACTACTCCGTTCATAGCGGCCAAGGAATAGAAAGAGGAACGGACCACAGGGAAGATGATGAACCTTTCTAGGGCATGCCCTAGTGGCCCACCTCCTCTAGTCATGCCCCACCTGCTTACAGTTAACTCCCAGTTAGTCCATTGAAATTAGGATGGATCAATTAGGTTGTAGCTCTCATAATCTAATAATTTTACTTCTGAATATTCCTGAATAAACACAGGTTTTGGGGAAGCCTCATATCCAACTCATAACAGTGTCCAAAGACTTTTCCCTGATAAGAATGCAAGTTACCCTGGAAGGGGACTTTTGTGACCTTTATACAGACTAAAGGTTCCCAGACTCAGAAAGATAGGATAATTAAAAATAAAGTCCACTGATCATAAAATCTATAAATCAAGTTCCAATTAGAATTGGTCAGCATGGACCAAGGTGACTGAGAGCTTACCTTTAGATGTTTAGCATGCCATTTTAACCTCATAATAACAGTAAAATTCCCCACCCCCTGCAGATTTATATTGGGTATCTGGGGCAAATTCATGCATAGAAAGGACTTAAAAATCTGATGCAATTCTACTATCAGTCAAAAGAGATAGTACCTGGGTGGAGCTCTCTACAAACAGAACTAGAGAACAAAGTGGTTGCAAAGTCACTTTCCTCTCTGAGATGCCCCACCCTTCTGCCTTTAGGGTATTTTTCCTTTCTCCTCTAATAAAATCTGCTCTATTTTTAATATGTTCTGTGCCTTGCTTGAAATCTCCTGTAAGAACACAAGAGCCAAGAGACATAATGCTATCTAGATTCCCACTCATTTTGATCTTTGGTATATTTGGAATTTTTTTGGCACAAGGCTGAAAAAGAATCTAAATCTTACCTTTATCTTCCATGTACACAGAGTCTTAAAAGAACACTTTCATCCACTACTATTTAGATTAAATTTATTTACTCGGGCTGGGGTTGTGGCTCAGCGGTAGAGAACTCGCCTAGCATGTGTGTGGCCCTGGGTTCGATCCTTGGCACCACATAAAAATAAACAAACAAAAAAAAGTATAAAAAAATCTATTTACTCTAGCTTCCACCTCAGTTTTCCGTTGAAATTATAGAAAGGTCCTTGGAGAACTCTTGATTGTACAACCTACTACCCTCTTTTCAGGACTCACAGTCTATTATAAGCATTTGTATGACACTGCAAGGCACTTCCACCCTCTTTTAAATACAGCTTTTGTGGTTTTCTGATATCTATTAATCCTCATTCCCAGGCTCTGATTTCTTCTCCTTGATACCTTTTCCTGGTCTGAGTAACTCAACATTGGTGCTCTTCTTATCAGCTACAACTGGGTGAGGTACTCCACTTAAAGGGCTTCAGGGACTGACTAATCTTAACCTCCAACTCAGAACTCCACTCAGGTCCAGCCTAGATGTCTTACAACCAGTTTTAAGTCACATACACAAACAACTCATTGTCTTGCCATTCTAATGAACTTTTTCCTCCTATAATTCCTACTGTTCAATAGTGGCATAATTATCTGTCCAAAAACCTAAGTCACGTTCTATTACCACACAAGGTCCTGCTTATTTCTACACAATTTCCACTCCCAGTTTTATTTGTAAATCAGGATGTAAATCATTTCTTGCCTGGACTAATGTAATGTCAATCTCATACCACTCTTCCAGAGAACAAAAGAAGGAATGTGTCTTGTAATTTTATGAGGCCAGTATAACCTTGACTTGAAAACCAGGAAAGGATGATATGAAAAAGGAAAAGTACAAAGCAACCTTACTCAAATAAAGGCTCAGGAATCCTAAAACAGGTATTAGCCAACTAAATCTCACATTATATCAAAAATATAAAAATTAAATGTTGATTTAATGAGAAAACTGATTTAAAGTAGCACATTAATTAAGAAAAAATTATGATCTTAATAGGTATAGAAAACTCAACATCTATTCATGATTTTTGTTTAATTATAAAACTAGAGTTGGAAGAGAATTTCCCTGACCTGATAAAAGGTACTTATAAAATAGAACTCTGGAGAAGCATCTTGGGTTGACTGGGAAATGTTGATATGGTTCCTTTAATAGCAGGAAGCCAAACAAGAATGTCTTCTATCTCTGGAGATCCTAGTCAGCAAAGCAAGACAAGAGAAAAGATGTCCCAGAATGAAGGGAAAGTAGAAGCATATGGAGGAATGAGGCAGGCAGATGCTTGGGAAGCCAATCTAAAGTGGCACCAAAACACTACTAGGGTGCTAAAACATAACTGAAAATGTAGCCAGAAGGAACATAAGTTACATATTTACTAGAACTATCCTCAGTGAAATTACAGGATGTAGGTTGGAGGAATATTTAGATAAGCCATTTAGAATTAAGAGAGGAAACCTGCAGGGCCTATATGAGAAACACAGATGGTCGGTAAAGTCTCTTCTAATGACAGCAGGATACAGTAACTCCAAGGATCATGTTCTGCTGAGAGAGATGTGCAAATCTGAAGCCAGTAGTGGATTGATTACCTTGGACAGAAAATGGGCTGGGCTGATTTCAGTAACAGTCTTATTACTGCTCTATCCTTCCCAAATGTAGCACTTGGTACTTTCTCTGGATAAATATTTAAAAATAACTAAACATCACTAAGTGAAAATTAATAGCCTGCTCAGGGGCACTGAAGCATTTTGGTGTGGTTTCTGTAGGAAGAAGTGGAGTGATGAGAAAACGGACTTGAAGGCTGTCTAAGGAGATGACACTGGTGAGGTCAGAGAAGCTAACAAGATGAGAAGTGTCAAGACCAGAACTGAGTCTGAGGAAGATCACACAACAAGGTATATGAAGGATTAAAGGAAAGAAAGGGAAAGAAGACAGTATGAAGGCCATTCTAGCACATAGCCTTAACCTGGCAAAAGAGGGAAAGAGAAGGGATGAAAAATGTAGTGATTTTTAAAAGATCCTTACATTAATTTTATTCACAAATTTGTGATAACATTCTTTCAATATTTATTTTTTAGGTATAGTTGGACACAATACCTTTATTTTATTTATTTATTTTGATGTGGTGCTGAGGATCAACACCAGGACCTTGAATGTGCTGGGCAAGTGCTCTACCACTGAGCCACAACCCCAGCCTGTGTGATAACATTTTTACTGTATCCTTTTCTTTTCCAGGATAAACAATATCTTCATGGAGAATTTAAAATTTATTTTAGATGTCACTATATAGAACTTAAAATGTTTCTCTTATATGGTAGAGAAAAGTTTGCAAAAGTGAAGAAACACCTCTTCCATTCATTTCCCAGTAAGGTAATGTTTTCCTTTGTTTGCTCTCCGCTTGGTTTAATGTTGTTGATAGCAATTTTTTACCTTCTAAGATAGAACTTATGAAAAATTCAGCATCAAGGTTTTTTGTTCTAGATATGTTACCTTCACTAAGGCTCACCTACCTATACAGTGTCACCAGAATAAGTTATTATTAATAACATACATAGTGTAGGTGATAGGCCTAAAGAATTCTTGCCTCTTGATTGGCTGTATTCAGCTTGTCTTCCAGGGCTTCCTTCAGGTTTTCTAGCTCTAGTTGAAGCTGATTTTTATCCTCTTCCAGGTTTAGTTTTTCCTTTTTATATTGTTCCTCTAATTCCTTAGAAAAAGAAATATTAGAAAATAAAAAATATTGCAAACATTACAAACTTTCAAGATTCCAAGAAAAAGACTTTTCTGTCTTATTTTTTGACAATTTTCAAATTAGCCTTACCTTTAAATAGTATCAGAATTAACAGTGATTCTGCTTAATCCTTATAGCTTAGATTCTATCATTCAAATCACATACGATATAGCCATTAAATAGATTTTTAAATAGAAAGAATATGTGGCTGGTTTAAATTAAGTTATAGTAAAAAAACTGAAAAGCGTAATTTAAATGATAATTTGATGAATAAAGAAAACATTCCAATACTCCAGAATTCAGAATTCTTTTATATTTACATTTAAACAAATCTAGTAACACTTCTGGAACTCAGATGTCTAATATGGAAATAGAGTAGAGAATTAGCAAGTACAAAATTAAAACAACTGAATAGCAAAACCAGTAAAATTGATACTTACTCAAGACCACCTACTATTTTCCAGGCATGCTACTTAATACTTGGGAAACAAACATAGTAAGACATAGTGGCTGCCTTTAATAAGCTCAAGAATCAAGTAATATGAAAAACTGTTCAAAATCTCTAGTAATTAGAGAAATGCAAATCAAAACTACTCTAAGATTTCATCTCACACCAGTCAGAATGCCAGTTATCAAGAATACAGACAACAATATATGTTAGAGAAGATGTGGGGGAAAAGACACATTCATACATTGCTGGAGGGACTGCAAATTGGTGCAACCAATCTGAAAAGCAGTATGGAGATTCCTTAGAAAACTTGGAATGGAACCACCATTTGACCCAGCTATCCCACTCCTCAGTCTAAACCCAAAGGACTTAACAATTCACATACTATAGTAATGCAACCACATCAATGTTCATAGCAGCTCTATTCACAATAGCTAAACTGTGGAAGCAACCTAGATGCCCTTCAATAGATGAATGGATACAGAAATTGTGGTATATATACACAGTGGAATATTACTCAGCACTAAAAGAGAATAAAATTATGGCATTTGCAGGTAAATGGATGGAGGTGGAGAACATCATGCTAAGTGAAGTAAGCCAACCCAAAAAACCAAAGGCCAAATGTTCTCTCTGATGAGTGGATGCTGATCCACAACAAGGGGTTAGGGGAGTGGCAGTACTTTGACTTGGCAAAGGGAGGGAGGGATGACGAGGGTGCATGGGGTCGGGAAAGATGGTGGAGTGAGATGGACATCATTACCCTAGGAACATGTATGACTGCACACATTGTGTGACACTACATCATGTAAACCAGAGAAATGAAAATTGTGCTACAATTGTGTACAATGAATCAAAATGCATTCTGCTGTCATATATATCTAATTAAAATAATAAAAAAGAATCAAGTAATTAAAGAATATTAATTAGAATTAGACATACAGAGAGGGTACAGGAGCATATGGATGGGGAACTGATAAGGTCGTTTGGTAGGGAAACCTTTAGAAAGAAAGCAATTCCTAAGTATGGTTTAAAAGGGATACACCAGGAAGGAAAAGGAGGTGGAGTAAGAAGGGAATGCAGTACTCCAGGCAGGGAAAAAGAGCATGAAATGTCAGAAGCCATTCAATGTCCCTACAGTGTGAGAGGAGTAGAGTAATAAATGGGTCCAATTTTAGGGTACCCATGACAAACTCATGCCTGGTGATATGCTAGGAGTACTCACAGGACTTCTTGTACAGTCCTTTTCATGGCTCTGATTTATTACAGCAAAATCATTCAAAGTACAACTAGCAAAGGAAAAGGAATATGAGATGAAGTCTATGAGACAAGGCAAAGCTTCAAATACCCTTTTACGTTGGACACAATTTCTCTAGCAAGTTGTGACAACTCACGTAAAACATTGTCTACCTAGAAAGTTCATGTACTTAGTACCAGGTGTTTGTTGGCAACTGGCCACATAGGTACCTATGTCCTGGCATTTACCAAAATTCCAGACTCCCTGAAGGAAAGTATTACATTGTATGCATGAATAGTTTAGATACAATGAGTCATTCTTATTAGGAAAAGGTCAGAACCCTGCTGAAATCCAAGTTCCCAGATGCCACACAAGAGCTGCCTTGCCTTTCTAAGGACAACACAGTCTCAAGCCTGCATGTCAACTCCTCTGCTTGGGTTCTCTGTGTATTCACTTTCAGGTGGGTGAACTAGTTAAGATGGAAAATATAATCCTTTTGGATAACTTAACAATGAGGGACAGAGAATTCATCTTTAGCTAAATATTCTTTAAAGACTACTCTAGGAATGTGGTTTTAGCTTAGACTCAGGCAAGCAAGGAGGCAAGAGGGAAATGAAGCAGCAAGTGACAAATAGTTATTTCAAAAAAAGAGAAGAGTAAATAAGTAAATAAGGCTACCACAGACATTTTGAATGTGTTCACATATAGGAAACGTCAAGTAATCTGTCTTACAGCAAGCATGCTTTAAGAAATATAAGTGGGTTAAGGCAGGTTTTTAAGGTGGCCTCAAAATATAATGCATGAAAGAATGATTAGAAATAAAATAATGATGCAAAACTGATATTGAAGAAAGATAACTTGATTCTGGCACTTAAAACAATACAGAGATATAAAGACTGAAAGTAAGACATGTACAATTTAAATGTTCCCATAAAAAAGGAGAAGTCTACAGTGAAAGGGATATTGAAATGAGAAACAACAGTAAAAGATAGCTATCAAAGAAATTATAGAAGTAGCAGATACCATTTATCATTTTACAAAAAAAATCATGAACATGTGCTAAGCACATCCAGAGCCACTCAGCACACATGATTAAAGCAGCGCAATCAGTCCTGGAATAGTGAATGTGCACAGAGTACTACGATCATAAGTCTCTGGCTATATAAATACATAATAGTAAGTTTAGGCAGAAATAACATTCTAACAAAGTTTTACTTGAATTTCTGATTTTTAGGTCTTGAGATGCTTCTTCCAACTAGTTATACCACAAAAGGAAGGAACACTGAAGCAAAAGATCTAAATCCATATTCCACCTGTTTTACTTACCATATTTGTGGCTCTGCATTAGGGTTTATTAAACATATTCTACTATCTGTATAATAAAAATCATACTAATCTCCAAATCTTGAGTATTAAGAAATATACTATAGGAAACCTCTTTGTAAACTGCAAAATGCTACTATATATAACATGACAGTCATCATTAATAAGTGCCTACATGAAGTGGTGTTTAAATGCCCTGGAGTTTGGCATACATAAGACCTGAGTTCAAGGCCTGAGTTTCATTAGTTGCACATGACTAAGCACATCCCCTCTTCAGTAAAATGGCATTAAATGAAATAAATATATGTACAACATCATGGCAGTATCTGCCACATGGTAAGAAATACTAATAACAAGTATTTTTTCATCATCACGTGCTAGGACTTGTCTGGAAACAACACTTTATCTAACTTGAGCCTCAGAGGAACATTACAGCTTGTAGGGCTCAAGGTAACATGTCTAATAAGCAAAGAGCTCAATGTAAGGCCCAAGTCTGTCATATATTTCATTTTTTTCTTCCATGCAAATACTGTCATGTAGAACCATTAGCAAGCTGATTACTTAGTTGAGAAAGAAAGAAAAAAAAAAACACAAAAATCATTTTCTCAGGGAAAGAAACTACTTACAAGAAAACAGATGCTGTAACTAGTTGAGGCTTCCTAAAGGGTACACTTAGTTGGCTGTCTCATGAAGAGACAGCTCAAGATTAAAGACAGTGTTTCTACTAAAACAACAATACCATATATCAGTTCAATAAACTTATGTCCCATATCAAGAACTTCATGTATGATTCTATTTGAACTATGATTTAAAGAATGATTATATGAAAGGAACCATCAAAATGAAGCAAATTATTCCTCTATAATATAGGCTATGTTGGATTATTATAGAAATCTCATCAGTTTACAACACAATGATAAACTGAATTTTTACTCACCATTTGCATTTTTTTCTTATCTCTAATTGCATTGCTGTGGACAGCCTCAATCGCCATATGGTGCTTCCAGGCTAATTCTTGCAAAGTCTTAGAATGGGCTTCATTTAATTGAGTCACCTCTCCTTCCAATCTATTTTGCAGATTTTTTAACTCCATTTCATAATATTCTTGCTGAGTTCTCTTTGCTTCATTTACTTTCTTAAATTAAAACAAGTAAAGATCAGTAATTGACACCTGCAGTTTTTATTACTGCTATTAGTATGTAAACACCTTACAATTATGTAAACTTGAATGAATTGAATGCTATGAGATCTAGACTTTTGAAATATGAGAATAGATCATTGGTATATTCAGAAAGTGACAAGGTCGCAGAGGTAAAATAATATTTTAAACCAAGAAGTAAAATAGATCATTATTAAGTTAGAATCAAATATAAATTGAAAAAAGAAAGTTTAAAAGAGAATGGCCTCCTGTATGTCAAAGTAGCATGCAAAATGATTTATTCATTAGTCATCTCAAGTGATACTATTCAATACAATTTTGAGTTCCAATTGTATATCCTTTAAGCACTCATAAGTCTAGTGGTGAAAAAAAGTTAAAAGACACCGAGAATATAATTTTAGAATTCCTAGGAAAGGGGTGTCCATCACGTGTTGTGAGAATATACAGGAAGGGAGCTTAACCCGGATGGAATGTGAAAAGGTGTATGTATGCACATATGTTACGTTGTTGAGGGAAAGAGAAAGGAAAGGATGACAGAAACTTCTACTTGGTATTGTGGGTATCTGAAAAACATCAAATAAATATTCAGCAATGACTCTACAAATAATGTTTGACCTATTTAATCTAGAAATTTGATATGTTGATACATGAATTTTCAAAACTTGATGCTTGTCATCCTTTTTAGTTGTATAAAAATTCTGTAGGTGTATATGCAGACAGACATGGTGGCATATACCTATAATCCCAGCTACTCAGGAGGAAGAGGCAGAGGACAGAAAGTTTGAAGTCAGCCTGGGCAACTTGGTGAGATCTCAAAATAAAGTTAAAAAAAAAAAGGCTGGTGATGTAGCTCAGTGGTAGGGTAATTGCCTAGCATGCGTGAGGCACTAGGTTCAATTCCAGTACTGAAAAAAATACTAACACAAAATAAAATCTGATTAACTAAATACATCTCACATTGAAATCAGAGTTCACTCAGTTTCTGGCTTGAAATAGGTTGAAATAAGTCTTAAGTTTTTATATTCTAGATTATTACCCAAATATTTTAAACATATACACAATATGGAATACTCTAGCTTTGTACCTTTTCCTCAAGATAAAAATAAAAACAATGACTAGAGTAAGAAATGTACTGTTACTATGGAAATAGGAGTAAATACTCCAAATACTTTAAATCTGAAAACAAGCAAAACTGAACCTTTCTCCCCTCCCTTTTTGAGATGGGGTATCTCATTATTCTTTACCTTCTCTAGTTCCAGGATTTGCTGTTTCTGCTCTTCATCCAGACTTTGAGTTCTGCTTTGCAAAAAAGCTCTTTCTTCCTCAAGCTGAGATAATCTCTCATTGGCCCTTGATTTTTCTGATTCTAAGTCTTTAATTGTAACCTCCTGGGTCATCTGAGTTGCTTGAAGCATTCCAATATGACCTATGCCCCCAGAAAATGAAAATCCTTTCAATTTAGAAATCAGTTACTGTGATATAAACAGTTTATATTTAATTACACAATTATACTTTATACCTAAGTAAAATAAATGGTCTGCATGTACAATTTTTTCTTTGGTTTCTTCACTGTATAAAATGGAAATACTTACTATGGGAATGTTTCTTATCCAACTAAAATAATTTAAATTAGAAAGTCCATTTTCATTTCACTGGAGTTGCGCGCTCTCTCTCTCTCTCTCTCTCTTTTTTTTTTTTTTTTTTTTTTTTTTTTAAAGATTATAGGCTATACAAGTTGAAGTAGAAGTAACTCTTTATTGGTCCATGTAAAAGTCTTCTGGGAGTAAAACAAGGTAAGAGGATGCACTAATACTATGAAGCTAAAATGAGCAATTTGTTCTTTTCTAATCTTTTCTTTTTTTTAATTCTAACAGAGAAAGAATTTATATGCAGGGAACAAAGGTGGCAGACAGCAGTTTGGTTGAGACTGAATTGTTTTAGACAAGAGACTAGATAAAGAACAGGTAAGAACAGCAAAGTTATTAAAGAATGTAATAAATGGCAGTGAAAATGGGTGGGGGAAGGGGAGGATGATGAGACAGCAGATGTGAATTTGAAAACAGAGACTCATAGAAAGCATGGTTTAATGCAGTGGTTCTCAGACTACCTTGGACCAGCAGAACCAGCATTATGTGAAAGAGAAATAAGCCTGCCATAGACACAGTGAGTCAAAAACTCTGGGGATGAAGCCAAGCATCATTGATTTCACAAATCCTCCAGGTGATCCTGATGCATGCTGAAGGTTATTAAAATTTACTACTTTGTGGGAAGGGAAATCTTTACCAACAAGCCAAGAAAATCAGATGAGGTGTTAAACAGTCTTGCTGGGCACACTAAACACTACAACAAAACACAACTTCATATCTGACATAGGTCAGCTACCTCCAGTAAGGGCTACGAAATGAGCAACTCAGCCACTTGAGAATGAACAACTCAGTTTCAGCATCTAAAACAATCCTTAATAACAAGTCCAATGAAAGTTGCATATTGTTCAACTAATTTAAATGCTCTACAATGTAGGTTTTTAAAGGACAAAAGTCTTTTAGAATGTTTTATTTTTCTTTTATTGCTTTATTTGTTGGCGATTTTACCAGCTAAATCTTAATTTTCTACAAAAATATATTCCTAAAAATAAAACAAAAATCATTTGCTTCTTATGTTTCACTAATAAGATAGCAGAGTCCTTTAACAAAATCTAAATAATTTTTAAATATTAGGAAATGTTTAAACTTTAAATCAGAAAAATTGTTAAATATTCAAATTTTGTCTTGATTGAATATTTAAGTGTTGGTTTTAGCTGAGCATTATAACAAATTATGGTCAGACATACTGGCTTTGAGGACAAGATCAGAAGCTTGCTGTTGTAGACGTTCTCTGGCAGCTGCTAGCTCACTTTCCACTTCTTTGTGCTTGCTTAATAAGGCCATTTCTCCCTCCTTGGCATCATCAAGCTGTTTTTGAAGAACCTAAGAAAGATTAAAGAGACATTATTAAAATGCAAGAATGACACTAAGCTAAATAATTTATTTAAATTATAAGCATAAGCTTTCTCTTTTTGAAAAGTCCTACTTAACTATACCTAGTTTTAGATCTGTACACAGTGGTAACATTTACAACTTTTTATTTCCACAAATTATAAACCCCAGTCAGGAAAGAATCCATTCTATGCTACACAGATGTTTTAAAAAGTTATTGAACTTTCCATGCCAATGAAATAAAACTTGTAGACTTTTAGCTTTTTTCCAGTACCATTAAAACAATGAATTTTTGTTTGATGGGCAGACTATTAGAAGAGGAAGGAAAAACATAAACCCTAAGCCCAATGTTTTAACTCTCCCAAACCACTTAGGAAAATATTAACACATTACTTAAATAAAATATCTTCATAAATAATCTATAGAATTTTAAGCTTATCATTTTAAGCCCTACTTACCTGAGATTCTGACAGAACAGGTTCAGGATAACAAAAATCATCACATCACTGATTTTTCTCACAAAGGAAAAGGCAAAAATGGAAAAAAGAAAAACTGAAGAAAAATTTAAGTGATGAGAATGCAAAGAAGCTGATCCTAAGCCAGCTAGGCTGCTCTCCAGTCTACAAAATGAATATATTTAAGAGAAAAGAGGAAGAATTCATGTGTGAAATATACAACTCTTGACTTACCTGAACATTGCTCTCTGCTGTAGCCAGCGCCATCTGCAGTTTCTGGCATTTGTCAAGAAGACTGCCAGCTTCATCCTGCACCATCTGTAATTCTGTCTTTAATTTTCCTATGGTTTTTCGTAAAATTGCTTCTTGTCCCTGAAATTCTTTTCGAAGATCAGCTTCCTTCTCTTTGCTAGCCTGTAAGCTTTCTGCTGTAAAAAGCTGTGACCTTTTCAAAGTATCAAGTTCACGTTCATAAAAGGACTGAGCTTTATTCAACTTGCCTTCATAATCTTCAATGAGTTTTTTCTTTTCAAGCCTTAGCTCTTCAAGTGTTTTGTTTAAGGCCTCCACCTCCATCCTGTGTAGTTCCTCTGTCTTCTCCAGCCCTTTGTTTACAGAGGCACTGTGATCCTGCTGTGATTTTAACAGCTCTTGCATTTCCCTTCTGTGAGCAGTCCTCAAATCTTCCAATGCCAATCGTTTGTCTTTTTCAAACTGTACTTGGAGCTGTCCAAAGCTCCGTAATCTTTCTTCAAATTTCCTTCTAATTTCTTCAACCTCTCTAGACATGGTTACAATGCGTTGGACATGCTGTGCTTCTGCACAAAGCTGCATGTCCTCAACTCTGTGCTTATAGGCTTCAAATTCTGTCAAAGCCTGTTGCTTCATTTTTATGTGATCTTCTAAGGATGCTTCTAAAACTTGAATCTTTCTCTTAAGCTCTAACTCCTCTGTTACTTTGCTTTTATATTGCAATATTTTTTCTCTTGTTTCTGCAAGAATTTGTTGGATTTCTTCTTCATGAGCATCTTTGAGGGCTTGAATTGCAGATTCATGCTCATCATTTTTAGTGTTCAAAGCATATATTACCTGCATGGTTTTAAGGGAGAAGAACTTATTCTTTTGTTTGGATTGACTTTTATACACATTAGTTATGAAAAATATTAATACTGAAACCTCAAACTTTTTTACTCATAAATTGATTTGCTTAGAAATTTCTTAGTGCAGACTTTTTAAATGATGATTTTAAAGAATTCAAAATTAAGAATGCTGTACTACAAATGAAAGAGGGAAGAGGAAAGAGACAAAGGAGACCTGACTAAAAGAGAACAGGATCCCTAGTCCCTAAATCTTTCCCAAAGCCTCTTTTGTCTGTCTAATATCTATTTAAATATTTTAATTTTCCTTTTCTAAATCTTTCAGGGTCTAGAACACTTCTATTTTTCAATAATGAACAGAATCTGCTGTGAATGGAAATTTCCCTTGTTTCTTTAAGAGATCAAGTTGCACTCATGGAATTTAGTCCCAACTTGGGCTGGAATCTCTGTGGCTCCTCAAAACACCAGTGAACAGAACTCCAGTTTGGGGAAGCCCCAGATATACAGGGCCCAAAGGGGTTTGGTTCTTTTCCTCCTGTCCTATCCCTGTGTTCTAGAGCATCCTATGGGCATCAGAAGAGCCCTCTGCTTAGGTATTAGAGCCTGATCCCAGTGCACTGGGTTCAGCTCCTTGACCACCTGTGTCCTCAGGCACATTTTTGCCCAGTACCAGCACACAGTCTGAGGTTTGTTTTTGTTAGATAATTCCAGGCTGGCAGGCCACACTTCCCAGGTACCTTGGACAGGCCACACCTCCCAGGTGCCTTAAACTGGCCACACCTCAGGTCCTTTACTGAACCAATCATGGCACATGGGTTCCCCTTCCATCCCCAGGCAGCCTATGGAGTCAGGGATCCCTCGGACCACCAGAGTCGCTATTTAAACCTCCGCCAGGCTGAAACTCATCCCTTTTCTGCCTTTCCGTCCCTTTTTTCCCCCTTTCTGTCCCTTTTCACCCTTTCCGCCACTTTTTCCCCTTCTTCTCTTTCTTTTCGTCACCCCCTCTCCTTTCCTCCCACCAGTTTTCCTCATTCCCTTCCACGTGTCCCTCGGTCCCCACTGGCCATTAGGGGCCGGTTAATAAACCCCTTTTCTACACGGCGGTCCCAGTGTGTGTTCCTTTGCCCTTCAGTCTTTAAAGCTGATCCTCTTTTTTCAAGTTGGTGGTCACCTTACAAGATCCAATTAGAACTTTTCACATAAATGCTGTGGTTTTACTCATGGTCAAATTTTTCCTCTACCTTCAAAAAAGCTGATTCCTAGAACCAGAGTACTATGGGGCTAGGTCTTTACTTTCTTTTTATAGTCCCTGGATTTTAATGATTCCACTGAGATTTCCCCTATCTTAACTCCATATGACAACATAGTCCCTATATAGTAACACTCTCATTCCTCCTTCTCTGTTCCTTTGCTGCCTTCTATCACACCACTGTGGCCAAACCATTCATGACTGGTACCTTAAGACTTAGAGATGTGCCAGATTTCTCCTGAAGCAAAAAAAGTAAATACTATATAATCCAACAATCCAAAAGCTAAAAATCTGGTGTCCTGGATACCTGTTTATTTTAGTGTGATCTTTAGAAATGAATTTTGACTTTAGAAATGAATTCCCACACACACCAGATACCAGAAACTAGTTTAAAAAAAATAACAACTAGGATGCGAAAGTTTTAATTTTTGTAGAGAACTCATTCATGCAGCCTGGGGAAACTGAGGCAGACTCACTGGTTCTCTAAATATCCCTGATAACTCCAGACCCTACTTGCTGAAAACAGGCAGTCATCCTCTTGGCCTGCAACTGTACTTGCAGATGGAATACTACAGGGCAAGTCTACCCCACTGCAGGGGCTCACTCTCAGCACATATGGCTTTGCTTCCAGATCCAGTACCCTGTCCATATACTCACTTGGTCTGCTGTAACTGTTTTGAGATGCAATCATTAGAGGAAAGAAGATTGAGGGGTGGTAGGAACCCATCTGTCTTACATAGGAAAATATGTGCACAGAAGGGAAATAAGTGCTGATTCAGTCTTTTTATTATTATTATTATTTTTAACCCTAATTCCAAATCCCAAATTATGCCCCTAACGAGCTAACACAAATCCATGGAAGACTCCTTTATCTATGGATTGAAGCTTAAAGATAGCCTATAATCCAAAAAAGTTGGATGGCTTGCTATTCCCATCCCCTGTGTTCATACTTGCCTAAGTCAATGGCCAGAAAAGACTGGGATGGTCTGTGATACTGCAATATAATAAGAAATACACATTTGGTCTCTGCCCTTGGTTCCTAACATAGAGCTCCTAGACCTCCTAAATCCCTTGGAATTTTCTATGTAATAGGACAATCTTTTGTTCTAAGGAGGTAACCTTGGTAGGCTGCAAGACAGCCTGAGGATAGGGCTGATTGTTAGAGGAACCAATTATATGATGAAAGTGTTGGAACTTTCAACCACATCCGCACATCCTGCCTGACCTCTAATGAGGGGAGAAAGGGCTTGAAGGTTGAGGTGATTAGCAATGATCAAGGATTTATCAATCATGCCTACATCTACATAATAAAGCCTCCATAAAACTCCAAAGGACAGGGTTTGGAGAACTTCCACATTGCTGAACACATGGAGGTACTAGGATAGTGGTATGCCCAGAAAGCTCTATACCCTTTCCCATAGATCTTGCCCTATGCATCTCTTTTGTTCGGCTGTTATCTGTACCTTTGTAGTATTTTAAAGAAATGGGTAAATGTGTTTCCCTGAGTTCTGTGAGGCATCCTAGCTATATTAATTGAATGCAAGATTGGGTAGTGAGAACCCAGGATTCAAAGCTAGCAGGTCACAAGTACAAATATCATCTGAAGTGGGTATAGTCTCATAGGACTGAACTGTCAACCTGTGGGATCAGATGCTATTTTCACATAGTTAGTGTCATAACTGAAATTGAATTATAGGACATTCAGTTGGTGTTCACTGGAGAACTGGTTGTTCGTAGGGAGAAAACCCATATACATTTTGGAGACTTAGAGGTGAAGAGTTCAGTATTGCACTGAGCGTGATAGTAGGAAAAACATTTTGTTTTATACCATCTTAAATGGAGTCACAAAGAAAAAAAGCAAGCCAACCAGGCAGAGAGGAGCCCATTTGCCAGAATGCCTAGGCAAAGCTGTTGTAGACCTCTGGCCTCAGGTCTTACAAGGGCAGATCTGTACCCATTGCCACTTCATCTTACTCACCACAGGGAAGGAAAATAAAATTCAAAGACAGACTCCCAAGAGAAAAGCAAACCATATCTTTAGCACCTTGCTCCAGGAAATGATCTTGAAAAGGACCAGTCCATGGTGGGATTCCCTATTTGGCGGAAGAAATGAAAGAGGGAGGTAACATGTGAACTTCCCCTTGTCAATGACTTATTGAAATACTATTACTCTAATATTTAATTTCCCTGCAACCTTTTAAGAGTGAGCTGAAGCCTACCTACCTGCCTGACTTCCTTCCTTTCTTTGTTGGTACTGGGGATTGAACCCAAGAGCACTTTACCATTGAACTATATCACCAGCCCTCCTCATTTTTTTGAGACAGGGTCTCGCTTAATTGCTGTACCTGGCCTTGAATTTGCAATCCTCCTGCCTCAGCCTCCCCAGTCACCAGGATTACAGGTATGCGCCACCACACTGTGGTGTGGCTTATCTTTTTTTAATATCCAGCATGTCCATTTATTTAATATCATTCTCTCTAGAAACCCAATAAATGTTTAATTAATTAGATCGGAAGAGTCTTGATAACAAGGTTGGAAAGACATATGAGTATGTCAGAGAGCCTAGAAAAGAAACTAAATTTATAAAAACGTAATAGCACTCAAAAAGGTGAATAAAAGGCGCAGTGGTACATGCCCGTAATTCCAGTGGCTCACGAGGCTGAGACAGGAGGATCGTGAGTTCAAAGCCAGCCTCAGCAAAAGTGAAGCACTGAGCTGGGGTTGTGGCTCGTGGTAGAGTGCTTGCTTAGCATGTGTGAGGCAATGGGTTCAATCCTCAGCACCACATAAAAAATAAATAAATAAAAATAAAGGTTCATCCACAACTTAAAAAATAAAAAATAAAAGTAAGGCATTAAGCAACTCAGCGAGACCCTTTCTCTAAATAAAATACAAAATAGGGATGGGGGTGTGGCTCAGTGGACAAGTGCCCCTGAGTTAGATCCCAGTACCCCACCACCCCCAAAAAAGTTGAATAAAAGGGTGAAATTAAAGGAAATAGAGAAAGGAATTGTCAGCAGTGAGTTAGAAAGAATAGAATTTATGCAAAGCAAAAAGAAAAATGTAACAACTAATACAAAGATATTATAGTGAGGAGTTTTATTTCACTTTAAATTCTAATCCAGAGGTTGGCAAACTATAACTTCAAGGCCAAATATGGCTGCTTGTCTTTGTAAATAGTTTTATTGGAGCACAACTATGTCCAACATTTACACAACATTTGTTTATGTATTGCCTTCAACTGCTCTTAAACTACAAGAGCAGAGTTGAGAAGTTGTGGAAAAGATCATTATCAATTTCAAATCTATGCATAGACAAGTCACCTTAGTCTAAATTGGTAGTCAAAAATTAAAAAGATGAAAGGTTAGAATTTATACTAGCTTTGTTTATTCTCTACTAAAATTTCTAGGTTTTCCTCCACTAAAACTCATACACTGAAAAAATGAATTATGTGATTCTGAAAATATATTACCTAAAAGAAGTAGAAATTCATAATGGCCATATATTAGTATCTTCCAGGGAAACTAATATTTAAATGTTTCTAAAAACTTAAAAAGAACCAATAAAAGGATACCAAGCATCATAAACCAATACAGCTCTCATAATGACCATTTAAAATAGATCATTATGAAGTTACATTATTTTAAAATGAAAATGTGATATATGAATTTTCAACTTATGCTTAACTGGATAAAATATCTTCCAGTTGTTTATCTTTCAACATAACTTAGTATTTTTCTCTAATTACTATTTCTCAGAGGAATGTAATATAAAAACTCCCTACGTTTTTTGAACTTGCAGAAGATAGGACTTGAAGTAGCAGAATTTACCCAAACTGGATTATTGACTATATGTAAATTTAATTTTTCCAAGCTTCAAGTTCTTCAAATATAAATATAGATTGTACTTATTTTATCCTAGTGACACTGTTGTTACAAGATCAAATTTTTAAAATGATGTCATATGAACTTTTTTTAAGTATAAAGCACTAAAACATAGTAAATCTTCCTTCTTGGTTGCATTATTCATTTATTGAGAGAATGAGACTAATGTTAAAAGGAATTTCAGTAAGTGATTATAATTATCCATAAAATTGGCTATTATTTTCCAAGTAGGAAAGGGAAACTCTCCAAAGTCTCTTTTCATAAAGTATTTTAAAAGATACTATGAAACATTTGCAGATTTTCTGGAACTATGAACATTCATGGACTGTAACAGTCCATGAATGAATCACCTAAGCAATTTCATGGTTCCATTTTATGTCATTAACAGATAATTTAACTACGTATTTCAAGACGAATAAGCAATGGTAATTTTTACTTTTTCTATGAAGATTTTCTGATACTTTTTCCCACAGGCAAAATGAGAACAATTCTGAATTTGAGTTTTTAAATTGCTACTTGGGTTAAAATAAATTCTGAAAACGTTTTCATTGTTGACTGCCATGGTCTGAATTTTATTCCTCCAAAATTCATATGTTGAAGCTCTAACACTGGATATGATAGTATTTAGAGATAAGACCTTTGGGAGGTAATTAGGTATAGATGGGATCATGAAGTTGGAAACCTTATAATGGGATTAGTGTCATTCTGAGAAGATAAACCACTTGAGGACAGGTACGGAAGATGGCCATTCGCAAACTACATGGTTGAGTCTGTCATTAGTCAGAGACATACATACTAGAAAGGCTCACTGAGGCCTCATTAGAGTTCCTAGCATCATTAGGGCCAATAAAGTGAAAGGGCACAAATTAACCCTTCTCTGGGTTGCATTTTCAAATTGCTCTTTTACAAACAAGGAAGTCCTTCCTGAACTTCACTGCCAGCTGCAGCTATCCTTCTGGTAGTCTCTAGTTGTTTCCTTCCTTTTGCCAACTGTTTCTTAAATTTTTTTTTCTCTACTAGCTGACTGCCTCCTCTTATTAATTATGCATTCATCCACTTTTCCATCTGTCCTCCAGCTCTTGCACTCACCACTCCACTGAATTTATTGTCTCAAAAATTATTTTTGGGACTTAAATATTGAATGCAGTGGCTGAGATCCTGTGTGGCCTTTGGTACTGTCCATAGACCATCCTTAGTGTCTTAGTGATCTTGATGCCTTGCCTCTGTTAATGGCAGACAATTTTAGATAATACATATTATCCTGTTGTGGTTTGCATATGAAGTATCCCCAAAAAACTCATGCGTGAGACAACATAGAAATGTTCAGAGGTGAAATGATTAGATTATGAAAGCTGTAACCAAATGACTGGATTTGATGGGTTAATAATTTGAATGGATCAGTGGGTGGTAACTGTGGTCAGATAGGTAGGGCATGGTTGAAAGAAATAGGTCACTAGGGGAATGGCCTTCTGGATTTATTATCCCTGACGCCTTGCCCTTGAGCTCTCTCTGCTTCTTGGCTATCATAAGCCAAGCTACTTTCCTCTACCATCCTCTGGTATGATGTTCTGCCTCACCTCAGGCACAGAGCTATGGAGTTGCTTTTGAAACCATGAGTCAAAATAAGCTTTCCTCCTCTAAGTTGTTCTCATTGGGAATATTGGTCACAGTGATTTAAAGCTGACTGACACGTGTGCCAAGCTCTAGAGTGCCAAGAAAGAACTGGATGAAGTCTGAAGTAATCAGAAAGGCCTGCAAAGGCAAAGGCAATTATAGAGAACTATGAAGAAAGCAACTTGAGCTAAGACACAAGAAGCAGAAATTTTGGTGCTTACTGTGGTCTGATATCCTCAACAGAGATAGGATGAGTGCCTAGTTAAATCAATTAAAGTTTCCGGTAATTAATTGAGTAATAAGAAATTAATTGTGAAAAATGGGTCTTTGTAGTAATTTTAAGAGATTTAGAGTCTCTATCTTAAAAATCAACCCCCCTACCAGGAATCAAGACTGCTATGAAGCCAGTAAGAAGAAAGGATGAGTAAAATGTTTCATGTTGAAGAAAGGATGAGTAAAATATTTCCTGAAATTATTACTTAGGAGGAAAGAAGAGACCAGCTGGCTTACAGTGGGAAGCAGGCAGGAAGATGTCTGACCTGAGTCTTTACAGAAAGTTAAGATTTTGAGCCAGAGAAAACAAATGAAACACACTTTAAGGCAAAAGTGAGTTCCCCCAAAAAGAAGAAATCAGGAGTCAGGAGACAGGTAGAAACTGGATAAGAACAAAATCTAGCTGTAATAAGCCATGAACAGTTTTGTATAATCACTGCCTTCAGTTATGATTCACCAGGAAGTGCATGAGCACATCAAGGCTAATCAAAAGTATATAACTAAGGACAGCAAAAAAGAAAAGTTAGCCAAAGTATTTTTAAGTTCCAAAGGTCTCTTATCAAAATAATTGTTACTTTTACACCCATGAGCCTATGATGAGTATGGTCTTGCCAATTCCTGAGATGCTCTCAAACCATCTTTCCAATTGTCTCTGTGCAAAATATGTAGCATCTCTTGAAGCTATAATCTCTTCAAAAACCACAACTCTCCATGGCCCTAGTTTTCTACCCAATGTTTATCAATTAATCTTTTAACTTCCCCTAGCCATCTACTCTCTGCCATCACCTTGGCCCTTAATAAAAAATGCCAGAGTTACTACAAAGTCCCTTGCTATTTCTCTTGGGCTCAGATCTTTGCTCCCATCTCTCCTGCCCACAACCATTACACTAATCATTCTAAAACATAATATTTGTTACATAGTTTTATTCTAAAATATTCTATAGGATTCTGCCAAATTTCCTATCTTTTCTGATAGGAAGCACCCAGACTTGTTCAGTGACAACAAAACCTGGGTTTGAATCCCTGATGCTGCTTGTGTATCCTTATGTATCCTTGACTGAGTTATTTGAACTCTAGATGTCTGTTTCTGTACATGTAAATCAGAAATATTAGAGCCTATTTCTTGAGATTCTTTTTTTTTATTCAAAGTTGTTGTATTTATAATAGTAGTATACATTATAATTCATAATAAATATATAGAGCATCTTTTTACAAAACACTGTGTGTATACAATGTATATTCATACCATTCAAATCTTCAATCATGCATTTAGGATAATGACATCCATCTTATTCAACCACCTTTTCTTTTTTCCCCTCCATCCCCCCTTGCTCCCTTCTTTCCCCTCCCTCCCCTTTGACCTTTCTAGCGTTCCTCTAATCCTCCTATGTACCCCGACCCAACCCCACTGTGGATCAGCCTCCTTATATCAGAGAAAACATTCGGTATTTGGATTTTTGAGATTGACTGACTTCACTTAGCATTATATTCTCCAACTTCATCCATTTACCTGCGAATGTCATTATTTTATTTTATTGCTTAGTAAAATTCCATTGTGTATATGTTCTTGAGATTCTTTTAAGGATTAACTGAAATAAGGTAATCAAAGCATCTGCTCATCATAGTTCTTCAAGGAATGGCAGTTAACATTCCCTATCCTGCATCACCCATCCAATCTAACTGCACATTTGCATCAATACAGATGTGCAGTTCCAGTTAGATCAGTATTCCTTTAAAACACTACAGATTTTCTAGTCCCAGATTTTCCTAATTCTAACTTATACCCCACAAGAGGTCATTCTTCTTGCTCTCCCTAACATACACAACTGTTATTTAACCTTCAAAAGCATCTCAAGGCTTATTTCCTCTTTGAAGTCTGTTGTTAATTCTCTCTCCTCAGTTCTCCAAAGCTACTGTTACAGAACTCATGATGGAGACCTAATATGTGTTGTCTCACATCATGCGATTTATTGTTTCACATATATAAAGCTTGTCTCTGCAAATAGAATGAATGCTCACCAATAGCAGAGAAGTAATCTATCTCCTGACAGTTTAATAGATACCCATTAAATCATAATAATTTAAGACAAGTTTCATAAGGAATTAAGAACAAAACATTCCTTATCTCTCAACTTGTTCTTTATTTCAATGTTCACAGTCTTGCTTTCCTTTTTAGTCACTTCTGAAATTCATTAACGGAATGTTTTGGTATATTTAAAGTGTACTAACATGGAAATAGCATTGAATTCAGCTCTTTTATAAGTCAGCAAAACAAAAGGATAGCAGAATTTTTTAAATTGGGTTTTGGTTTACTTTCATACCATGATTTTCTATTTGCTATCTGACAAATACAAATGCCTTCTTAATTTTTAGATAGGAGGAAGACACCAAAATTGTGTTTTATCTTTTACAATTAAAAAAACAAAATTTCTCACCAGGCGCAGTGGTGCATGCCTGTAATCCCAGCACTTGGGAGGCTGAGGCAGGAGGATCGCGAGTTCAAAGCCAGCCTCAGCAATGGTGAGGCACTTAGCAACTCAGTGAGACCCTGTGTCTAATAAAATACAAAAAAGGGCTGGGGATGTGGCCCTGTGGTCGAGTGCCCCTGAGTTCAATCCCCAGTAGCCCCCCCCAAAAAAATTCTCAAATAATAGTTTTTTTAAATGTCAATGAGGTAGACTCTGACAATATACAGTATTTTGGATAAGCACAGAAAATATTATTTGCTAAGCATTAGCAAAGCTATGTTTAAAAATACTTTTTTGTAGTTGTAGATGGACAGAATGTCTTTATCTTATTTGTTTATTTTTATGTGGTGCTGAGGATCAATCCCAGTGCTTTACACATGCTAGGCAAGCGCTCTGCCACTGAGCTACAGCCCCAGTCCTAGCAAAGCTATTTTTATTTGAGGTTTATATTATAGCAGACATTGATCTGTTTCAATTATCAAAATTTATGTTAAGGGTTGGGGTTGTGGCTTAGCAGTAGAGTACTCGTTTAGCATGTGCGAGGCCCTGGGTTCAGTTCTCAGCACCACATAAAAATGAATAAACAAAATAAAAAGTATTGTGTCCAACTACAACTGAAAAATAAATATTTTTTTAAAGTTTATGTTAAAAAGTTAATTAGCATATGTGGAAGCTAGAGCAAAACAAAGGAAAGATGACAGGGGCCATAAGATATCAAAAAAATGTAGGGAAGGTGAATGGAGTAGAAGAAAAACATTGAGAGGGAGGGAGGAGGGATGAGAAAGAGGAAATGTGGAATCAATTTAACAAGATAATATTATGTGCCTATATAAATATACAACAGGAAATTTCATCTTCATTTATGTGTAGAAAGTACTAAGCAAAAATAAATAAATGAGCAAAAGAAACAGTAGAGTGGAGAAAGGAGAATAGAGGGAAGGAGGAGGGCAGGAAAAGACGGGGAATGAGGACCAGAACGTAGTAAATCAAATTCCATTCATGTATGGAATGTCAAAATGAACCCAACTTCTATGTATAACTATAATGTTCCAATAATTAACTCCACCACCCCAAAATCAACTAGCAAAGAAATGAAGTTAAAACTACCCCTTTCTGCTCTTAAAAAAAACTCCAAAGCAACAAAGAAAATAGGAAAAGAGAAAGGTACTCTATTTTGGATAAAACTACAAAGTATACCCACCTGAACCTCAGTATGTATAAAAAGGGCAATGTAGACATAGCAAATGATTAGTCAGAATGGAAGAAGATAAAAAACTAAGCATTGAGCGAGAAATGCCACTGAGAAGAAAGTTGATTATCAAGGACAATCCTGAAAAGCATGTGGAGGAGGGGGGTGGGGGTGAAATATAGGGCTAATAATAAGGAAGCTGTTTTCAAGTTTGTAAAGAACAGTTAATCCCTCAGGTCATCACCTGGGTCAAACAGACAGGCAATTAATTCTTCTCTGCACTGGTTTAAAAAAAAAAATTGGAAAAAATAGAGAAAGTGAGTTGTTGAAGCTCCAGGCTTAGGGACATAGCACAGCAAGCCATAGATAAAGCATGAAAAAAAAAAAGCAGAGGGATTCAGTGAAAAATATCACATATGGAGTATCAGAAAAAAATGTGAAAAATGACTTATCCAAATTGTACAAATAAAACTTAAAATTCAACAATAAGAAAATGAACTGTCTGATTTTAAAATGGGCAAAAGATCTCAATAGACACTTCACTAAAGAAGATATGCAGATGACAAGTATATAGAAAGATGATCAATATCATATGGAACTAGGAATTCACAAAATTAAAACAACAATAAAATACCACCACATACCCATTAGAATGGCTAAAATCCCAAACAGACAATATCAAATGCTGACCAGGATATAGAACAATAGGAATTGTCAGTGATTACTGTTGGCAACTATACAGACCTTTGGGAAGACACTTTTTAGCAGTGTTTTATAAAACTAAACACATCCTTAACATGCAATTTGAGAAGTTAGAAAAACAATTGTATTCATGATGGGAAATGCATACTTTGGAAAGCTAACTGCATCAAGTTGATCTTCAGATTGCTAGACAATTTTATAGTAATTATTATGATGATCAAATAAAAATTACCCCCAAATACACCATAATTCTTACTATATCCATCGAATTTCATGTCAGTGTTATTGCTATTATCAATTATATTTTTCTTTTCAAAGAAAATTCAGAGAAATGTATAATAATTACACTGAACAATATTGTCAAAACTAGGGGCTGGGGATATAGCTCAGTTGGTAGAGTGCTTGCCTTGCTTGCAGTTCGATCCCCAGCACCACAAAAAAAAAAAAAAAAAAACTAGATCTGTAACACCATGCAAAAATATTTTCTTAAACCAACAGTAACATTAGCCCTGTTCCAACCAACATTTGAACTCTGGGAAGACTCACAATATGTGGGTTCCTATAACATTTTGAACAGACCTCTTTTATAGTTTTCATTTAAACATATATAACATATATTCCATTTCCACATGCATCTATATTTTTATCCTACATTTGGTGTCCCTGCCATTGGCTCTAAGACATCTTATATATAAACACATAGGGCAGTAAGAATGTATTGTCAACTAACATTTTGACTCATGTCTTAGAAGGTTCTATGTCACAAAAATAAAAAAGGATAATAATGTTCCAAAAATCTAATGCTATCAAAAAAGACTGGAGAGACTGCCGGCTGCCCAATCTTGGAACATGGCAGCCTCCATCTTGGGACAACACTGCAGCTGCCATCACCATTTCAAGATGCAGCCAGTGTCCATCTAAGGACATTGGCCAAGGCCTGGAAGTCCATTATCAAGGTTCCTAAAGGTTTGGTTACACCTGAGGTCTTCCTGCTAGCTGTGCTAATAGCCACCATCTTGCTGCTTCTTCACATGGTCACTCCTTTATGTGAGCGAATCCCTGGTAGTCTAACTGTAAATTAAAAGAACATTGAGATCTTGGGCCTACAGTGTGGTGGAGCCTATAGAAACTCAAACCCAGATCAGTGAGTTTGCAGCTAGGTCTAGATGGGTGGGTCTGAGCCTAGCAATCCTGTAGAAAGTCAGAAATTGGGAGCATTTCACCTAGGGGAACAAAGGTTAGAGAGCTGGAGAGAGAAGGGCTCACCCCATTTCTACGAGTCCTGAATTGCATGGGAATGGACAGGGTCAGAAGGCTAGAAGATGGTGTCTTGCTCTAGGCTCGCCCAGCCAGCCAGTGTATCACCCACCAGGTTCCTAGGGCCCACTTGGGCCAGCACTCACTGGCTCCTGCACCAGCCTAATCCCCAATTCCTTCCCTAGTCTGGCATCCACTGATCCCTTGGTCCTGCCAGGTCCAGCACCCAACAGGGCTCTCCAGCTCCCCAATCTCCAGGCTCCCAACCCCTCCCTAGCCACTACCCGGCCCAGAGCTTGAAGCTGTGTGGACAGCCCACAGCTCTCAATGCTGGTGTTGATCCACCTGATACACAACAGCTCTCTGTGACAGGCACACAGGTCCCTGCACTCAGTCATCAGGAGTGCTTGGGAGAGAATTCCCTGACTGGGAATTTGAAGAGAGATCAAGTTTGGAGACTAAATCAGAGACCAGGAATTATGAGGTCCACAGGCTCCTATATCACACAAATGGAACCTAAAAAACGATTCCTGGGGTGCAGCCTTCCAATGTGGACTGGAAATTGCTATCCCCCACTTCCAGGAGTTCTGCCTCTAGGACTAACTGTCCCACCCTAGCAACCTTCACCATCCTGAGGGTGGAGTTACCATCAAACTCCAGACAAACCCACCTATTGGCTAAGAAGAGAAGTTGTGAAATTTTTGAACTCTAATGAGAAACAACTGTTCATTTTTCCATCAAGATTCTTTTTTCTTTTCTCTCTTTCATATCTCCACAATTTTGAAACCAAATATTTTTCACACAATGGTTTACTGAGGACTGGGATGTCTGAATAGTATATTACACTTTTGTTGTGTATTCTTTTAGTTTTTTTTTTTTCTTTTTCTTTTGAATTTTTTTCTTTTCTTACTTTATATATATTTTTAATTTCACTTATCTATTTCCCTGAATTTTCTTGCTCTCTTTTCTCCTGTTAATAGTCAATCTCTATTGATTCCTCTTTCACTCTTCCTAAATCCTTTGCTTCTATCTTTTCTCCTCCTTCCTCATAAACATCACATCCTACACCACTGCTTTCTTTGTCCACCATTAGAAATTGTAAACCCTTTTCCAAACTTATTGTTGATATTGTAGATTAAAATTGTACATATCATTTCTGTTTATTGGAACAAAACTGTAGACATCTTAATGGGAGCTATTTGGTTTAAGACTGTATATTGTTTGCCTTGGCTGCTGTTGAAATTGGTTTCCCCCTTAAAGACAAAGCACTGGAAACCTTTAGGAACACTATAAGTCTACAGGGTAGAAACTGTACTGTCTCAGATCCATACTGCTAGGTGGGAAGACACACAAACAACATTAAAAAAAAAAAAAAAGGAAACAAAGCTCCCCAAACAAACCAAGATGCTCCAATAATAGAATCCCTTGATAACACAGTAAAAGAAATGTCAGGGGAGTTTAGAATGTACATAGTTAAACTGACTTGTGACGTAAAGGACAATGTAAGAAGTGAAATCAGAGATAAATTTCAGGAGGTGAAAGATCACTTCAATAATGAGACAAAGATTCTGAAAAGAAATCAAGCAGAAATCCTCAAAATGAAGGAATCAGTAAACCAAATTAAAAATTCAATGGAAAGCTTCACCAACAGACTAGACCACATGGAAGACAGAACCTCAAACAATAAACACCAAATATATACTCTTGAAAACAGAGTTGACCACACAGAGAAGATGGTAAGAAAACATGAACAGAACTTTCAAGAACTATGGGATAACATGAAAAGACCCAATTTAAGATTTATCAGGATAGATGAAGGCACAGAGATACAAACCAAAGGAATGCACAATCTTTTCAATGAAATAATATCAGAAAATTTCCCAAACCTAAAGAATGAAATGGAAAATCAAATACAAAAAAATTACAATAGACCCACACAAATGGAGATCCATACAAAGGCACATTATAATGAAAACGCCTAACATATAGAATAAGGATAGAACTTTAAAGGCTGCGAGGGAAAAATATCAGATTACGTATGGGGAGAAAACAATTTGGATCTCAGCTGATTTCTCAACTCAGACACTCAAAGCTAGCAGGTCCTGGAACAACATATACCAAGCTCTGGAAGAAAATGGATGCCAACCAAGAATCCTATATTCATCAGAATTAAGCTTTAGAACTGAAGATGAAATAAAAACTTCCACGATAAACAAAAGTCATAAAGAATTTCCAACTAGAAAGCCTGCAAAACTGCACATTCTCAGCAAAATAATGCATGAGGAGGAAATGAAAAAACAAACAAACAACAACAACAACAAAAACGGTGAAAACCAGCAAAGGGCCGAACTGCACTAAAGGAAAAGTCAAATAAAGGAGAAACTAAGTCAAATTAAAACCCAGAAATAAACAAAAATGACCAAAATTACAAATCATATCTCAATATCTCAATAACCCTGAATGTTAATGGCCTAAACTCATCAATCAAAAGACACAGACTGTGGCTGTGGCTGTGTGGTAGAGTACTTGCCTCACGTGTGTGAGGAACGGGGTTCCATCCTTAGCAAAAGAAAGAAAGGAAGGAAGGAAGGAAAGTAGCTAATGCGTCCATTTACAACTAAAAAAAAAAAAAAAAAAAAAAAAAAGACATAGACTAGCAGATTGGCTTAAAAAAACAAGACCCCAAAATATGCTGTCTCCAAGATACTTACTTCATAGGAAAAGACATCCACAGACTGAAGGCGAAAGGATAGGAAAAACATATCATTCACATGGATTGCATAAACAAACAGGGGTTTCCATACTCATCAGATAAAGTAGACTTCAAGCCAAAGTTAATCAGAAGGGACAAAGAAGGCCATTTCATACTGCTTAAGGGAAATACATCAGCAAGACAGAACAACTGTAAATATTTATGCCCCTGACAATGGAGCATCTATGTACATCAAAGAAACCCTTCTAAATTTTAAGAATCAAATAAACCACAACACAATAATACTAGGGACTTTAACACACCTCTCTCACTACTGGATTGATCTTCCAAACAAAAACTAAACAAACTATAGAACTAAACAATATAATCCATAATTTAGACTTAATGGACATATAGAGAATATTTCATCCATCAATGAGCAAATACACTTTCTTCTCAGCAGCACATGGATCCTTCTCTAAAATATACCAAATATTAGGCCACAAAGCAACTCTTCCCAAATATAAACAGAGACAATATCCTGCATTCTAAAAGATCATAATGGAATGAAATTAGAAACCAATGGTAGAATAAAAAATAGAAGCTACTCTAACACCTGTAGACTAAATAATATGTTATCAAACAACAAATAGATAGCAGAAGAAATCAGGGACAAAATAAAGAAATACTTAGAGGTAAATGAGAATAGTAATACAACATACCAAAATCTCTGGGATACTATGAAGGTAGTGCTAAGAGGAAAGTTTATTGCATTTAGCTGATTCATTAAAAGAAAAGAAAGTCAACAAATAAATGAACTAACATTACATCTCAAAGCTCTAGAAAAAGAAGAACAAATCAACACCAAAAGCAGTAGAAGACAGGACATAATTAAAATCAGAGCTGAAATCAATGAAATTGAAACAAAAGAAACAATTCAAAAAATTGATAAAATGAAAAGTTGGTTCTTTGAAAAAATAAATAAAATTGATAAACCTTAGCTACACTAATGAAGAGAAAGAGAAAACTCAAATTACTAGAAAGTCATGATGATAAGGGAACTATCACAACAGACACTACTGAAATACAGAAGATAATTAGAAACTATTTTGAAAATTTATACTTTAATGAAAGAGACAATCTTGAAGACATCAACAAATTTCTAGAGACATATGACCTACCCAAACTGAATTAGGAGGACATGTACAATTTGAACACATCAATTTCAAGCAATAAAATAGAAGATGACATCAAAAGCATACCAATCAAGAAAAGCTTAAGACCAGACGGATTCTTAGTCATGTTCCATGAGACCCTCGAAGAAATTAACACCAATACTCCTCAAATTATTCCATGAAATAGAAAAAGAGGGAACCCTTCCAAACTCATACTATGAAGCTAGTATCACCCCGATACCAAAACCAGACAAAGACACATCAAGGAATGAAAACTTCAGACCAATACCCCTGATGAACACAGATGCAAAAATTCTCAATAAAATTCTGGCAAATCACATACAAAAACATATTTTAAAAGACAGTGCACCATGATCAATTGGGATTCATCCCAGGGATGCAAGGTTGAGTCAACATATGGAAATCAATAAACATAATTCAATACACCAACAGACTTAAAGACAAGAAACAATATGATATGCAGAAAAAGCATTTGTCAAAATATAGCACTGCTTCATATTCAAAACACTAGAAAAACTAGGGGTAGAAGGAACACACTTCAACACTGTAAAAGCTATATATGCTAAACCTAAGGTCAACATCATTGTAAACGGAGAAAAATTAAAACATTCCCTTTGGAACAAGAAAAGTATACCCATTTTCACCATTTCTATTCAACACCATCCTTGAAACTCTAGCCAGAGCAATTAGACAGAAGAAAGAAATTAAAGTGATATATATAGGAAAATAAGAACTCAAAACTGTCACTATTTGCCAATGAAATGATTCTTTATTTAGAAGGTAAAAAAACAAAACAAAACAAAAAAAACAAACTCCACTGGAAAACTTCTAGAACTAATAATCAAATTCAGCAAATTAGCAGCATATAAAATCAACACCCACAAATCAAATGCATTCCTATACATCAGTGATGAATCCACTAAAAGAGAAATTAGGAAAACTACCCATTCACAATAACCAATAACCACCCCCACCCACACACACACACCAAAAAAAAAAAAAAAAAAAAAAAAAAAAAAAAAAAAACTTGGGTATCAATCAAACAAGAGGTCAAAGACCTCTACAATGAAAACTACAGAACAATAAAGAAGACCTTAAAAGATGGAAAGATCTCCTATGCTCTTGGACAGGCAGAATTAACATTGTCAAAATGGCCATACTGCCAGTATGGTGGCACATGCCTGTAATCCTAGTGGCTTGGGAGGCCGAGGCAAGAGGATTATGAGTTCAAAGCCAGCTTCAGCAACAGTGACCTGCTAAGCAACCCTGTCTGTAAATATGATACAAAATAGGGCTGGGGAATATGGCTTAGTGATTAAGTGCCTTGGAGTTCAATCCCTGGTACCACCCCCGCAAATGGCCATATTACCAACAGTGTTATACAGATTTAATGCAATTCCAGTTAAAATACCAATGACATTCTTCATAGAACCAGAAAAAGTAATCATGAAATTCATTTGGAAAAATAAATAACCCAGAATAACTAAAGCAATCCTTAGCAAGAAGAGTGTAGCAGGAGGCATCATAATATCAGACTTTAAACTATACCACCAAGCAACAGTAACAAAAACAGCATGGTATTGGCACCAAAATAGATATGTAGACCAATGTTACAAAATAAAAGACACAAAGACAAATCTACATGAATACGATTATCTCATGCTAGACAAAGGCACCAAAAATCAAAATTGGAGAAAAGACAGCCTATTAAACAAATGGTGGGGCTGGGGTTGTGGCTCAGCGGTAGAGCGCTTGCCTAGCACGTGTGTGGCCCGGGTTCGATCCTCAGCACCACATAAACATAAATGTATTGCACTGTGTACAACTAAAGCAAATAAATAAATATTAAAAAAAATGGTGCTGGGAAAACTGGCTATTTGCATGTAGCAAAATGAAATTAACCCCCTATCTCTCACCCTGCACAAAACTCAAAGTGGATCAAAGACCATAGGCACTAGAACTACATCTAAAAAAATAAAAAGCAGGTCCAAATCTTCACCATGTTGGCCTGGGAACTGACTTCCTTAACAAGACTCCTAAAAGCACAATAAGTAAAATCAAGAATCAATAAAAGGGATGGTTTCAAACTAAAAAGCTTCTTCTCAGCAAAGGAAACAATCAATAATATCAAGACAGAACCTACAGAATTGGAGAAAATCTTTACAATGTGCACCTCAGATAGAGCACTAATCTCTAGGCTATGTAAAGAGCTCAAAAACCTTGACACCAAAAACGCAAAAATCCAATCAATAAATGGGCTAAGGACACTTCACAGAAGAAGAAATACAATTGATTAACAAATATATCAAAAAATGTTCAACATCTCTAGCAATGAGAGAAATGCAAATCAAAACTACATTAAAATTTCATCTCACTCCAGTCAAAACGGCATATTATCAAGAATGCAAGCATGAATAAATGTTGGCAAGGATGTAGGGAAAAAGGTATACTCATAAATTGCTGATGGGACTGAAAATTGGTGCATCTGTTATGAAAAGCAATATGAAGATTTCTCAGAAAGCCTGGAATGGAACCACCATTTGATTCAGCTATCCCACTCCTCAGTTTATGCCCATGGGACTTAAAATCAGCATACTACAGTGATACAGCCACATCAGTTTTTTTTTTTTTAATGAATTTTTTTTTCTTCCCTATATACGTGTGATGGGAAACTATTGTTGGTTTTGCCGGTTTGTAAGCAAGGGCTTTGTTATTATTTATGTTTTGAAAATGACCACTTTGCTGAGTGATGAATGCATTGCAACACAACATGAGGGTAACAGGAAGATAAGTTAGGAGATCACTTCAGTGCTTCTGGTCCTACAGAAGAGAAGCCCCAGAAAGAGTGGGGGCTTGCACCAGGATGGTTGCAATAAAAATGGACGTTAAGTGGAGAATTTCATGATGTATTTTGGCCTTCAAAGATATAACCAATCTGGTACCCACACATGACCTAAACTTGAAGCCATTTTCACCAAATGAATCAAAAAAGCACCAGAGACAAGATAGAAAACCGCCCTACCAACAAAGACCAATAATTTAAAGGCTATGCAGGTAGAGACTCTGTGCAAAACTCAAAAGGTTTGAATGTCAATCTATTGAGCTATCTTACAGAAAGGCATCCCAATATAATAAATCAACTAAAAGAAAGTTACCAACCTCTTTTACTGAATTCTTTGTAGGTAGTGGAGAACCAGTGAAAAGATTTCAATAAGGAATAACTTGATCTGACTTGTATTTTAAAACTAAAATTCTAGTTGCATTATGGAAGATAAATTAGATTAAAAGAACAGTCAAAAGGCATCAATAACTCGGGAAAGAGCCCCAAAGTTTGAAACATAAATCTCAAGGTAATGACATGAGATCCAATGGAAGAGCTAATTACGAGGTCATTCACAAGGGAATCTGGTGTTTGACAGAATGGAGGAGGAGAGATGCATCGTTCTACTATTCAGTCCACTATTGATATACCTCTACAAATTTCATTCTATCTCCAACCAAGGATGCTATGGTTTGTGTATGGTTTGTCCCCCAGAGGATCATGAACTACAAGTTTGGTCCCCAGTGTGGGGTTAATGAGGTGGTTAAGAACTGTGGCCTAGTAGAAAATAATTATAATTAGATCATAGGGCTCCACTCCCATGAATGAATGAATGCTGGTCTTAAGTTGGTGACGGAATCTCTTAGGAATGAGTAGATCTTGACAAAGCTGGTTGTTATAAAGTGAGTTTACCCTATGCGCTTGCTCTTTTGTGCACATAGCCTTTTTCCTTTCCATTTCTCTACCACATTAGAACTCTGGCCACAACATAAGCACCATGCTATGCTGTTTAGTTCTTCCAGCCACCAGAATCATGAGGTAAATTAAACTCTTTAATTATAAAGTTCCCAGCCTCAAGCGTTTTGTTATAGTAACACAAGATGGACTAAGACACTTTATGACTTATAGAGGATTTGTACAGCACCTACTAATTGAGATGCTTTACAGACAGTAACCTGCTGAGCAGATAAACCTAGGATGGAATGTGATGTAACTCTGGTACCTCTGATTCCCAGGTTTATAGCTCTGTTCTGGTCTTCTGGTTTTCTCAGAAGAGCAGGCTCTTCTAAAACACATCAAACCAATTTATCTGTGACAGCCTAAGGCTACTTGTGCTTTAGCATTTTTCTGCCCCAAACCAGGGAGATATTACACACTTGTAAATGACTTTTGATCACTATGTGAGATAGTCTCAATTTGGTGTAAGGATGGGGGTAGTGTAACAATCACTAAGTGGCCTACTAAAATAGCTATACATCTGTTTCCCTCTCCATCCTGATGGTCACTCACCAAGGGTTGTGGCTGAGTGAAAACAAGATTGAAAATCATCTATTGCTTCACTAAATACAAAGACAAGGGCCAATAAAATGATTTCAGCAATTAAAAATAAGAAATACTATGTCTATCAATTTTACAAAAATAAAAATTATGAAATATAACAGTAGTATCCCAAATTGAATTCTAAGAGAAGCAACTTTGATTTGAAATATTATCTCTGTTGTTTGCTATGGCATGAACATTTTTAGGTCTCAATCTACTTCTCAGTAGGAACTACATATAGTTTAATGAGACAAATATTATGATGCTGTTCCCACTGAGAAAATCTCAGTGTTCTTATGAAAGGATTTGAAGAAAGGCAATGAAGTCTGGAAAAGAACTTTAAGGTTTCAAACACATACAATCTTTATATAAAAAAGATTCATATTTAATGATAAACCCCCATATATTCCCCTTTTCTACTATACCATATCCACTTGTCTCCCCCAACCAGAGGTTATATTTGATGTGAGAAAATGAGCACTTGTATAGGAAATTACATTTATTAATAGTATCATGGTATTAAGAAATATAAAGCCAAATAGAAGAGTACAAAGGCTTTGCAAAAGTAAGGTCAACACTGATTTCTACTTCAGGGAATGGAAATGAAAAAATATAAAAGAGATTTTAAAAGAAAAAAAGTGAGAAAGAGAGGCGGTGGGAAGAGAAAATTTTAATTCCACTCAAAAAGATGGGGTTTAAGATGAGGTCAGTCATACACTAGAGGTGAGAAAGGAAACTAGTTTTTTTGTTTGTTTGTTTGGTTTGGTTTATTTCCTCATTCTTTGGCATGTTGGTGACACTTAAGACAGATGATGATTAATTCAATTTTGGACATGTGACACCAAGATGATAGTAGCTATCAGGTACAGATGACAGTCTTAAAAGATGAAATGGTCTGAAGCTTCTTAACATTAACTTGGGGTTCCTTCCATCCACAGGAACATTCTATACTCACCAAAATATATTTCTTTTCTTGTCCAAGGACACCACTTGGCATTGGGCATCAAATTAGCTGGCTACTAAATCATGCTTTTATCATTAAATCAAGTTTATCAACTCCATTACTAAAATTTTCAAATATCTGCAAGGACCAAAGCTATTCATGTAATCTATTAGGAACATCCTAGGCTTTTGTCAGGAACTTCCTTTCTTCTCAAAGTGATGTGAATCCAGGCATGGTGTAAATGTGGAACATTTATACTGTGATATAATGAAGCTAAGAGACTAAAATAATAGAGGAGCTCCACTATCATAAACACGTAGCTACATGGAGAATGGAAACCCTGTATTCAACTATTCCAGCTAATAAGTTCAGCCTTTAAGTCATACTAGTCCAGATGTGTAAAAAAGTTATCTTGAAAGGGGATTCTTCAAATCCAACTGTTTCAACTCCCAGCTGCTCCAGTCACATCAAGTCACAAGTCTTTTCATCTTAGTGTCTAGACACCAGAGAAGAGACAAACCACCCAGCTGTCTCCTTCTGAATTCCTGACCCAAGAATCTGTGTGCATAATCAAATGGTTGTGTTTTTGAACAGGAATTTGAGCAGCACCAGATAACTGGATGAATGCTGAGTAACATGGCCATCCCTCACTTCAATAAACATATTCCATATTGTTCTTTCCTGAGACTTTCATTTCCACTCCAATTAATATTTTTGCCAGTAATAAATACCTACTCTTAATTTCCCCAGTCAACTTTAGAAACCATTATAGTCAAGAAAACCATTTCCTAGGGTTTTTCTTCTTAAGCTTATTTGTGTTAAAACTTTCTATCTAAACACACTCTCCACTCATTGGAATTACTTCAGTCTTTTTACCCGTTTTATTCTGATCCATGTTTGAATTAGGTCATGACTAAAGATATAATTACTTGAAGCAAAATGCTATGCACCCAACTATAACCAAGATAAGCGAACATTCTGTCAGGCCTAAGAATTATTCAGCACTTATCGTAAATAAAGCACTATGCCAGTACTTCAGATGTTTATCATTATAAATGCCTTATTAATGAGAGTTGACTGCACTAAACTGTGTAAAACTACTCTCATCAACACAGTTCTCCTTTGGCTAATTTTCAAAAAAGCACATAATACTTTCAAGAAAGACTATTGTTTGATATATAATTTTAATATAAACTCTTCAAACCATTCCATTTATAAAAATATAATCTATTTTATAGTTTACTAAAATTAATAGGTATAAATCAGTCACTCACAAATCATGGCATAAAAAATAAAGCTCAAGGGGCTGGAGTTGTGGCTCAGCGGCAGAGCGCTTGCCTTGCACGTGCGCGGCCCGGGTTCGATCCTCAGCACCACGTAAACATAAATGCATTGCACTGTGTACAACTAAAGTAAACAAATAAATATCTTTTAAAAAAAATAAAGCTCAATATTCTTAACAGACATCATTGCCTTTATAACTCTTTAAAAGAACTCAGCAGCCGGGCGCGGTGGCGCACACCTGTAATCCCAGCAGTTTGTGAGGCTGAGGCAGGAGGATCGCGATTTGAAAGCCAGCCTCAGCAATGGTGGGGCACTTAGCAACTCAGTGAGACCCTGTCTCTAAATAAAATACAAAAAAGGGCTGGGGATGTGACCCAGTGGCCAAGTGCCCCTGAGTTCAATCCCCAGTACCACAATAAATAAATAAATAAATAAATAAAAAATAAAACTACTCAGCAAAGAAAAACTTAATCCAGTTGCTTCTAACTACTTAGTTCCTTCTAGATTACAGTTTAGCCTTTTCAGAAGATAATCAGTTAAAATCAGATATGATCACCTCAGTCACAATCCTAAGATCCTTCCTAGAACTTCTGGCATCACTTCTACTCTCATCCTGCTGAGCTGTACCCTTCCAGAGGCAGCTATATAGGAAGATTGTTCTTTCACTGAAATACAACAAGGGTGAACCAGCTGTACAACTGGTCAATATTATGCTCTTGCTGGTTCTGAAAAACGTAGCAGAAAACTTTAGGGGCAGGGCAGCTAATGGCACAGTAGAATAGTAGCTGAAGCAATAGTCCAAGTAGTCTAGAATCGATAAAGAAGAAGTGAAGTAAGAAGGGGCTGATGAACAGGTAGAAAATAGAACAATGTATGCTTTAAGAAGTCATGACAGGGCTGGGGTTGTGGCTCAGCGGTAGAGCACTCGCCTAGCACGTGCGCAGCCCAGGTTTGATCCTCAGCACCACGTAAACATAAATGCATTGCATTGTGTACAACTAAAACAAATAAATAAATATTAAAAAAAGAAGAAGTCATGACAAGAAGAAAAAGTATTAGTGGTCAAAAAGTATATAAAAAAATGTTTAACATCTCTAGCAAATCAAAACTACTCTAATGTCGGGAACTTACACTGCTTTCTGGCTGCTTGCCACATTACCACGCCCTGTTACAGGACCTAGGCTAAGCAGGGGGCGTGGCTGTGAGAATTGAAACCACCCCAAAGATAGGCCAATCGCTCCGCAAATGGCATCCGCCCATGATCCTTATGTGTCCCTATGATCTTTCTGTTGATTGGCCCATGTCCTATATAAGACCATCCAACTTCCTCAATAAACCGAGTTTTTGGCATTGCTTTCTACCAAAACTCCCCGGGTGTGGTGTGGTGTCCGTCAATCAGGCAGGGGTAAGACACTCGGCGACTTTTGCTCGTTAAGCCTATCTTCGCCAGGTAAGCTACTTTAACTCTTTCTGCTGGCAGAAGGAGCCCCCTTTTGGGGCCCACAAAGGGGGGTAGCTTTAGACCTCGGCCCCATTAAGAAGTAACGCAGCAATCCCGACAGTTGGCGCCCAAGCGCGGGGCTCGAAAACAAAAGAAAATTATTGATAGGCTTAACAATTGGTTAGAGACGCAGCGTCTCTCTGGCAAAAGTATCCTCTAGAAAATGAGGCAACCACATATCTTTCTCTCTCTTTCTCATCCACTTTCTCTCTCTTTCTTCCTCTCCCTTTTCGGGAACCTCTGCGCAAGTAAACCTACAATTTTTGTATGTGCCTGGTGGGGGAGAACAGAAAGATGTCCAGGAAAAACGCGCTCACTGAAGGGAGCGCCAGCCTGGGTGCGGAAAAAACTCAGAGCGAGCCCAAACTTAAGAACAAAGAACAGCTGCCCTCTGCAGCACCATGTGGGTGGCAACCATATGGGGTTGCTAGGGGTGTACAGATGGTGGGCTGCTGCCTCTGCCACGTGGCCCCAGGCTTTCATCCCGGGTACATGGCTGCCACCATCACCGGGGCTCGCAGTTCCGTGGCTCTGCGAAAAGAAAAAGTGTACCGCTGCATGGCCCGGGCTTGTGTCTTGGCCTGCCTGGCGTGCGGCTTGCAGCTTGAGTCCAAACCGCTGGGGGCGGGGCTGGGCGTGCACGGGGCCTCGCCAGCTGGGACGCCTCGGGGCAGCCCGGCGCAGTGGGGTGCGAGGGGGAGCGAAGGCAAAAGCGCCGCTGCCTGCAGTCAGAGGCAAACAAAATCCAAACCAGAGTCGCCCGCAGGGCCAAACGCACACGGGTACATCCAGTCGTTGCCTGGCAACTGGCTGCCAATGGTGTGTAAAATGGCCGCCCAAAAGCGCCGCCACCGTCACACCGTTGACGTCATCTCCTGCGACCGTGCATGGTGGGACACGCAGGCGGCCAGCGCAGCTCGGCAGGACCAATGTAGCATTCATGCTGCACACCGGCTCCCGCGGGGTTCCCTGGGTCAATGGCTGGGGCGGCCCATGGGACGAGCCAATTCGCTATGGCTGGGGCGCCAGCTTTCTCCTGCCTGTGCAACGCGGTCCCTCTCGGCAGCTGCGAGCGGCCTGCGTTCTTTGTCTGAGCCCAGCGGCTACATACAGCCTGTGTCCTCTAGATCCCTTCACTGGCTGGCTACAGCGCGAATAGACTTCTGTTCCTTGAGCCAAGACTTATGCACCAAAACAGCCGAGCCAAGGCAATTTGCCTGAGCCCTAAGCCTGGGCAACCTTGCTCAATTCTCCATCAAGAGAGGTTCCTCCCCCCCCCCCACCCCCACTCTGGCCACTGCGCCCTGCCTTACAAAGGCAAAGCCCCGGGGACACATGCCGATAGCCCATCCTTCTGTCAACAAGGTTCAAACTATACCTCTTTTTAAAATCTTAGGAGCTGAACTTAAAGTAGATTCTTTCTATCCCCTTACTCTTTGGTAGAGCTGCGGGAGCTCTTAGGGAAACTCAACTGGTTTAGGCCTTAAAAAAAAAAAAAAAAAAAAAAAGTGCCTTAGGCGAAGGCACCTGCTCACAATTGCAGTCCCCAACCCTTCCAGGCCTAAATCAGGACTCACATTGAAATGCAAATGGAAAAGTAAGCTCAAGCCCCCCCCCCAAAAAAAAAAAAAGTTTAAAATGTCTTTTTACCAGCCTGTCATTTTTCTAAGATTTTTTGAGCTCATAATTCTAATTTTGTGCACCCATATTGATGTTTTGGTTATGTTGTGTGTACACTTGTGTTCTGTTTGTATGTTTATGTGTATAGACTGAGCGCTCATGAAAATTTAAAATATGGATCCAAATACCTTTAACTCATGTGATTTAAAAGTTCTTTACCATCACAAATTCTAAAGCTGGACCTTCGCTCTGGAACTCCAAGATAGAATGCCATCCAAGGGGATGCGCACCTTGGAAAAGTTCCAAGGCCCCAAGATGTGCCTTCTGTTTTTGGATTACTAGAGTGAACTGCCACATCAAAAAGAAAATAATAACAATAATAATAATAATTCCTAGTTCTTGCCATCTTATGTCTTGTCTTGTATTCTACGGTTTTTCTGCCTTTTTATTGTGTCTCTTCTCTAGAGTAAATGTAAGAAAAGTAAATTTATAAGTAACTTTGTTTGTTAGACATCAATTTTCAAGGTTAAAATACTGTTAAATATGCCATCAGATAACTTCTTAAATTCCATTGTGCTGGGTTCCAGGCAGGAGGCTGCACCTCCTAGGTGGAAGGCCATGCCTCCCAGATACTTTGTGAAAAAGACTACATTTCCCAGGTGCCTCAGCCTGGCCTGCAAACCTGACTAGCAGATGCCCTGGCCATCACCTTCCCTTCCCTCCATGCCATTTTTGTCCCCTACCACGCCACGTGGCACCCCAATAAACCATCCCTTTTCAACACGGCATTCCAGGGTAACTTCTTGTCCTAACAAATTCTAACACATCGAGTAACATTATTAATTGTTTTCATAAATTAGTCTTGTCATCAATGAAACAGATTAAAATTTCAACAGGTCTAATTCTATATGCATAAATATTATGTTCTTATAAAGTGGTTAACAGATGTGTATGATTCTATATAAAGGTTTATAAAAGATTTCTATATAACATTATATTAAGTTTTGGGTTTTATTTTTTTTAAACAAGTAATCTAAAGGAAATTAAAAATTATATAGCTATGGTTGAACAACAATTATTTCAAAATATCATGTTGTTTCTTTAGGAGATAAACTTGATTTATGAAAACATCAATGTAATTGTATATTGTAAAAGCATTTTGCTACTTTTCCAAAAAGGTTAAATATTCTCAAAATTTCTTTAATCCATTCTAAATGTGATATTTTGTCAACTAAAGTTCATGAAAGCTCAAGCAGCAATGTATGTAAATACTGTGAAATTTTATTTAAGAAACAGGGATCAACTTCAAAATTAAAACACCTGACCTAAGATTAAAGAATCCCACCATACCTGAGATAAGATAAGGCTCTGGTCTTACATGCCAGAATGTATGGTCTAAAGAGTGATTCTTGTTGTTCAGAAACAGAGATTATAGTGTATAACTCAAAATCCAAGATGGTTATTACACAAACTAAATGTGTTTTTAAGTTTGCCTGTTAATGTTTTGTACCACAGACCCCAGCTAATAAGGAGTAAATGACAACTGTAAGTTTATAAGCATTAAAGTTAAAGCCCAGTAATCTTAATTTAAGATTAGCTTGCTAGATGTTTAAAATCAAGATTTTAAGCTAAATTGAAAGGGTCAAGAAAACCAATATTTGGTTCTTGCCCTCAGAGTCAAGTCTGAATCCAGGAGACAGGGAGGTTCTCTAAAAAGCTTTGCAACTCTGGGCCACATAACTTCCCGATCAGAGAGGTTGTGAGACCTATATAGAAAAGAAAGCCAAACAGTGACCTTGCTATGAAGAGGAGGGTCCTAAAAAAGGGAGGCATCCCTGCTGCTTCCAAGAGAAGCCACATGGTCAAGCAAGACCTGGATCCATCCTCATGGAAGGCACTAGCAGAATGGAAAAAGCTGTTCTCGAGTTACCCCCAAAATTATTCCCATGGGAATTCAACTGACTCTCAGCAATAGATAAAGGCAAAAGTCAGTTCGACTTAACTTCATTTTAAACGCCTAGCAAAAACAGTTAAAACCAAAAATGCAGCCATTCCTGGGCATTTTTTAGAAGTGAAGTTAACTTCAGATATACACTTGTAAACAGTTTAACAACTAAGTAACTGCCAAGTCAAAAGTTTTTAGTCAGTTTAAGGCCTACAGATCTTCCTGACCTACACAGGTAGGCTTAATATTCAGTAGGAAGATTATCTAGCCCTAAGTGAAAGAGATAAAAGAGTTCTCTACTAGACACAGAGGTCATGCCAATAGAAAAATTTTATAGGATCAGATGACATTAAGTAGCTTAATTACCATCTTATCTAGATAAACATCTGTAACATTAAATGTTGTGTTTATGTTCCTGATAACTCTATACATGCTAAAGATTTAAATTATCATCCTCATGGTATACATTGAAATGTTCCAGATGCTGTAACATTTATTCAGTACTCATGTTTTTTGTTTCTCTAATAGAAGCTCCCATACCTGATGACTTTACAACCTTCCCCAGGCTTCAATCTGATCTGACTTCTAATAAGGGAACTCCAAACTACTTCCCCCATCACTTCGCCCACTTTCAGCTCGAAGAAGCCAGATTCGGTCGCCGTCCTATTCCCTTACAGTAGTAAGGAGTTCCTAAAATTAGAAGGGTAAAAAAGCCAAAATCTCATAGATAATTGGTATCTGTCTTCATTCAATGGCTTATTAAATCCTCTCCACTTGAGGGTTTAAAGGTGCTTTAACCCAGGTTAAAATAAAACAAAAAGGGGGAAACAGCCCCCATGATCAGTTAAAAACAGTGGTGCTTAAACTTTTCCAAGCATCAGCCTTTGACTGTCTTTCAGAGACATTGGTCCAACCAGACACCCTACCTATGTGTCTTTCCAATTGGAGAACCAAGCCCTATTTGGGTACCTGCTAGGGACCTCAAATACTGCCAATTAGAACAAAATGACTACCCAAGAGCACATGCTCTTGAGGGGTGATTTTTTCCCTTTTTCCACAGGAATGAAAAACCCACGATGGATCCTCTGTCTCGTTGTGATTGGACTTCTCATCATCTCTATCCTGATGTTCATCATGAGCACTGTTGCCTTGGACTCTCCCTTTGTCAGTATTTCAACTCTCTGCGACGAGAGAAGAGGGACTATGCCTATTCCTGAGAGAAAAGTGCTATTTCTGTGCCAACTGTCCAGACTTTGTTCTAGACAGCTTCCTTTGGACTGAACTAAATGGGTCGGCTTTAGCTTAAGCGGTTACTTCCTCATGCTGGACTTTATATCTGTCTAATCCCTACCTTCTCTTTTTTTTTTTTTTTTTTTTTGTGAAATCCCTGTCATTTTCCTTGTGTTCACCTTTGGGCCCTGTGTACAGCTTGGTGGTCTGCCAATAATGCCTTCAGCGATGCTGAGTGAGAGCCCTACAGACTTGGCCATGATCCTTAACAAGATGCGGAGGTCTAAACCAGCCATCCTTGAAAAGCCTTCCCAAAGGCGACTGTCCTGTCCCATGTCCTTCCCCTGGCCACTTGATGGCCCTGGGTGTGTCCACCTGATAGACACCCCATTTTTTTAAAACAAAATGGGGAAGCCCCATTTTGAAAAAAACAAAACGGGGAAATGTCGGGACCTTACACTGCTTTCTGGCTGCTTGCCACATTACCACGCCCTGTTACAGGACCTAGGCTAAGCAGGGGGCGTGGCTGTGAGAACTGAAACCACCCCAAAGATAGGCCAATTGCTCCGCCAATGGCATCTGCCCATGATCCTTATGTGTCCCTATGATCTTTCTGTTGATTGGCCCATGTTCTATATAAGACCGTCCAACTTCCTCAATAAACCGAGTTTTTGGCATTGCTTTCTACCAAAACTCCCCGGGTGTGGCGTGGTGTCCGTCAATCAGGCGGGGGTAAGACACTCGGCGACTTTTGCCCGTTAAGCCTATCTTCGCCAGGTAAGCTACTTTAACTCTTTCTGCTGGCAGAAGGAGCCCCCTTTTGGGGCCCAAAAAGGGGGGTAGCTTTAGACCTGGGCCCCATTAAGAAGTAACACAGCAATCCCGACACTCTAACATTTCATTTCACTCCAGTCAGAGTGGCAATTATATTCTTGAGAATATAAGCAATAATAAAAGTTGATGAGAATGCGTGGATAAAGGTACACTCATACATTGCTGGTGGGACTGCAAATTGGTACAACTATTATGGAAAGCAGTATGAAGATTCCTCAGAAAACTTGGAATGGAACCACCATTTGACCCAGCTATCCCACTCCTTGGCTTATACCCAAAGGACTTAAAATCAGCATACTACAGTGATACAGCCACATCAATGTTTATATCAGCTCACTTCACAATAGCTAAACTATGGAAGCAACCTAGGTACCCTTCAACAGATGAATGGATAAAGAAAATGTGGTATATATACACAATGGAATATTACTCAGCCTAAAAGAAAAATGAAATAATGGCATTTGCCAGTAAATGAATATCATGCTAAGTGAAACAAGCCAATCACAAAAAACCAAAGGCTGAATGTTTTCTCTGATATGCAGATGCTAATTCACAATGAGGGGGTATGGGGCTAGGGAGAAATAGAGGTACTTTGGATTTGGCAGAAGGGAGGGAAAGGAGGAGAGGTGGGTTGGGGGTAGAAAGGATATAGAATGAATTGAGCATTATTACCCTATGTGCACATATAGCTACATGACTGTTATGATTCTATAGCATGTACAACCAGAAGAAAGTTATATTCCATTTATGTATAATGTGTCAAAATTCATTCTAGTCATGTATAAATAATTAGAACAAATTTTAAAAGTCGTGATGATTAAATGACATAATGTAAGTAAAGTTCTTAACACAGTGATATACAATATGTTTTTTGGTCTTTTTTTTCCCTTCTTCCAGTGCTTGGGAATGGACCAAGGTCCTGGCGTTTTGGCTATTATTGAAATGTTCCTCTCAAGGAACTGTAACCAAGTATTAGGGGAAAAGGCTGGGTTGGTTCTGCTGACTCCTACCTTGGGGAGAAGAAACTGTGCTTGGTAAAGAAAACATTTTCACTCAGATAAAACCAAACATTAAGATGTTTACCAAATACTGGTTGGTCTTGGGTATTTGTATATCTGTTATGTTGAAATCTCCTGCAGGAAAAGCTTCATGACTTACTTGTATCCCCATGGTGCCTAGTGTTTACTCAAAATATCTGCTGAGAAGATTTCAAGATAGCTGAATAGAGGAGGTCACTTTCCTGGCTGCTCTGTGGAGTGAAACAAAGAAAGCATATAGGCAGCTTTTCAGCAAGGTGGGTGGACTTTACTGGAATTTAAAACTGGACATTCAAAGCAGTATTGAGGAGTCAGGAGGCTGGATATAATAAAATAAGGAAAAAATCCCCAGTGGCACAACTGCTGCCCCAGCCAGGACAGAAGCACCAGCCAGAGTGATTCCTTGGCAAGCAAAGTGGAGAAATGAGGGAATTAAAGGAACCCACATTTTTTGGAGGCCTGAGGCGAGTCCCGAACAGAGCATTTAGAGATCAAGAATGTTGCCTGGCAAACCTGAAAAATGTGCTACACGATATCCATGTGAGGGGAAAGAAGCCACCATCTCTCCAGGTGGTATGTGGAGGACTAAGGAACTATTTTGTAGCTGCTGCATGGGGACAGGCAGCTGAGGGGGCCAATTCCTGGCAAATCTGAGTTTGGGCCGAAATACAGGCCCAGTAAACACACTCTGCATGACATACAGTGTGCTTAAGTTGTTGTAGACTGATTTGAAATTAGGCCAAATTTACCCCGTTTTGTTCAGACACCTCACCCTGTGTGAAACTGGCCCCCCTTCCACATGAGCCCACTCACAGAGAAGCTAATACCTCCACTCTCACCCACTTGTACCCTGACCATAATATCCTTGAACTATGGATCTAATGCAAGTTTGTTTTTCTGAAAATGTACTAAAGGTGTGATTTCTGAGAATATGTACTTTCCACTTTATGAAATGTATCTTGTGATTATAACTGACTTACCTGCCCATCCCCTTCTTTGTGGTTTTAGTCCTTATAAGCTGATTCCCACCTCCAATCAGGGTCAAGGGCTGCAGAACTTCTTGCTCTCCCTGCTCCCTTGACCCTGACCAGAATAAATCCTTTTGTCTTTTGCTTCAAAAAAGACCTGGAGTTTTATTTGGGATTTTGGAAGCACGTCAACATTTGGGAGGCCCCAGCGAGATACCTTCTGGAGTCCATGCTGTGGCTCTCAGCCACCCAGGACCCATACCTCACAAACAGAGAAGGGCACCCTCCCCTCTGGTTGTGGAAGCTCTCTGTTTTGTCAGGGTTTGGATTCTACATGGTAACCGATTTGAGTCTGGCCATGAAGGAAGACAAAAGGAACTACATGTGCTTAAAGGAACCTTATTTGTTTTCTCCATTTGGTTTGAATGTAAAGCCTAAATGTGTATTGACTAGGTTGACAGTAAATCCTCTGTGGTGTTTCATCTACAATGCATATAAAGCCCAGAGGTGTATCAACTAGGTTGACTTTAAATCCTTAGAGGTGTTTCAACTAGATTGATCATAAAGCCTTGTAGGTGTTTCAATTAGCTGGTCATCTGACAATGCTTTTGCCCATTGCTCTTTTGCGGGCCGGACACCCCTTACAAGGGAAATCTTTCTCCCTTCGAGATCATATATGTGAGACCACCCCCATTGCTCCCCTGGGTATCTGATATTCATTTGGCTGAAATCCAGCCACCAGTTTCTTGTTAACTACCTTAAGTCTCTCCAGCAGATATAAGAAAAGGCTTATAGATTCCTTTGTGAGAACCAACCCAGAAAGTCCACTGGTTTCCAACACCCATTCCAGCCAGAAGACAACATGTACATTAAAAGGAAGGACTGATACCGAGCTGGAGAGGATCTTACTCCATCATACTGACCACCCCAACAGCCATAAAGGTGGATGGGCTCATCACATGGATTCATCATACCCAAGTGAAGCTCGCCAAGACACCTCCTGCAGAGGAATGAACCACTCACCCAGACTCCATTCACCCTCTAAAAACTAAAAAAAAAAAAAAAAAAAAAAAAAATGCTAATTATTTTTTTTTTCTTTTACTTAGACTGTGTCCTAAGGCCCAGGCTACTGAACTCCCCAGGTACAATTTTACCATGTCTTTTTCCTGTGGAATTCTAGCTCAATAGATGGATTTCTAGACCAGGTCAGACAGACCTAGATAAGTCATTGTTAACTATACATTTGGATGATGCTGTTACCCAATTTAATGGCAATCCTTATATCCTAAGGTGGCATAATATATATGTGTGTCCTGATGACTACCCCTCACATGAATGTAGGGATCTCTTTAATTTTTATTGTCCCTCCTGGTCTTGTGTAAGATAGTCATCTACAGAGGGGGACCTAATAATACAACTTGGCTTTAAGTTTGGGCAGAAAATTCCTAACTTTCCCTTGGTGGCCCTTTTAAGAGTCAGAATTATGTAACCTCTGTATTATATATTCCAAATTGGACATTCTTGGGGAATCCGAATGTACCAAACAGGATTTGATAGTTGGGGAATTTTAACCCTCCAGAGTAAGGAATGTGAATACCCCAGCTAATAGGACCCCTAGCTGATCTACCAGACCTTCTCTTCTATGACCATGACCAAGGGACTCCCAATATAAAAAATCTTTCTCATCTGGCTCCCCCGAGTCACCTTAAGCAACCCCAGAGACCCAACTTATTCCCCACTTTGCGTGCTGTCCAAAAGGCTATTAACCAGTCTTGGCCTGCACTAGCCAATGACTGTTGGTTGTGTCTCAAGTCCAAACCCTCTTATTATGTAGGGGTCGGATCGACTCAAATACCCCTATCCAAAGGTAAACCTAAGTGTGTCGATCCTGGACCACTCCTCACCTTAGGCGACATGTCAGGAAATGACACTTGTCTTATCTTCCCTATCCAAGGTAAATCGGGGATCAACATCCCCTTGGATGTTTGCTCCAAGAATATTACTGGAGATTCTACTGTGTCATATTTTGCTCCTAATGGGACTTGGTTTGCATGTGACATTGGGTTATCTTGCTACATTCCTCCTACTCATAACCCAGCTTTTTGTATTACAGTATATGTGTTACCCCAGGTTTATGTTTATAGGAGATCAGAGGTAACTCATCTCCTCTCAACTGGAAATGTCCAAAATATAAATCACAGACTCAAAAAAGCAATTCCCATTTTTATTCTGGCCCTAATTTGGTTAGATGTAGTAGGGCCCGTTTTGTTTGAGACCTGTTCCTGGGTTCGACTTTTTTTTGTTAGTTTGCTTGTTTTGTTGGTTTTCTGGGGTTTTTTTTTTTGTTTTGTTTTGTTTTTTTTGTTTTTTTGCATTGATTGATTGTCAGTGTGTTTGTTTGTTTGCTTCTGATCCTCTTTTCTTTCCTTCTTTTCTTCCTTCTCACTTTTGCATCTTTTCTTCTTCCTTCATCTTTCCTATTTACACTCTGCTAGTGCATACTAAACAGAGGCAAAAACAAGTTATACACAGAATTTGGGATTTCTAGAACGGGCGCAATTGAACTGTATAACAAAGTGGTGTTATATATAGTTCACTCTCTATTTTCTTGACTCTCTCTCTCCTCTCTCTTACACCAATTCCTACTCTTTTGTCATTTTTTTTCTTTTCCATCTTGCTTTATTTCTTTTCTCAACAGCTGCATAAGTTGTTTATAAATAAATTGGTCTTTCCACCCAATTGTTCACTCCATTCTCTTTCCTCTCTCGTCTACTGATACTAAACTACTTCCACTAAACCACTTCCATAGAACTCTCTTTTCATACTTTCTAAGAAAGAACAATTCAAGACACTCACTTCCTTCTTCCTAAACATACCACCTGTGTCCAATACTTGAAGCTATAAAACCCCATCAGAAGCATACAGAGTAAATTGGAAACAATATCTGGGTTAACTAAATCTGTACATTGTGATCAAACTTGGATTTTCTGAATAGAAAGTGTTAGATTTTAAAGTGTAAAGGAATTATAAGGGGATCTGATAGCATTGTACTACATGAACAACATAAGGCTTTAAGGTAAAATTGAAATAGTCAAGGTCCCACAGTGCAGGAAGAAAAGACACACAAGCAACATGAAAAAACAAGGGAAGAAAGTGACACAAACTGTAAGAGCCTTAATGAGGAGGTAGCTAAGATGGTGGCTGGCTGAGAGCCAAAGAGGAAGCGTTTAATTGTTCTCTCCTGACCTTAATGTAATCAACTAAGAATCTTTCTGTGCCTGTGAACACTGTGTGACGCACCTGTAAGTTGAGCTTGTGACACGTGTATACTTGTTAAGGTGAAGAGTATTTAACCAGGTAGGGCTGGTGAGAGACGTGGTTGGAGTTGGAGTTGGAGAGGTTGTTGGAGTTGGAGAGAGAAGTCAGCAGAAGAAACCAAGAATAAAGAATCTACTTATTCCCAGTCTGCCTCCGAATTCTTTCCCACGGTATCGTTGCTGCAGGCCGCAGCAGCTGCAGGCGGCAACAAGTGGTGGCCTGTACAGGGAGTTCGGAATCGGCACGGTAAGAAAACTGAGAAAACAATTTTGAAAATGGGCTTAAAAATGACAAAAATCCGAGCTGCTAAAGCTATTTAAGATTTATTAGAGATAGCTGAAGGATACGTGCTCTCAATTGAACCTGGGACTCAGGATGTTACTACCAGTGAGAGTAGTAGTAGTGAGGAATCAAGTAAAAGCGATTATGAAAGCATAGCCTCTGCTGAGTCAGTTAGGACCAGTAAGGATAGTAGCAAAAGGAAATTAAGGAGGACCAAGATAAGGGACCGTCAAGTGGAGGAACCACTTGTGCCCTCTGCTCCCCATGGGTTGAATCAATTACAGAAACTATGAACGGTCTTTCTAAGCACTTGCATGCCCTTGAAGCAGAGATTAACAGTCTTTCTGAACGCTTGCGTGCCCTCGAGTGTCAAAGCTCGCAGGGACATTGGGATCTGCCAGTATTTGAAAATGAAAACGAGCAAAGATACCATCAGTCTTTAGATTTCAAAACTATAAAAAATTTTAAAGAAGCAACAATGACATATGGACTCCAAGCTCCTTTTACCATAAGTATGCTTGAAGCCCTTAATACTTTAAATTTAACTCCTTCAGATTGGAAGGGCTCATGTAAGGCAGTACTGAGCAGGGGGACAATACTTGATTTGGAGGTCTCAATTCCAAGAGTTCTGTGTTGAAACAGCTAGAAGAAATGCGACTGCAGGATTTCTAGATTGTAACGTAGACATGTTAACTAGAGAAGGGCAGTTTGCTGATTTACAGGTTCAGATTCAGTATGATCCTGGAGTTTACGCTCAAATATACACCACAGGCATGGAAAACTTTACAAGGAACTGGTGACTTACAGGGTAGCTTGTCTAGGGTAATTCATGGAACTAATGAGCCATATGCTGACTTTGCTGATCGACTTTTGCGAACTGCAGGTAGAGTGTTTGGAGACGTTGATCAAGCCATGCCATTAGTAGTTCAGCTGGCACATGAAAATGCCAACAAATATTGTCAAGATGCTATCAGACCTTGGAAATCTAAAAGGAACCGTTCTGTATATATAAGACTATGCAAAGACATAAACGACACATTTGTTACAGGAAATGTAATCGCAGCAGCCATGAGAGGTGCTTCTCCTCAAAATTTTACAAGAAGGGCTCAACCTAAAAATTATTATAGTCAATCAGGTTATTCTAGAAAACAATATCCCCAAAGAAGGCAAGAGACAATAGAAATAAGACCAAGCTCATATCGTGCCCCAGGCCGCTGCCCCAGGTATAAAAAAGGAAACCATTGGGCTAGTAAATGCAGATCCAAAACTGATGTTTATGGTAACATTTTATCTGGCAATTCAAAAAACGGGGCACGAGGCCCAATGCCCTGGGGCCCACAAATGTACAAGGCATCAGAGGAGGAGTATCCTCAAACATCCATCCAGATGATTCCTCGACACAATCCCTCTTACCCATTCACTCCCTTGTCAGAGGGACAAGAGGAAGTGCAGGACTAGACCTCTGTTCTACCGCCCGAATAGTGCTAACACCTGAAATGGGGGTTCAACTGATTCCCACGGGAGTCAGGGGACCTCTTCCCTTAGGGACTGTAGGACTTATCCTCAGGCGAAGTTCTAAAAGCTTATCAGGTTTTCAAGTGACTCCAGGTGTAATAGACTCAGACTACCAAGGAGAAATTAAGATTATACTTAGTTCACCTCGAGGCATTAGCTCTGTTAACCAAGGAGATAGAATTGCTCAGCTGCTTCTCCTTCCCAGTTTACATGACTCATTTAAGAGTATGCCTCAAAATAGGAAGAATAGGGGATTTAGTTCCACTGGCTCGGGACCTATGGCTTGCTCGGTTCAGGATTGTTCACAGAGGTCTATGTGCAAAATAAAAATTCAAGGAATAGAGATGGAGGGATTGATTGACACGGGGGCTGACTCTTCCATTATCCACGTACGACAATGGCCCAAACACTGGCCTTTGCAAAAGGCTTCAACTAGTTTGAGAGGCTTGGGATATTCTAATAGCCCAGAACAAAGTGCAACAGTTTTAAAATGGGAAGACGATGAAGGGCATAAAGGAACATTTCAATTTCAGCCTTATGTTTTGTCCAGCTTGCCAGTTACCTTATGGGAAGAGATATTTTACAGCAAATGGGAATACACCTCGCAACCAAGCCCGCAGGTGTTAAAAATAAAAATCTACAGGGTAATGCTAACCCTATTGAGCTTAAAGGAAATCATCATCGAAAAGGTAAAGGATTTTTTTTTTAGGGGCCACTGAGAAAACAATTTTGAAAATACCATGGCTTTCTGATAAGCCAGTTTGGGTCCCTCAGTGGCCCCTATCTAGAGAGAAATTACAAGTGGCCCACCTACTAGATCAAGAACAACTAGAATCAGGACATATAGAACCTTCCACCTCTCCCTGGAATTCCCCCATATTTGTGATTAGGAAAAAATCAGGAAAATGGCGATTGTTACATGATCTTAGAGAAATCAATAAAACCATGCAAATTATGGGCCCTAGCCAACCTGGACTTCCTAATCCTGTAGCTATTCCTAAAAATTTCCATCTTATAACTCTTGATATAAAGGATTTTTTTTTCTATTCCTTTACATCCTCTGGATGCCCCCAGGTTTGCTTTTGCAGTTCCTTCTATTAATAATAATGGACCTGATCAAAGATTTCAGTGGAAAGTTTTACCCCAAGGTATGGCTAATAGCCCCACTACGTGTCAAATCTATGTAGATAAAATTATTCAGCCTATCAAGAACAAATACCCAGAGCTTACGTGCCTCCATTATATGGATGATGTTTTGCTTGCTCATCCTAATCAAGAAGTCTTATTCACCATATTTAGCAATATATCAGAAAACTTGAAACGATATGGACTAAACATTGCTGAAGAAAAGGTTCAAACTAGATCTCCAATATTATATCTAGGATTCCAAATTATGGATACTTTTATTAGGCCTTAAAAAATTTTAATAAATAAGGAACACCTAGCTACTCTTAATGATTTTCAAAAGTTACTGGGAGACATTAATTGGCTTCACCCTACACTAAGCCTCACTACTGGACAATTAAAACCCTTATTTGATATCCTTCGCAGGAATCCTGATCCATCTTCACCGTGAACATTGACTTCTGATGCTAGGGAAGCTTTAAAGTTGGTAGAAAAGGCCATTGAAGGATCCCACTGTGATAGAATTGATTTTACTTGACCGCTGATATTGATCATTATTTCTTTACAATATACACCCACAGGAGTATTTTGGCAACAGGGGCCTTTATTATGGATACATTTGCCCGTCTCTCCTAAAAGTACAATTGAGTCTTATACCTCCATGGTGGCTAAACTTATTCTTCAAGGACTTAAGACTTCTACTAAAATATTTGGCATTCACCCCACTACTATTATTACTCCCTATTCATCGTCACAGGTTGAATATTTGTGTTTCAATGATAATGATTGGGCTATAGCTAGATGCTCTACTTCTGCAAATTTTGATAACCATCTTCCTAAGTCTCCTATACTATCTCTTTGTATCAATCATCCCATTATATTTCCACAGGTAATAAAATATCAACATATTCCTAAGGTATTAAATGTATTCACAGATGGGTCCTCAAATGGTACTGCTACAGTAGTCACTCAAAAAGAAAATATGATTCATATTACTGCCCATAAATCAGCTCAATTAGTTGAGCTAGAAGCTATTATCATAGCTCTTGAAAGTTTTAAAGAACAGCCCATAAATATTTTTTCAGACAGCCACTATATTGTACATGCTGTCCCTAACTTGGAGCTAGCAGGTCCAATAGCACCTCATACTCCAGCCTTTAAATTGTTTTTTCAAATTCAAAATCTTCTATGGGAACGTAAAGAACTTTTGTTTATTGGACATATCAGAGCTCACACTAATTTGCCTGGTCCTCTCCATGAAGGTAATCAAAAGGCCGATGTCCTCACTCAAACAATCTTTATATTTTCAGCAGTCCAACAAGCTACCTCGTTCCATTCTCAATTTCATGTTAATAGTACTACTTTATAACAAAGTTTCAAAATAACTAAAGATCAAGGTCGAACAATTGTGAAGGCTTGTCAATCTTGTGTGACACATTTGCCCAATCCACATTATGGGGTTAACCCAAGAGGATTAATGCCCAATTATTTGTGGCAGATGGATGTCACTCATGAGCCAAGTTTTGGAAAATTGCGATTTATTCATGTGACCATAGATAGATGCTCAGGCATGATTTTTGCTTCCTTACATGCTGGAGAAAAAGTTAAAGATGTTACATCTCATTGTTTACAAGCTTTTGCTACATTGAGCATTCCCAAAATGCTTTAAAACAGACAATGGCCCTGCATATACATCCTCATCTTTCAAACAGTTTTGCACAAAATTCATTATACTCCATAAGACTGGTATTCCATATAATCCTCCAGGCCAAGGTATAATTGAACGAGCTAATCGCACACTCAAAATTATGCTTTTGAAACAAAAAGAAGGAAATTGGACAAATCCTAAAGATAGATTAGCCATTGCCCTTTTTACTTTAAATTTTTAAACTTTGGATTCCAAAGGATATTTGGCTGGAGACAGACACTGGAATCCACATCAACAACATAAACCTTTGGTTTACTGGAAGGATGTTCTTTCAGGCACATGGAAGGACCCAGACCCAGTATTAATTTGGGGGAGAGGATCTGTTTTGTGTTTTTCCACAGCACGAGTCCTCGCCAATATGGATACCATCAAGATTAATAAAACAAGTGCCAAATCAAAAGGGCCAAGATGAAGTTGTTGTGGAATGATTCCCTTAAAAGAGTTATCAATCCACGCACCTGCGCGAGTTCATCTATTTTCAGATGATGGGTAAATCTTTGCTTTTTCAGCTAAGAAACTTTTAAGCTGCGTGCTTTTTCCTTCAATAAATTCACAACTTGTCTCATTCCTCCCGGTCGGGACAAGAGGATCTCTCTTTAGTGTGCACACAATTGTGTTTTTCATTTTTACATATGACTTTATGTCTGTGTGCTTGTCTAGATTTCATGTAAATGTGATGTCACAAATATGTCTTTATGTCTGTGTGTCCATCCAGATTTCATGTAAATGTGACGTCACAAATAACAAAAACTGAGCG